>CM053787.1:268238412-268565912 GCA_028749045.1 Cupressus sempervirens | reverse complement strand
ACATGAACAATTGGGCAAGAGGCCTCAAGAGACTAAATTTTTTGGAAAATTGATTGGTTTTATGAGTAATATTCATACAAAATGTGGTTTATAGAAATACCATGCTATAATGTGGCTTGAAGAAACACCATGTTCAACTGTATTTGATCTTGTTAAATGGGAACAATTGATTGTTCATTTTATTGTACTTAATCTGAGTTCAAGTGTTGAAGATGTAACAGATTGCCAATGCTATTAGGGAGGTTGCTTATGCTCTCACACCTATACAAGTTCAAATTCTAAATCAACTCTTTTCTTGTCAATTAATATTACTGTATTAATATATATATATATATATATATATATATATATATATAAACATTATATAACTTCTAAAGTTACATATTATTTTTTTATCATATTTTAATTATTGTAATATTCAATTCTGACCCAAAATATCCTTTTTAGATGAAATTATTTCTAATAAAACCCATTTTTAGGCTAGTATAGATAGCAAAGAGAAACAATAACTTTTGCTACATCTGACCTATTTAGATTTTATTTCAAATGATGCCCTTTTGCTATCTGTACTAACCTACTCAGACCCTTCAAAAAAGAAATAAAAAGAGACAACTTTTTAAGAAGGGGAAGGTAAATTGCAATGTATTTATAAGCCAATGAATAGGGGAGAGGGCGAAAAAGAGAAATATAGACAAATGATGTGACATTTTGATTGAGGAGGCACTTGCTAATCTCCAAACAAAATGCACTAAAAAAAAAGTCAAACATAATTTTTTCCTAGATTCATGAAAACACAGTGATTTTTTTAAAATATTGTTTTTGACTACAAACTATGTAGACTATGAAGATCAAATGCTAAAATAAAAATAAAAAATCCACGATGCTTTCGATTTTTTAAATTTTGGTCGATAGAGCATTTTGTCTAAAGCTTAGTCGATGTTGGAAACTATAATTGAAACAATTGTTATGTTGTCATTCATGTCAAATCTATTGATGAGACATATTGTTATATGATCTAAATGTCATATTTATTTGATTGATGAAGAGGATTTGAGAAGTTGCTCATAACAAAAGCACCTAGAGGAAAGGTTGAGTTATGAAAAGGAAGCTACAATGGACATTTGATTAGTTAGACTTTGACAAGATAATTTGATTATTTACATAATGAAGACATGAGAAGATACTGACAAATTGTATAAGCTTGTCTGAGGAATACAACAGAAGATTAAGGAACTTGAAGTTTATGTTGAGGGATGCTAGTGTCAACTGAGCATCAGAATAGAGCAAGTCAATCCATTAGTGCATTTTACCCTAAATTTTGACCAAAATTTTTGACTAAGTATTTTAAATGGGTTGGTTGGTCGATTTATAAAGCAATTTTTTTAATAAAAAAAATAACATGCCCGTGTTGGTTGCAATTGCGATGCACACTGCAGCATAAAAGAAAACATAAAAAGGGCAAAAATATATCATATTTCATGTAGTGCCTGCATCTAGATCACATTTCTGTTATCATTGTCAAATTCTTTTAGGTTGATTTTATGCATTCATTAGTTTTAGAGATACTAGATTTGTAATATTATGATATTATTTCATGACTTTGATTACAAATGTATCAGTTATTATTGCTTAGTTGATTTCATTCATGTGTTGTTAATGATATTTTGATGATCCTAGTTAGTAAATGTGGTTTCTTTTATAAAAATGTTAACATGATGTTTTTAATGATGATTATGTTGTATTGAAAGAGATGCAATTATTATATGTACACATTTGATGTTAGACTTGTGATTTTTACGATACTTACCCCATACTTGCATGTGTATGGTGCACATGCTTATTTTATCTTTCTGTCTGACGTGTTTGATGTGGTTAAGGGAGGGAGTCGTAGTCACCTGCTAGTCAGGATCTACACGATGAACCACTCCCTGCCATTGTCTGTTTAGTTTAGATATATTATATACATGTACATGCTCGTCTTTTATGCAGGATGTAGGTACCGGGCATCGACTTCCCTGAATTGCCAAGATGGGCATGCCTTATTACAAATACTCAAATGGCGAGAATGGGAAGATAATGATCAGGTCCAATCCTAGCCATAAGCCTATAATACTTGTCCTACAAGGAGGACTCGTAACAGACTGTCTACCCTTTTTAAACCCATGAGTATTTTTGTGCGAATGTTGTTTTGTGAGTCTTTGATGAATTTTTTATTAATTGAGTCTAATTTAAAGATTAAATTAATGATTTAATTTAATGGAGAATTATTATAACATTTTAATATTTAATTATATTTAATTAATTGAGAAATTAATTAAATATAAAGAATTGAATTTGAAGATAAAAGTTTTAAGAATAAATTTAGAACACGATAATATTTATTTAATTTAATAATAATATATATTTAGAGTTCATTTTTAAATAAATGCTAAATATTATTGTTATATAAGTTAATAAATATTTATCAAATTAAACGTTCAAAAAATAAATAAATTAAAAAGTGAAAAGATATTAATTTATGAAAAAGATCTAAGTTCACATGAATGAGTTTTAAATATAAGAGATTAATTTAAAAGATAAAATATGTGAACTTGATTAAGATATTTTATTATAGTGCGCATGAGATTAAAGTTAATAAATTAATTTAAAGTAAAGTAAAGTGGAAAGTTAAATAAAGTAATTTAACAATTCACTTAAAGTGCATGAAGGAATAATAAAAGAATATTTTAATTTAAAAAGAAAATTAATTGTGCATGAATAAATTAATTAAATAAAATAATTATAATTTTAGAGTTGTAGAGACAGAAATCCTAAAAGGTAATTAGATTCTATATTAGAGGGTTTTTGGGTCATTATTGGACACACAGGTCTCAGGGACACAAATTTTGGACATGAATTTTGGGAACGAATTTGGACATGAACTTTAGAGGGGAATTTGGATGCGAATTTTTGAAGTGAATCTTCTCACAGTTTTCGGGGACTGCGTATTAGCATCAGGCTCAGGTAGGGTCCTGTGTTTTGATTGTAGATTAATTACACTTTCTATTCTTCCTACCTTCTTCGTGACTGTGAATTGTTTGTGCATACTTCTTTGTGGTGAATCTTTCGATCTTGTAATTTGGAATTCAGGTATGCATGTTTTCATCTAGTTATAGGAGATTAAAATATTATTGCAATCCTCCCTCAGTAGAATTTTTAAAAAAATGAACTGGGAAGTTAAATCTAGGTTGGGTTTGAAAGAGAAGGAAATTTTAAAATAGGAAAAAAAAAATTAAATGGTTGATAGTAAATCATTTATCAGATTATACTCGCAAATGATATTTAAAAAAAATATGTTAAGATTTAATTTTATTAACTTTTAATAAAATTTAAATTTAAATATATTAAACTTAATTATATTAAATTGGAATTTGAAGAGGTTTAAAATTTAAAATAAAATATAATATTGAACAAACTATAATTTAATTTAATTAGGAATTGTAGAAAGATAAATTTTGGAGAGCCTTTTTAATGGTTTATTTAATTAAACAAAAATATTTTATTTAAGAAAAAAAAAACCAATATAAATATTGGAAAATATTTTATAAAATTTATTAAAAATATATATTAAAAAATTATTAAATACGGGGGGGGGGCAGATTTTACCCACCCCTACCCCCGTACTTGTAGACGGCATTGATTGCTGCAGCAGTCGGTACCGCTGCTTGCTACCGCAGGTAGCAGTTGTACTGCTGCTGCGCGTAGCAGGGTACCCTGTTGTCGTAGGTACTAGGCTAGTGGGCCTTTAAACACGTCATTTTATATGTATTTTTTCGTTTTTAATAAATTTTAATACATTTCAAAATTTATTTAATTTAAATGGTAATAAATTTACATTATAATTTAATAACATTTTGTGTTATTCAATTATATAATTATTTATTAATAATTTTACTATTAATTTATATAAATCTTTTGTAATTAAATAAATTTAAATACATTTATTTAATTATTAATTAATCTAATTAAATTTGATTTAATTAGGATCTATTAACGATTAAAATTAATTAATGAAGTTATTAATTTATCATATTTACTAATATTGGTTTTATTAAAATTATGGTTATTTTATTGAAAATCAATGAACTGTTATTTTCTTTTTATAACCTAAATGGAATAAAACGATTATTTCTAGATTATTCTACTAGGAAATGACTTTTATTATAATGGTAATTTTACATATTTAAGTCAAATAAATGAATGAGTTATTAGGTGGAATAAATCAAAAATCTCCTAAACTTGAAACGTACATTGAACACAAAACTAAAACTTTACTTTTGACTTTATTGTGTATTATCAAATTAAACCAAACTATGAAACTGTGGTGTTGCTTGTACTATCTATGCTTTTGATTTTTTGAGGTTGATTAGATGTTGACCAATCTAGGAAGTACACCAGAGGTTTTGTGAGATTTTTTGTATACTATTTATGTGACTAGATGTTGTGATGTGCTTTGTGATTCATATTTGAGATTATATTCACGAGGTTTACTTTGTGGAGTATTTACGTATACTTGGATGGGAGAACCATCTTATTATCAGGCTGCATATTAAGGAACCGAGTTTGATCTTTATGAGTGTTGTGGTATGGGACACAACTGTGTTTTTATGTGCTTAGGAGAGGTTGTCTAGGTACGTGACTTGGGAGTGGCTTGCATAGGGGTCTGGGACCCAAAGTGGTCAGTGCCAGGGTAACCTAATGCAAGTTATGTAATAATTGATAATCTAGTAATTAAAACTTTTGCGGAGAAAGCACACTAAAAAGATAAGTTAGAAATTTTTGATCTACCCATGCCTTGAGTGCTTGTATAGACTAAGGATGGGAATGAGATGAGTGCCTCGTCTTCTTGAGAGGGCTTTCTAGTTTCCATATGTGTGATGTTGAGGGTCCGGGGTTCAGAGTAACCAGTCCAGGGTAACTCAACACTTGAGGGTCCGGGGTCTATTAAGAGATCAGTCTAGGGCAACTCAAGCAGCCATGTGATGACGACACTCCCTAGTATGTAGCCCGAGTCTCCTCTATAGACTATGTGTACCTCTGGTGGTGTGTATTTATTGTTGGATATGTTTATTGTGGTTATTACTTTCATTGAGGATAATTGGTGATTCGTGGATGATTTACTTTTGACATGTGGTTATTGACTTGAGGAGGATTATCTTTCGTTGACTTTACCTTATAATCTTGGTATTTGGTTTATACTTGGTTTGTGTATGATGTTTGGTTATGTGGTGTCAGTATTGGATTGAGTGTTCTTACTTTTGGATTATTTTATCTTCTTGAATAGCATGTGTTACATTTGAGGTAGTTTTGGCTATTAGGGGTACCTTGCCTAGGAATGTTTTATGTTTGATAGCCGTATGTGGATCGTTCATTATCTTCCCTGCACAGTGGGAGTGGAAGCCTGACTAGGTAACCACGCGATTGGGAGGTAGTGTCTTCCTACCATTTGGGTTCCACTTCACATTGCCAGCTGTTGGATGTTCGTTGCAGAAGATGTACCTTTATCATTCTTATTTCTTATCTCAGAGACTTCTTTTCAGATAATGTATATATGTTATCATGTATTCTGATTTATTGTATCTATTTTCACATACCCTGCGACATGTGCAGTGGATGTTATTGATTGGATGTACTTTAATTGTATTGTTTATACTTATGCATTTTCTTATGCGATTATGTATCTACTATTTCTTTATGATCTTGAGACATTGTACTTGGAACTTAAACTAATTAATTTAAAATTATTAAATGTGACTCAACGTAAAGGAACTCTCGAGGAATTGAAACTGTATCTATATTTGCATATGTGTATTTGATGTGTATGTTCATATTGCTTCCGCATTAATGTTATCTTGATGTTGTTTAAACTTAAAAAAAAAATAGTTTGGTAAACTTTGTCACATATTAGGTTTATTTCTCTTGGGTTCCCGAGCGGGGCGTTACATATGTTATCAGAGCCTGAGTTTCAACATTGGGAACTCTGGGCATTATGTGTGCCATCACTTGGGCAATTAGTAAACTTGCAACTTACTTAAATGACAAACTTATATTGACATCAAACTGGAAACCAAACTGTTGAACAACAAACTTTGAAATGATACAATTTCTAAACATGGAACTAGAAAACTTATAAAACTTTTCAGATTATTGCTTTATGTCAGTAAGCTATGACCCTATGGTTATGATGGATTCTTAGATGTCGTTGTTGTGTTTGGGTGTTGTAGGAGAGATGACTTCTAGTTCTAGATCCATTGCTAGGGGTCATAGCTCAAGACATGGTAGAAGTCGTGGGAGAGTTAGTCCCCGTATTCCTTCCTTGGTCCATTTAGGGGACCCTATTCAGGAAGAGGCTAGAGAGGATGATAGTGTTAAGCCTCATGCTGAGACAGAAGGACCAGTCACTAGAGACTTGGTCAAGGAGATCCTAGCATGACTACCCTTGCAAGATAGAGCTCATCATTCAGAGCATGGAGATAGAGATAGGTACATGAGTCCTAGAGGGAGGCACCTAGAGAGCAGCAGGCGGTCTAGCCAGTCCATCCAGATGAAGGACCTATTACAGGTCAAGATCAAACCTTTTAATGGAGAAGGTACTGGATATGATGCTGAGAATAGGTTGATTGCTCTAGATAGATGTTTTTCCATGCAAGACTTTGACTCCAACGTCAAAGAAAGATATGCCATCACCCACTTAGAGCACTTCGCATCGAATTGGTGGAATATAGAGGAGAAGAAACTTGGGATAAATATGCAAACTATCACATTGGAGTTGTTCCCTGAACACTTCCATGAGCGATTTCTATCAAAGCAGTGGCAACTTCAAAGGGCAGATGAGTTTCATGACTTGAGACAAGGTACCAAGACAGTGGTGGAGTATGAGTGTATGCTCTTTGAGCTTATGTCTTATGCAGGAGTTAGTGATAGCTCACCATTGATGGTCCAACATTTCATTAGAGGACTTAATGTTAACATCATTGGGGGTGTTAAGGTTTTCCAACCTAAAACCCTTAAGGATGCTATATTGCGAGCTACTTTGGTTGAGATGAGCGTGACTTCAGGCCAAGGTGGCCTACCAGGTGTTCAAGCTAGAGGGGCACTTTATTCAGGAGCATTGAGGGATAACCAGTCTCAAGGGGCTGGAAGTTCTAGAAATTCTCCTAACTTCTCTAAGGGTAATCAGGAGAATTCGGGAAGAAAGTTCTTCCATGGTAATAGTGGTGGTTCACAGTCAGGGAACTATTGCAACTGGAAGTGTAGTATGCGCAACAGGTTGGATCAAGTTCCTCGGGCTCTCAGTGAGGTTGCTAGTGTTGTTAGTTTTGTTCAGTCGCGAGCACCTGGAGCTCAGGGAGGCTTTAGTGGAGATTGCTACTTTTGTGGAAATTATGGTCATAGAGCGACCAATTGCCCTGATCGTGGACCTTAGTTTTGTGTTGATTCATGTTTCTTTTTAATGGGCTTCCAGGAGTAAGCCTAATTCTAGGGGCGGTGGATGTAGTGCCTACCCCTAGATCGCATTTTTGTTATCATTGTCAAATTCTTTTAGGTTGATTTTATGCATTGATTAGTTTTAGAGATACTAGATTTGTAATATTATGATATTATTTCATGACTTTGATTAAAAATGTATAAGTTATTATTGCTTAGTTGATTTCATTCATGTGTTGTTAATGATATTTTGATGATCCTAGTTAGTAAATGTGGTTTCTTTTATAAAAATGTTAACATGATGTCTTTAATGATGATTATGTTGTATTGATAGAGATGCAATTATTATATGTACACATTTGATGTTAGACTTGTGATTTTTACGATACTTACCCCATACTTGCATGTGTATGGTGCGCGTGTTTATTTTATCTTTCTATCTGACATGTTTGATGTGGTTAAGGGAGGGAGTCGTAGTCACTTGCTAGTCGGGATCTACACGATGAACCACTCCCTGCCATTGTCTGTTTAGTTTAGATATATTATATACATGTACATGCTCATCTTTTATGCAAGATGTAGGTACCGAGCATCGACTTCCCTAAATTGCTAGGATGAGCATGCCCTATTACAAATACTCAAATGGTGAGAATGGGAAGATAATGATCAGGTCCAATCCTAGCCATAAGCCTATAATACTTGTCCTACAAGGAGGACTTGTAACAGACTGTCTACCCTTTTTAAACCCATGAGTATTTTTGTGCGTATGTTGTTTTGTGAGTCTTTGATGAATTTTCTATTAATTGAGTCTAATTTAAAGATTAAATTAATGATTTAATTTAATGGAGAATTATTATAACATTTTAATATTTAATTATATTTAATTAATTAAATATAAAGAATTGAATTTGAAGATAAAAGTTTTAAGAATAAATTTAGAACACGATAATATTTATTTAATTTAATAATAATATATATTTAGAGTTCATTTTTAAATAAATGCTAAATATTATTGTTATGTAAGTTAATAAATATTTATCAAATTAAACACTCAAAAATTAAATAAATTAAAAAGTGAAAAGATATTAATTTATGAAAAAGATCTAAGTTCACATAAATGAATTTTAAATATAAGAGATTAATTTAAAAGATAAAATATGTGAACTTGATTAAGATATTTTATTATAGTGCGCATGAGATTAAAGTTAATAAATTAATTTAAAGTAAAGTAAAGTGGAAAGTTAAATAAAGTAATTTAACAATTCACTTAAAGTGCATGAAGGAATAATAAAAGAATATTTTAATTTAAAAAGAAAATTCATTGTGCATGAATAAATTAATTTAATAAAATAATTATAATTTTAGAGTTGTGGAGATAGAAACCCTAAAAGGTAAATAGATTCTATATTAGAGGGTTTTCGGGTCATTATTGGACACACAAGTCTCAGGGACACAAATTTTGGACATGAATTTTGGGAACGAATTTGGACATGAACTTTAGAGGGGAATTTGGATGCGAATTTTTGAAGTGAATCTTCTCACAGTTTTTGGGGACTGCGTATTAGCATCAGGCTCAGGTAGGGTCCTGTGTTTTGATTGTAGATTAATTAAACTTTCTATTCTTCCTACCTTCTTCGTGACTGTGAATTGTTTGTGCATACTTCTTTGTGGTGAATCTTTCGATCTTGTAATTTGGAATTCTGGTATGCATGTTTTTGTCTAGTTATAGGAGATTAAAATATTATTGCAATCCAATCCTCCCTCAGTAGAATTTTTTTAAAAATGAATTGGGAAGTTAAATCTAGGTTGGGTTTGAAAGAGAAGGAAATTTTAAAATAGGAAAAAAAAAATTAAATGGTTGATAGTAAATCATCTATCAGATTATACTAGCAAATGATATTTAAAAAAAAATGTTTAGATTTAATTTTATTAACTTTTAATAAAAATTAAATTTAAATATATTAAACTTAATTATATTAAATTGGAATTCGAAGAGGTTTAAAATTTAAAATAAAATATAATATTGAACAAACTATAATTTAATTTAATTAGGAATTGTAGAAAGATAAATTTTGGAGAGCCTTTTTAATGGTTTATTTAATTAAACAAAAATATTTTATTTAAGAAAAAAAAAACCAATATAAATATTGGAAAATGTTTTATAAAATTTATAAAAAAAAAAAAAAAAATTATTAAATACCCGGGGGGGGGGGGGGGGGATTTTACCCACCCCTACCCCCGTACCTGTAGACGGCATTGATTGCTACGGCAACCGGTACCGTTGCTGCCGCAGGCAGCAGTTGTACTGCTACTATGCGTAGCAGGGTACCCTGCTGTCGCAGGTACCAGGCCGGCAGGCCTTTAAACACGTCAATTTATATGTATTTTGTGTTTTTAATAAATTTTAATACATTTTAAAATTTATTTAATTTAAATATTTTGTGTTATTCAATTATATAATTATTTATTAATAATTTTACTATTAATTTATATAAATCTTTTGTAATTAAATAAATTTAAATAACTTTATTGAATTATTAATTAATCTAATTAAATTTGATTTAATTAGGATCTATTAACGATAAAAATTAATTAATGAAGTTATTAATTTATCATATTTACTAATATTGATTTTATTAAAATTATCGTTATTTTATTGAAAATCAATGAACTGTTATTTTCTTTTTATAACCTAAATGGAATAAAACGATTATTTCTAGATTATTCTACTAGGAAATGACTTTTATTATGATGGTAATTTTACATATTTAAGTCGAATAAATGAATGAGTTATTGGGTGGAATAAATCGAAAATCTCCTACACTTGAAATATACATTGAACACAAAACTAAAACTTTACTTTTGACTTTATTGTGTATTATCAAATTAAACCAAACTATGAAACTGTGGTGTTGCTTGTACTATCTATGCTTTTGATTTTTTGAGGTTGATTAGATGTTGACCAATCTAGGATGTACACTAGAGGTTTTGTGAGATTTCTTGTATACTATTTATGTGACTAGATGTTGTGATGTGTTTTGTGATTCATATTTGAGATTATATTCATGAGGTTTAATTTGTGGAGTATTTACGTATACTTGGATGGGAGAACCATCTTATTATCAGGTTGCCTATTAAGGAACCGAGTTTGATCTTTATGAGTGTTGTGGTATGGGACACAACTGTGTTTTTATGTGCTTAGGAGAGGTTGTCTAGGTACGTGACTTGGGAGTGGCTTGCATAGGGGTCCGGGACCCAAAGTGGTCAGTGCTAGGGTAACCTAATGCAAGTTATGTAATAAGTGATAATCTAGTAATTAAAACTTTTGAGGGGAAAACACATTAAAAAGATAAGTTAGAGATTTTTGATCTACCCATGCCTTGAGTGCTTGTATAGACTAAGGATTGGAATGAGATGAGTGCCTCGTCTTCTTGAGAGGGCTTTCTAGTTTCCATATGTGTGATGTTGAGGGTCCGGGGTTCAGAGTAACCAGTCCAGGGTAGCTCAACGCTTGAGGGTCCGAGGTCTATTAAGAGATCAGTCCAGGGTAACTCAAGCAACCATGTGATGACACTCCCTAGTATGTAGCCTGAGTCTCCTCTGTAGACTATGTGTACCTCTGGTGGTGTATTAATTGTTGGATATGTTTATTGTGGTTATTACTTTCATTGAGGATGATTGGTGATTCATGGATGATGTACTTTTGACATGTGGTTATTGACTTGAGGAGGATTATCTTTCGTTGACTTTATCTTATAATCTTGGTATTTGGTTTATACTTGGTTTGTGTATGATGTTTGGTTATGTGGTGTCAGTATTGGATTGAGTGTTCTTACTTTTGGATTATTTTATCTTCTTGAATAGCATGTGTTACCTTTGAGGTAGTTTTGGCTATTAGGGGTACCTTGCCTAGGAATGTTTTATGTTTGATAGCCGTATGTGGATCGTTCATTATCTTCCCTGCACAGTGGGAGTGGAAGCCTGACTAGGTAACCACGTGGTTGGGAGGTAGTGTCTTCTTACCATTTGGGTTCCCCTTCACATTGCCAGCTGTTGGATGTTCGTTGCAGAAGATGTACCTTTATCATTCTTATTTCTTATCTCAGAGATTTCTTTTCATATTATGTATATATGTTATCATGTATTCTGATTTATTGTAGCTATTTTCACATACCCTGCGACATGTGCAGTGGATGTTATTGATTGGATGTACTTTCATTGTATTGTTTATACTTATGCATTTTCTTATGCGATTATGTATCTGTTATTTATTTATGAGCTTGAGACATTGTACTTGGAACTTAAACTAATTAATTTAAAATTATTAAATGTGACTCAACGTAAAGGAACTCTTGAGGAATTGAAACTGTATCTATATTTGCATATGTGTATTTGATGTGTATGTTCATATTGCTTCTGCATTAATGTCATCTTGATGTTGTTTAAAATTTAAAAAAAAAAAAATAGTTCAGTAAACTTTGTCACATATTAGGTTTATTTCTCTTGGGTTCCCGAGCGGGGCGTTACATTTCATTTGGTGTGAGGGTTCCAGAGTATTCGCAAGAAGTGCGAGTTAATGGTATGTTTGGAGAATAGAACATAAGGGTAGGCTTAGGATGGGATCAAACAAACAAGCATTCAGATGCATGCAGAGGGATGATTGAGTTTGTTGAATGCCTTTGAGTTTGCATGCAGAGTCACCGTTGGTTCTTGCTTTTGATGGTTCGCGAGTGCCATATAATTTTAGGCATAGAATTGTAGGGCAATCCCTAGAATGCTTCTTTATGTGCTAGTGGTCGACCTCCATTGACCCATCCAATCATATTACATATATAATAAAAGGTGGCATTGCACCGAACTCTACTAATATATGATAAAAGGTCTCGGGTGGCCTACCCTCCTAATATATCATGTTTCATTTGCTGAGAGGGTTCTAGAGTATTTGCAAGAAGTGCAAGTTAATGGTATGTCTGGAGATTTGATATGCTTCCACCGGGCACTTCAACTCCTTCACTTCCAGCATTTCACTCGCATGAGGGCATAGATTTTCAAGGGGGGTTCTAGAAGAGAGGACTCAGCATTGTTTGGGGACCATTGTAACATGTAAAAGTTTAGTGGCATATATGATAATAGGTTTTCTTTACCACAACATTGTGTAGGGTTGTAATAGGTAAAATTTTAGTTGATAGAGTCAAGGCCCTTGAACAAGGTTTTTGTCTGGCTAATTATGTATGAAATCCTTGTGTCTAAGGTGTAGGGTTAACCCACTAAGGGAATTTCCCTCTCATTTGCTTATAGGCCCTCCAGAACTAGTGGAAATCAGGAAACTAATATGCTGACTACTTTTAGATTTCTTAAAGCTTTTTACTTTCTCCTTTGTTTTCAGAATAAGTTCTATATTTTCTTTGGCCTAAATGTAATAGTGGTTGTGATTTGTCTAGTGTTTCCTATTCTTGTAAAGGTTACTTTGTTTTAGCATAGAATTACTTTTGTTTTTCAATGATCTCATTTTGGTAGGATTTATCTATAGTTGCTTCACCACTTCTAGGATTTGAGAGGTCTCCTTCTTCACATTGGACCTTAGTAATTGGGGATAGAAACAAAAAATTACATCTATTTATTGTTGATATGATTGTGTTGACCACATATTTTGTCTTTGCAAAATGATCCCCATTGTAATTCACAGTTGTATTCACTATTTGGAGCAGAGCCATGTTTTTAAAAATGGGCCTTGATCAATTTTCCTCAATGGAGCTGAACCAATTCCTCTAGCTTCTTATTGCACTTGGCATGCCTACTATGAAAAAATTCTTATGTAAGAGTCTTGAGTATAGACAATATTGTCTGGCCTACAAGGATATCAATTATAAAGCATTGCTGCTCTGCTAGGGCATCAATTGTTCTGCTTGTCTTTTCACTTGCGAGCTAGTATTTCCTTTATTGAAATTGTTACCTATGAATTTGTTGATGGAATGGATGAAATAAATTCTGAATAATTAATATCATTGCCTTCTCAAAGTTTGAAATTGCTAACGCTGGACCGTTTAATTCAGACTTGGATTTATAGTCGTCTAGGGCTTAGTACATTGGGCTTGATGAAGGATCCTTCATTTTTCTTAGTTGATTGCAACCGCCTTCTCCAATTATTCCCTTTCAAAATTTTATGTATTGAATTTGCAATTTGTATTGAAGTGGAATTCTGCTCAGAAACTCCTCTTGATTAGTTAATAATAGTAAATCTTCTATTTCAGTCTAAAAGAATGATGCCTGATATGGATGGATCTACTGTTAGTTTTGTCCTCTTGATATGAATCTCCAATAAGTATATATCCACAACTCTATATATATCTCTTGTTATCAATATATGCTACAATGTTGCAGCTCTTCTTATGCGATTTGTGTATTTAGGGCACACTATTAACATCCAAAATTTATGCTCAATGGCATATTAATCCACAATGTTTCTCAATCGCTCCTGCACTTACTTAGCCTTTGATGAGTGTAAGGGTCGCACAGTCTAGAGTTACTCCTCTATAAATTACTTTTCTTCTACATTAAATGGAATCTGCTTGAAACTTAATGGAAGTTTGGTGCTTTTGCTAATTGCATGTTATTCGCAAGGTCATCATGTTTTCAATTGATAAAAATGCTCACAAATTTTCTTAAATCTACTCGCAAGTTTGGAAGATGTTTGTGATAGGAATTTGATTAATTGATCTTTTTTTCCTTGGGTCAGTTTTTAGAAAACAACTCATATTAATCAGGCAAATTAATTTTGATTTTGATTTAATAATTAAATAAATATTTAATTCCACATTTAGACTTTTAATTAAATATTTTATATTAAATAAATGTATTTAATTAATCTTTTATATTTTAATGTTCTAACATTAAATATTTTAATAATCGTAAGATTTAATTATTCTTAAGTCATAATTAATCTAAATGAATTTATTTCACCAAAAAAAAAAGGTAAAACTCACATGATTAAACCACCTAACAATAACTCACAAGACCAACATGCTTCAAGCTAGATTCATGAATTCACATCATCTTGACGAATTCAGATAGATAGTCGATAAAATACTTGCCATATTTCAGGACAACATCCATTTCCTTTCATATTCTTCACAATTGTTCATGCATGTGAAAGAAGGCAATTAATGAACTTTTGGGGATTCAAGATGACACCCTAGCTATTAATTCTATATAGAGAGAATCTAATGGCTTATTCAAAATATGTTCCATAGTAGATAGTAAAGAAGATGAGTTAAAAAAAGCTATTTTATGCATAAACATGAAAGAATCATACCAAAGAGTAAATATGATCAAGTAAGAGGAAGGTTGTCAAGAGATTGTGGAAAATTTGCTAATGTTCATAGCTAGAGGAATATAACCAGACCTTACTTGCTAGTCTATAAATATTACACTCCATGCACCTATTAATAGTATCATGCCTAAATCTGTAATGGGATGAAATTTTTGGTAGAACTACATCGAGACTCAAATAAATTTCTACAAATAACTAGGATTACACTTCTCCATATTGTCTGAGAACCATGTTTACAATGCATCCTTATATGTTGCTTTCCCATTTACTTGTAACCCCATCAAACAAGGTTGTGGACACAAACTTAAACACTCATCATGCAATGTTGCACACATTCACAAAAGATCACGAGAATGGATGATCCTTCAAAGATGAAAAAGTTGGACGTTACTGAGCATTTGGAGATGGAGTTGTCATTTCTTGTTGAATTGAGCTAGTTAGAGAGAAGTACCACTAACTCTTTTGAGAAATTTTATATGATAATATTTTCAATGTCAGTCTTCAATCTTCACAGTCACATTGCAGTGGTGTAGAAATTTGGATTTGGTGGTAGGGATAGGAAATCTTCCAAAACTTAGAGAGCTATGCATTATTGAGTGTCTTCATGTTAAGAACTTGCCTATACTCTATGGTCTAAGTAGCCTAGAAACCATTACAATTAATGGATGTGGGAAGCTTGATCATCTAAAGCCAATTGATGGTTAGATTTTAGAAGGGGTGTGAAGTAGCTTTAATATGAACCATTTGGTGCACTTGTGGATATTATATTGTTTGGTGCTTGAGGAGCTTCCCTATTTTGCACGTCAAACTTGTTTGGAGGGGATTCAAATAATCAAATGTATAAAGCTACTGAAAATAACTATTCTTTCTGGTGTAAGGAATCTTGAAAGGATTGAAATTAATGGATACGAGAAGCTTAATCACCCCTAGGTTATTGATAGTGATTGTGCAATTACAGAAGGAGTCTCAAGTAGCTTTGACATAGATCATTTATGATAGCTATGGATATCAGATTGTCCAGAGCTATCTTGTTTTGTGCATCTAAGTTGCCTAGAGTGTATTCACATATTTAGGTGTGAAGCCAAACAAAATAACATTTCAAATGTCATTGAACAATATTTAATTGGAGTCCTTTAAAGAACTTATAAGTGTATCAGAAATATTCCATCTGAAGAGTCTAGTAGAATAAATTATATCTAAGTGTTGGTAGCTTGAGCATGACTTGTGTCTTGAGGGTATGGACTCTCTCTAGATTATTACATTGTGATGGTTGTGCAAAGATGATTGTTATTACTTCTTGTGAGAAGTTGCAACATTTTTGCCAATGACACTCATCAAACTTAGAGTGTGTAGGTATAAGAAATTGAAAATAGTCACAGGAATTGGCAATCTTACAAAGTTAATAAAAATGTGCGTTGGTGAGTGTCTTGAGCTTGAAGAGCTACCAATTCTCAATGGACTGGGCTACTTGAAAGTTACTAATATTAAGCTACTTGGATTTGCAAGACCATAATCGTCTTAATTGAAATTTTAAGTTCTACACATAACTTGTCCTTGATTCTTGTTGCCACAGAGATATCTAAGATATCTAGACATGAACAACCTCCAAATATCATCTCGTCTGCTTACAAGAAATTGATCACAAGATAGTATGAAATTTCACACATCAGAACCCTTTAATACTCATCTAAGATAGTCTCATTTAAGTCTACAACCTTTTATAAGACAAATCTGTCCTAAAATTCACACCAATCTCTTCCTCCCTCCCAAGCTCCTTGATTCAAATTATCTCTTTGATGATTGCATGTCAAATAAACTAGGCTTGTTCCTCACTCATCCTTTGAGATCTTCAAATTGATGTTACATTTGTATTTTCCAAATCTACCATCATGACCTGAGCAAGCTGGGTTGATACAAATCTTTATGCTCATTCCACCCAAGCAAGTAGGCAGAGTACTTTCTTTGCATGTTCAAGAGATAGATATTTAGAAATCTCCTTAGATAATCATTGTCCTAATATTATCAATGAATAAACTGAACTTAGAAGATGATTAAGAACTATAATAATCCTTGTTCTATTAAAAAATTAAGTCAACATCAAGTCCACTCTAATTAGATGAAATATTGTACTTCTCAATATATCACAAAGTCTAGATACAACTCTCGCTAATGCTTCACCCTTCACAATATAAGAATAATGATTAAAACTTACTTACGAGTAATAATAAGATTCTATTGAAGAGTACTAATCATTTAATAAAAAAATCTCTTCAAAATTTATATATACATGGATAGCTATTTGTGTGGAAAATTACTATAGTTTCCATATGTGTTTCAAATTTCTTCCCCAAGCTAAGGGAGTTGATCAATAGGGGAAGGGAGCTTATGATGATATGGGGATAGAAAAAAATTTAAAAAATTGAGGAGTTCTAGGTCCATCATTTGCATTGTGTATTTGCTTCTTCTGGTTTATTTGCATTTTGTTTGTGCAGGTAATTCAATTTATATATCTCCTAGTTTATATGTTAGTTCTTTGATCTTTTGGAAGGATAGTCTAAGGTTTAGTGGGGTAGTGTTTTTGGCTTCTTACAACTCAATGTTGTAAAGAAGTATTGGATCCATGTGTTTCTCACCTATTGTAAATGGGTTATTAGAAAAAAAATTAATTTAATTTCAAATTACGCTAAACATATTTAGTCACATTAATCATCTTCTTTGTGAAATTGAAAATTACTATTAGAGAACACTAATAGTTTTCAGTCTATTTTCAAGTTCAAAACACATAATCAACCATATAAAATTAATATGGTTAGTGTGCCAGTATTGGCTGTAGACAACAATTGGAGCAGGGTCTCCATAAAATGCCTTAACTCACCCACCAATGTGTGGACCATGATTGGTAGGGTGAGTCCAATGTACAATATATTTGCATTAACCAAAGTTGCCCATGTTTACATTTTGATCTATTTAAAACATCTACAATGATGTTTTATTTGCAACTAAATGGGCCCTTAGTTTCATGGAATAATCAGATCATTAAAGAGATTGAACAGTTAAGAGACTTTGGGTATCGATTGGTTTACATTTGCCCCTTGGAATTTAGTCTAAACTATTCCAAAATTAATTAGATTCTCTAAATTGGTTAAAGTATTTCTTTTGATGATCAACGTCATATAGATGCTTATGTTGGAGACTTGATTCTCTAAATTGATGAAAGTATTTATTCTTATGATCAATGTCATATAGATGCTTATGCTAGAAACTTGGTGCTTAATAGTATAATTTTACCTTGAGTTTGACATTAAATTACCACTTCAGCACATACTCTCTGGAATTGTCTTATCACACTGATGGATTAGTTCTATTTTGAAAATTTGAACTAATAATGCATTTTTGCCCTTTTTATGCCAATTCTTATTTTGTGAAGTTTGCATGTAGATTTTGTTGTTATTTTTGCATGCCTTGGAGACATCAATTAGTTGGATTCAATACTGTAATGAAGCTTTTAATGATATGATTGCTCACTAGATAAGTGGACTATTGAAACAAAAAGACCAAAATATTGTGTGTTTTCATTTCGGTGGCTTTGCAGATTAAATGTTATTTTAAGAGTAATAACCTTATTTCTTGACAAGAGTATGTATATAACCATTAAAAATATCTGGAACTATATTTTGGATTAGAACTAAAATTAACATTCACATCTTCTTCTATTTTAAAATTTTGAATCTATAATATATGATTTTGATATCCTTCACAATCAATGAATACCATAAATTTGTCTTCAACTCAATCTAGACTATTACTATACTTTCGTTCTACTTCTTTTTACATCAACTTAGCATGGAAATTACAATCAAATATTGATGGTACTTCCTTTTATATAAATTGGATAAGTGGCACTGGTGGAAGTTAAATAATCAACAACTTTTTTCTTTTCAAAATGGAGTTTAAGCTTCATTGCATCAAAGTCTACTTAAATAATAGGAGCTAAGAAACTAAAGATAGTACCTATGCCTTTCGAAGTCAAGTTGCACTATAAAATTTGACATATAATACCAAATTGAGCATATCGATATTTTGACTAGTCACTATAATTCTTTGTATCAAAATGTGTCACAAAGCTAGTAAGCATTCTATTTCTTTTAGAAAGTGAAATTCTCTTACCATATGCAACAAGACATCACATTTGAATTGATTTCTCTAATGAATGGTCTTTAGAACCTTCTTATTAAATTCAATCAAATCTAAGTTAAGTTTTTTGGGTATTCTACTATCCTCATTACTTTTGAAGAACACATATTAGTTTTGTTCAGGTTAAGTGAGCTTTATTTGTCTCCAAGTTTGTAAAATTATCATCCATGCGAAGTATGTGAAAAATACTTTGTTTGTGCTGGATGCTTCCCTATAATGTTTGGATTTTTAGGTTCTCTAAGCCATATCAAAGTGGTTTTGTGATGTTACAAGTGATTTTAGATCTCATTTATTTCTTAAAGCTCTAACTGTTCTATACACTCCTTTGGTTTTGACTGTTCCAACATAGTGACCTTCAAAATGACTTAAAAACCACAAGCTTACAAAGTCACTATACTCTATTTGTATCCTTATCACTCCAAATAATCAATAGAGTCATGATCAATCTCATCTATGAAGCATATTAAAAGCTAAGAATTTGGAGTGACTCTGTCATTTCAATTTTTTTCCACATCTTGTTCAAACCATATAATGCAATCTCATCTATGAAGCGTATTAAAAGCTAAGGATTTGGAGTGAATCGTATACAATTCATTTTTTGTCATTCATTATATGGCTTGAACAAGTGTTGAAAAAAATCAGATTTTTATTATGAATTTTCTGTTCACCAATCTATGTTAAACTAATTAGCAAAGATTTGGTCCTCTGAGTTGTAACGATTTTGAGAAAAAAAACTAAGTTTTAATCAACATATCTTAAATGAATTTTCACGTTGAGGTGATCCGAGTTTGATCAATTATTCTCAATACAAGTTGGTGTTGAGTTTCCTTTTTATTATTTTGCAAATATGTTGCTATTTATTTAATGTGCAATTGTGGAGAACATTTCAGATCTTAGACATCCACACCTTGGAGAAGATTCTAGTCCATCAATAGCATGTGGCAATAGGTTTTCAATATAGATCATTGTTTGCTATTGTTCTGGTTCACACAATTCATATGAGAAATTGTTATCTTAATATTTTGGGAATTTGGTGCAAATGTCAGGTGGTTGCATCCCAAAACTGGCTTGAAGTCATAAAGAATTAACTTGGGGAAAAATTTTACAACTTCACACACCATGGATTAGGGACGTGTTCTGAATCACTAAATGACGAAGAGGAGAAAACCCTCTAGAGCACAATTTTGGCCTTGATTATTAGGAAATTTGAATGATTATTTCACTTTGATTCTTTGTAGGGAGCTACTGATTTCTTTTCGTAGAGCAACAGGACAAAAGCCTCTGTGAATCATATTTTATAGGTAATTTATTTTATTTTGATTGGTTTTTGTGGTGAGATTTAGTTTTGCATTTCTTATGTCTCCTTACTGACAACTTTGGTATTTATTTAGAGATGGTGTAAGTGAAGGACAATTTTAGCAAGTTCTACTTTATGAACTAGATGCTATTCGCAAGGTTAGTTTCCTAATACTCACTATAGTACTTACTTGCTATTCAATTGAGATAGACATGGCTCATTAGTTTGTTTGTATTCTCTTTGGATTTTGTTAAAGAAGACAACTAAATGCTATATGAACTAAAAGTCCTGTTGTGTCAATAGGCTTGTGCATCTCTTGAGAAAAATTACTAGCCCCAGTGACATTTGTTGTTGTTGAAAAGTGGCACCATACTAGACTATTTGCAAACAACCATGCAGATAGGCATTCTATAGATAGACATGGGAACATCTTGCCAAGTCTTCAATACATAATAAAGCAACTGAATTTCATAAATTGTTTTTTTGATAGTTGATTTGTTTAAATATTGCCCATCAAAAATTACTTAGTACATCTCATATATTTTTTGCATAGGAGCTTGTAGTTTTGAAGAATCTGAAGAAGATATTGTAGAAAAGGTATATTTGGTGTTCTTTTTAAAGTGAAAATGTGACTAGAAATTTTGTATATTGTCATATTTCACATGTAGAAAGGTCAAATTGTAAATAGAGGTGAAGTTGTATGGATTTAAGTTTCTTCTTCATTATTTATAATGCTCTTGATTCCTCCTTTGTAGCTGTAAAAATACTTGTTTATTTTCACCTTTCTAGATACCCTTTACCAAGTTCTTCAAGATTCCAAAATATCTTGGGCTGATCCCACTCTAGCATGTCCTAACTCCTACTTGGTTCACAGACCTAACTCCTTTCTATATGCGTCTTCCTCTTACTACTGCATTTGTAGGTTGCAAACAAATCATCCTTCTTCCACCGACAAGTCATTCCATTCAAGAAAGACCATGTTTGACGATATCAATGGACAAAAAAATAGGGATACAATTTCTAGACTAAGGTCTAACTTAAAAACAAAAGGTGATGGAAAATTTTATTGTCCTTACAAAATGTGTAAGGGCTTAAAGACTCGAAGATATCTAATCAGAACAACTGAGCAACATTGTAGACAACATGGTCACATTGAAGGGGGAAATGAATATCACCCATTGGTATGTATTTTAATAGTTTATAAATTACATAAAACATGATTTGATGATGACATCATGGTCATAGTTAATATAAGGTCATCATTTTCATATAGGTCGACATCCCTAAGTTTCATGTTATGAACCATGACAATTCGGAGAATGCGGATTTCCAAACGAGGGAACATGGAGGTGTGAATATTGAAGTAGAAGGTAATGATACCATGGAAGAAAACTAGGATGATGAAGATCATGATGATCAAAATAATCAAGATGATCAAGATGATCACGATGAGCAAGATAATGATGATGATGATTTAGAGCTTGATGTACCTTTACTTGAGAAGGCACACTAGTCCCTATATGAAGGCTCCAAAACAACTCTTCTTGCCAATGTATTGCTATTGGTGAACTTGAAGATTATGAATGGTTTATCTAACATAGCAATGACACATATGTTAAGGTATGCCATCTTCTTTCATTATTTTACTTGTACTTCCCTTACAATTAACATTGGGTTCATGTAGCAATTAATATTCTTTAAATTAACAAATTATATTTTTGGTCATAGGTTGATAGGTGAGTGTTTGCTACCACCATCAAACATTCTACCTCGCTCATACCGAGAATTATCTACCATCATGAAAAATATTGGAATGGAGTATCAAACAATACATGCATGTCTGAACAATCATATTATATATCATAAATAGCATGAATTTGCAACACAATGCCCTACTTGTCATATCAGTAGATATCAATCAGATTGATTAACAAAAAAGGTGCCTCACAAGGTTCTTCAGCATATTCCCATTATTCCACGTCTGCAACAATTATTTAGGTGCAATAGCTTGGCACAATTTATGGATTACCATGCACATAATAGAAGTCAAGATGACATTATGTGAATGCTTGCAGATGGTTCATCATTTAAGGAAATAGAGGAAAAATGGCTACACTTTAAAGAAGATCATCATAATCTCAAGCTTTCATTGGCAACAGACGGTGTCAATCCTTTTGGAGAGATGAGATCTACTTACTCGGTGTGGCCTATTTTTGTTATCAAAAATAACATATCTCCTTGGTTGTCCATAAAGGGAGAGCACATAATGTTGACACTAATTGTTCTAGGTATTTTTTGATTTAGTGGTCATCTAAATTAATTTATTATTACTAATCCATCAAATGGTCATAATAATTATGTAATGCTTTTGTTCATTCAACTAGGTAAGTACCAAGTTAAAGATATCAACGTATATATTGAACACCTTATTGATGAGTTGATGGTGTTATGGAATGGGGTTACTATGTATGACATTTGTAGACCAATAGGAAAAAGACAATTTCAATTTTATGCAATGCTTGTATGGACAATACACGATGCCCCTATTGGAAATGATTGAAAAGATCATGAATGAAGAATAATGGAACTGGTAAAGAATGTTTTCAATCATTGTTTTGTCATTGATGTCAAACTTGCTACTTGCAGGAATGACAATTGCTTACATGATCCAAATACTATCAATTGGTTGATTGACAAGGAGGAGGCAATCAATAAGATGTAACTAGAGTACCTAGAGAAAGGTTGAAGTTATGATGTTGTAATGAAGTATAAAGATCAACTAAGCCATTGATGAAATAGTGTATTGATGACTTACTCTAAGAGGATGGACACACTAAGACACAACAAAGATGTAAGGTTTAACTAAGTAATTTGTAAAGCCTAACTAAGTTCATTGGAGAGAGCCGAGCAAGCTAGTTAGAGCTGAACAGATTCTCAGTTGAAGCTAAGAAAGTTTAACTTTAGTGTGTGTCAAGCAATCCTTCAGGTGTCGAGTAACACAGAATTGGTCAGGTGCTGAGCATCAGAAAAAGTTAATGGATTCTGAGCAAGACTTCAAGTGTCGAGCAAAGAAAAAATGCTATAGGTGTCATGTGCCAGTAAAATAACAATAGAAGCTGAGTAACATAGAAGGAGCCAAGCATTAGTAAACCAATGATGCCGAGTTGCTGCATTATTTGTTAAGTCAAAGATTCACCAGATCAGTAGCAATAAGTTTGTTACATCAAATTTTGTGAACTAGTTGGATGATAAGGATGATGAGTAGATGTCACAGAATTTTATGTAAATCATGTAAACCAATTCAAGGCCAATTCAAATGGATTTATCATGAAGTTTCTAGAAGAAACAACTTGGAGGGAAAACAATATCATTTTCTTAGATCAAATTGAGATTTGAGTGGGAAATGAAGAACATAACTTCTTTATAAGGAGTTACAGGTCAGAGATCAAGAGTGTGCGAAGGGGAGTTGGTCACAAGTGTGGTTGAAGCCAAGAGAAGGCTAATGTGAAGGAGGACACAGTGAGGAGTAAGTACACAACATCAAGAATCTGAGTTGATCAAGTGATCATAGAGTGCATTGGCATAATGAGTGGAAGAACTCAAGGAGACAAATCTTGAAGGGTGAACAAGCTGTCAGCACTACAAGGGAGGAAAGCCAAGAAAAGAAAAGGACTGAAGAGTGATCTAAAATCTGCAAGGTTGAAGTTGCAATCTTTATCAAGTCAAAACCTTTCTAATACTTTCTTACCATTGTATTAGATATAGAAATCCTACATTGCTAGGTTAGCTTCACAGCTAGGTGGATAAGCTTCAAGAAAAGGATAAAGAGATCCTTAGGAGAAGGATAAGAGATCCTTAGGAGGAGGATAGGAGATCCTTAGAGAGGGATAAAAGATTCTTTTGAGAAGGTGACTGTAAATCCCATGGACTTGGGTGGGCCTAACAGCTCTATGTAAATCCTTTAACATGGTGACATTCTAAGTTGAATGTTCTTAAGTCCTCTAACAAGGCACACTCCTAATAGGGTGTAGAAATCCTTTAATAGGGCCACATCTAACAGTGTGTAAAGCCTTTAATAGGGCGGGCCTTTAACAGGGAAAACCATCTAAAGTGGTTGAAATCAATTGCACAGCTATTTTGTGGGTATCATCCCCACCCCAATTTTTACCTTCTTATTATTGGAGGGTTTCTAGGTCATCAAAATCCTCAGCGTTATGGTGTGATGCATTTTTACTTTTCATGATTGTTTAATGTTTAATTGCATGCATGATAATTTCAGTTATATGTCATCAAAGATTTGAAGAAAAAGTTGTATTAGACATCATTGGACCTTGGGTAACTGATTCAACCCCCCTCTCAGTTATTCTAAAATAATTCTAACAGCCCCTAGGCTAACACATTTTTTGTGATATGTTCTCTTCTTGACACCTCTTTTTTGGTATGTCAAAGTTAACACATTTAATCCAATTATACACGATCTTGTAGGTCTTCAAACAAAGGGAAAATTTGCATGTCTAGTTTGTGGTCCAAAGATGAAATCTCATCATTCAAAAAGTTTAAGAAAGCAAGTGTTCGATGAGAATAGACACTTTCTGCATAGAAACCATAAGTATCGAATTACCGAAAAACATCTTTTCAATGGGAAAGAAGAGACTATGTCAAAGCCACAGAGAATGACACCTCACCTATGGAAGTTGGCATAAAATAAAATAAATCATTGAGGTAATGTCATTCCATCTAATGGTTTTTGTTTCAAATTTATATTTTGATATTGTGTTTTGTTTACTGATGATGTGATTGATGCTTGTGAAGGTCGTCAAGGCATCAATGACCAACTTTCAAAAGGACTAAAAATTTATCCTACGCAATTTACTAGGTTGCCATACTACAAGCAACTCCCAATTGTGCATTTGTTTGATCCTATGCATATTGGAAAGAATGTAATAGAGACATTATGAAAAATCTTGGATGGAAGGCATGATAAAGATCAAATTGTCAAAACTTGTAGTGACATTGAAGAATCCAACCATGCAATGAAAAATTGCATTTGATCAAATAACAATGGAGACTAGATTGATACAAGTGCCCTTAGTTGGTTATTTTCAGAGTAGCAGAGTAATGCTATAAAAGAAGTCATAAAAAAAATATGATTTCCCACAGGATTTGCTATAAACATAAACAATATCATATCAAAGAAAAGTGAATTTGGGCCAGAGTTGAAAACACATGATTGGCATACATTTATTAAGGTAATTCATGTTATTTTGTATTCACTATATATTTATATACTGCATGTACTTTTAATTGCATTCTTTTATAAAATATTGACAAGATCATTTTAAAAATATTACAGTATGTTCTACCTCTATCTCTCCCACACCACTTCGCCAATAATGTAAAATAAGTTACATATGATCTTGGAAAATACATGAGGTGGGTGTCATCTAAAGAAATAAATAAAGAAGATATAAAATATTGGAAGAGAAAAATTCCTCTTCTGATGTGTGAAATGCAAAAGTGTCTACCTCCAAGTTTTTTCAATACACAAAAACACTGCCTCATACATCAAGTTGAGGAGATTGAATTGTGTGGACCTATACCAACTAGGTCAATGTGGATGTTTGAGAGACACTTGAAATTTTTAAAGGATTCATTTGATAGAGAGCACATCCTGAGGGGTCTATGGTGGAGGGATATATGGTATACCAGACCATGGTGTACATTAGTGAATATCTTCCTAAGTTTGCAGCAAAGATCCATGTAGATCGTATTTGGGATCCCAACTCAATTAACAAATTCAAAGGGGAGTACTTGATGGGCAAAGGTAGATCAAGGAAAGTGAGAGGTAAATCTAAGATGTTATTGTAGTTAATTAATTCTTCTAAATCTTCAATATAATTTATTTTTAATTGGTGTATTTTTTTGAAACAGGTGGTCAAGAGTGGGATGCAATACATTTGTATATTGTGAACAATCTTGATTAGATGACAGAATGGATTGAATGATGTCAACAAAATGGTTGCTCATTAACATGGGAAGGTGTTACTTCATTGTTTATAGAAGCTCATTGCAATAGAGATTCCAATGTTACGCTAATGGTAGTTGATCTAGTAAAGGGTTTAAGAGGTGGAGAGGTATGTAGCAATTTATTAATGATCATAACTCGACGTATGTTTCGTATCAACTGATGATGCAAATAATTTACACACACTTCAAAAATTGGAAGTCAAGTATCACAAAGCTATGTACTATCATGGCCACAAATTTTGCATAAAAAGGTTGGATGACACAAAGACAACTTGTGATTCTGGGATAACTGTAGTTTTCTAGGTCATGAATATATCATCTAGAAACGACATACATTCTCAACAATGTCAAAATCAATACTATGGAATCTTGGATGACATAATTGAGTGTAAATTTAACACCTTCAAAGTAGTTCTATTTGTCATCAAATGGTATAGGTTACAACTAAATCAAAATGATCCAGATAGAATGGTTATTCAACATGATAATGGATTTACAATGATCAATGCAAGGTCATTTGAGCTAGTTGGAGATGAACCCTACATTCTCCCAAGCCAATGTGAGCAAGTGTTTTACTCAGAGGTTCCACATAAATAGGGTTGGTCATTTGTTGTTAGACATGATCCAAGAGGAAGGCCAATAAAGTATAATGTTATGGAAGAAGAAGATATTGAAGATGATGAAGAAGCAAATGATGAAGATCAAGATGATGGTGATGACAATGATGGTGATGACGATGATGGTGACGACGACGACGACGATGATGATGGTGATGATGATGATGATGGTGATGGTGATGATGGCAATGATGATGGTAATGATGATGGCGATGATGGTGATGATGATGGTGATGATGGCAATGATGATGATGATGATGATGATGATGAAGAAGAAGATAATCAATGACTACAAACATTGTCACCCCTTCTATTGACGATCTTACATTCCATATATAAGGTAAATTTATTCATGTTTACGATGTTCCATATTGTTCATGTTGTCTTCTAAGTTATTTGTAGCATACATGTATCATGTAATTTTTAGCTAACTTAAGATAAATGATTAACATATGCAGGAAATTTGATTACATATTTATTGTGTTCATTTCTAATGATTACAACATATGTTATTTATAATTACCAATGTTTATGTTGTGTCTGATTATGACTCTTTTTGCAAATCGTCAATTGACTACAGGTACATCATCACCTCTTCTGTTGATGATCTTGCATTCCATATATAAGGGAAATTTGTTCATATTTACAATGTTGCCTATTGTTCATGTTTTCTTCTAAGTTATTTTGTAGCAAATGTGTATCATGTAATTTTTAGCTAACTTAAGGTAAATGATTAACATATGCAAGAAATTTGATCGCATATTTATTGTGTTCATTTCTAATGATTACAACATATATTATTTATAATTACCAATGTTTATATTGTGTTTGATTGTCACCCTTTTTGCAAATAGTCAATTGACTATAGGTACATCGTCACCCCTTCCATTGACGATCTTACATTCCATATATAAGGTAAATTTGTTCATGTTTATGCGTATCATGTAATTTTTAGCTAACTTAAGATAAATGATTAACATATGTAGGAAATTTGACCCATTTGGCATGGATCATGCACAGTGACATGGATCAGTAGGTATAAGTCAATAAATAGACATTATTTTCTTATATTCTTCTTGTTTATCATTGAGCACATATGTTATAGATAGACATATTATACAATCATATAATGTATATATAGACAAAGAAGGTCTGTATAGAAATATAATTGTATAATCACTTTCAACTTACTACATTTTCCATTTGATGGATTGCAAGACCCACCAAATAGGTACTTGTCAGATCTATCTACATCAAATGAGGGGAATGAGGAAATGGTAGATGAAAGCTCTACATGTAGTATGGCTAAAATAGGCAGATCAACTAAAGATCAAAAGATTAGAAAAAAATTTGATAAATGCATGCAATTTTTCCTTGCTAATGGGGGGTCGTGTTCTTATGATGATGAGACCAAAGGTGACATCAAGGTGCCCTTTTAGTACACACACATTAAGAAAGGATGGGTACCCAATGAGCTACCTCCAATTAACACAAATTTTTGTGTTAATGAGAGGATATATCGAATTGCTCCTTCCTTGTTACATGTTTTGGGCCTATTTTCCATGGATGGGATAAAGGTATGTTACAACAAAGTTGTTGAATTGTTCAAGTATGTCGGTCCATGTTACAATTACAATGATTGGATGCAAATTGTTTGATATAAAA
The DNA here is from genome assembly GCA_028749045.1 of Cupressus sempervirens. Classification (NCBI taxonomy): domain Eukaryota; kingdom Viridiplantae; phylum Streptophyta; class Pinopsida; order Cupressales; family Cupressaceae; genus Cupressus; species Cupressus sempervirens. Next base: position 268,537,315 of record CM053787.1, on the reverse strand, counting down.
AAAAGTATGTGTAGGTATGCAATATCAGCTAATTATATACAATGGAAAGAAAATCAATAAGTGCAGGGGAAGAATTTCTAATAGATTACCATTTAAATTGCATAGATACAAACAAAGTTACTATCATGAGGGCTATATGTGTATGCACCCAAAAATGGTCGCCTAGACTATGGGCCCCCATTATTCAATTTGTCAATTTATCAAATTTTCTGAATCAATAGTTTGTAATATTTTATTAAATCAATTCAAATCAATTTCCTTGATCAAATTCGATTTATTTCAGTTCTAAGATTGAACATTTCATTCCAAGTCTTATTTAATTAAAAGAAAATCTTCTCTTTTAATTAAATAAAATAAAATCCCCATTTAATTAAAAGAAAACCTCTCTTTTAATTAAACAGTTCATCCACATTTAATTAATTAAGAGAAAAACCTCTCTTTTAATTTAATTAAATATCTTCTATTTAATTAAAAAGAACTTGCTCCCTTTTAATTAAATAAAAATCCCACTTAAATATCTCTTTTGATGAAAAAAAGAAATAAAATAAATTCTTTTTATTTAATTTCTCTACACTTAAAAATGTGATCTAAGTGGGATTTATCTTTCCACTTTCTCCTCAACCACTCCTCTTTTCTAATTGGTGGAATCTTGTCTCACATGGATCACCACTTTCTTCTCAACCACTCCTCTTTTGTCATTGGTGGAATTTTGTCTCACATGGATCAAGCTCTATTATCCCATATTGGTTGTGAGAAGCCTCTCACCTCCATAATTTCCTTTATAAGGGAGAGCCCTCTCCTCATGTTAGAAATCGATGATTATGCTATCGTTATGCTGCAGGTTTGAAGACCAATTTTTGAAGGAGTTAGAATACAAAAGCTTTTTGTGGAGAACTTCTGTTTTCTTGTCTTTTTCTCTCTTGCACCCATCATGGGCTTTTAGCTTAGATCTTGCATTTATAGATTAAATTTTGATTTCATAGATTAGATCTTATTTTCATGCATATTTGAAGATCATGGAGACTAGCATTCTTGCTTTTCCTCTTTGAATCTCTCATCTCATGGTGTACTTGCATGGGCACAAAAATTGGTCAAACTGAGGGCCTTCATTGCAAACCCTTGCACTCTATGAGTAGAGAGCTATGGATCGATTTGTGAGGGCTCATTCTTGAGTTTTCTTACATGTAATGATTCATAGAAGTGTGACAACATTTTAGCACACAATATGTACTATTTACCATTTTGCTAATAAGTTCTTTTTTGCTATCTATTGCTCTCAGTTAGCTGAATTTTTTATGTTTAATCTTTGTGGCAGGACGATATGGATCCGACAGATGATAGAGGTCACCAGGATGCTACTCCCACCCCTTCTTCAGCGAGTGTAAACCTTTTTTGAAATTGTACAAATTAGATAGTTGAAAAATGTTATATTATTACGTTATTTTATTTACAATTTTTGAGTTTTTATGATAGTTTTACTGATATTCCTCTCACAATTTGATGCTCAGGATAAGGGTAAAGCACCAGCAGTAAGTAACGAGCCACTAACTATGCCTTTTGATGAGGATATTTCTTAAACTTCCAATGTAACAAAAATGTTGAAGAGAAAAATTAAAAAAATTAATTTAGAAATAATGAAAATTTTGGATGAGGCAAATATGGAATCTAAGGAGATGAAGAAGAGGCTATCAGATTTGAGAGCACAAGCTTGTTGTTATGAAGTAAGTAGTAATGAATCTTTAGTTATAACAAAAGTTCAATAAAGATTTATATTTTATAATCTTTTATGTTGTGAAGTAAAATATGTAATATGTGCAAAAATACTTTATTGATGCAATTTTTTTAAAGAGTTGTAAGAAACTTTAACTACTAAATTCTTGTTATACAGGATTTTTTGGCAACTGATCCACAACCTGAACGACAATGCGGTGAGGTTGGTAGTAGCAGAGCTCTGACTGCCACTAGTAAAATAATCTTTTAGTTGAAAAGTTAGAAGGAATTTTTTATTTTGAACATCCAAAACTTCTTAACTCTTACTTTTATTATTTTAGAATGTCTTTTCTAGCAATGTATTGTTTAGGTCATCTAGTGTAGGAGACTCCTATGAGGTTGACAGACACCCGTACAAGATTGTCGACTGCAATGTCGACAACAAGGGGATGGCCAGCTGGTAAATCCTTGTTTTGCTATATTTGATTTTGTGTTAATTATGAGTTGCTAATTTGTACTTTAATCTTGGGTGCATCACATAGTGTATTATTTTTTTTGTGGTAGGAGATGCACTGTCTGGTACGCCATCGGATGTGGATCATAGTGCATGTATCGGTGATAATTCATCGTCATTTCTTGGAGCTACCTGTGTTTCTAGCATGGGAGCTACCTAGACATTGTTGTTGATTGATGATAATGAATCAATGCCTTTGAAATGTCCCAAGATTCCAGATGTATATGAGCAATGTTAGTATGCTAATAGAAACCAAATTTAAATAAAGCTTCTACAAACTAAAAAAAATTCATAAACTTCAAGATAGACTAAGATGAGCTCTCAATTGAGAATATGAGCCATTAATGGGCTCTCTCAATGAGAAGCTGTCTTGTTGAGTGGCTTTGTCTAAATAGATAGGATGTATGCTCAATCTTATGCTTCAAAAAGGGCTTCAAATGGAGTTGGAATTTGGGTGTTAGTGTATGGTTTCGATGTAAAAATGGCTTCTCAAAACGGCATTATGGCTTTACTTTCTAGATTGTGTTCTTTTGCAAAGGGGAAGGATCCAATTTATAGGCAAGAGGCTTGAGGGATTGAGGGCTAAGATGCAAGGATGGGGAAAAGCTCATGGAGGGCTTAGATTGCATGAGAGGAGAGCACATGGATTGTGCTTCCTTACAGCCAATTAGGGAGTGACACATGTCACAGGGTGAGAGGATGGAGGAAAGGGGAAGGATGAGTCAACAAAGGAGGCTTAAGGGATAAAATCTTCATAAAGACCCTAATAATGGTTTGTAAGAGCAATGAAAGGGCTTGGAAGAGTCATTTATGGCCTAGTGGGCTTCATAAAGTTTTATGTTTGAGATATTTTGAGGGAGATGAGAGGAATTTAGACTTGGGCTTGATTAGGAAGGTTTTAAGCTTGCTTAGGATTGTGCAAATGATTAGAGGATGGATTATAATGGTTTAGGATTAGCTTAGGGATAGGCAAGTGGATGGCATTTAATGAGGGTGGGTGAAGGAGGAGATATTTGTTAACTTTGGCTTGGGTTAGTAAGTCTTAACCCATGTTTAGGGAATGTGACAAGGTTAGGAGGGGATTAGGATTAGGTTTAAAGACATCTTGTAGAAGAGTCTAGACTTTGGATGAGTATAAAGACTTTCTAGAATAGTCTAGAACTTCCTAGGATTAGGATGAAGACTTTCTAGAAGAGTCTAGAACTTCTTAGGATGAGGATAAATTAGATTTTTAGGAAATAAATAAAGTTTTATTTATTTCAAGGGTTTGGGTTGAGGAGATATTTATTAAAAATTTTTTAATAAACATGAGGATTAATATTTAATCTTAATTAAATATTTTGAGTTGGGATTAGGGGTAGGAAATGATGGGATTAGCCTTTAATCAAAATTAAAGAAGGATTAGAAGATTTTGGAAGAGGTTAGTGGTCTCAAAGAAATTGGCTAAGTTTTGGGAAAAAAATAATTTTGTAATTTATTTTGGGTTTTTTGGTCAATTTATTAATTAAATAATTAATAAATAAGGAAATAATGTTCAAATAGGATTTAAATATTTTTGGGAGGGATTCCTTAATTAAATATTTTAAATTAAGATAAAGGGATTTAATGGCATAAAAATAAATAAATAAATAAAATAATTAATTAATTAATAAATGATGATGTTATTAGAGATTTTTCAGAAAATAAAAATACTTTATTTTCTAAAGGATTTTAGGTGTCTACATTTTGCCCCTCTTTGATGTGATGCTGCAAGTGGCATGACATCAAAGATAAGAAAATAAGATGCCCAAGGCTAGAGCAGAAGAGGAGAGAATAGACTGGGAGATGTGCTAAAATGTATATGCTACTTTAGTATGTTAGAAACACTAAATTAAAACAATCAAAAAGTATTTGCATACTAATTTAACATAACTTCATGAGAGACAAAGTGAAGTCCTCAAATGAGAATATGAGCCATGGATAGGCTCTCTCAATGAGGATGATTACTTGATGTAGAGGTGTGTCTAATAGCTAAAATGGCTTGATTATGTATGTATGCTCAAATGCTCAAATAGGCTTCAATGGAGGATTTTTGATAGATTTTGGTGAATGGATTTGATGTAAAAATGGCTTCTCAAAATGGCATTATGGCTTTACTTTCTAGATTGTGTTCTTTTGCAAAGGGGAAGGATCCAATTTATAGGCAAGAGGCTTGAGTGATTGAGGGCTAAGATGCAAGGATGGGGAAAAGCTCATGGAGGGCTCAGATTGCATGAGAGGAGAGCACATGGATTGTGCTTTCTTATAGCCAATCAGGGAGTGACACATGTCACAGAGTGAGAGGATAGAGGAAAGGGGAAGGATGAGTCAAAAAAGGAGGCTCAAGGGATAAAATCTTCATAAAGACCCTCATAATGGCTTGTAAGAGCAATGAAAGGGCTTGGAAGAGTCATTTATGGTCTAGTGGGCTTCATAAAGTTTTATGCTTGGGATATTATGAGGGAGATGAGAGGAATTTTGACTTGGGCTTGATTAGGAAGGTTTTAAGCTTGCTTATGATTGTGCAAATGATTAGAGGATGGATTAGGATGGTTTAGGATTAGCTTAGGGATAGGCAAGTGGATGGCATTTAATGAGGGTGGGTGAAGGAGGAGATATTTGTTAACTTTGGCTTGGGTTAGTAAGTCTTAACCCATGTTTAAGGAATGTGACAAGGTTAGGAGGGGATTAGGATTAGGTTTAAAGACATCTTGTAGAAGAGTCTAGACTTTGGATGAGGATAAAGACTTTCTAGAATAGTCTAGAACTTTCTAGGATGAGGACGAAGATTTTCTAGAAGAGTCTAGAACTTCTTTGGATGAGGATAAATTAGATTTTTAGGAAATAAATAAAGTTTTATTTATTTCAAGGGTTTGGGTTGAGGAGATATTTATTAAAACTTTTTTAATAAACATGAGGATTAATATTTAATCTTAATTAAATATTTTGAGTTGGGATTAGGGGTAGGAAATGATGGGATTAGCCTTTAATCAAAATTAAAGAAGGATTAGAAGATTTTGGAAGAGGTTAGTGGTCTTAAAGAAATTGGCCAAGTTTTGGGCAAAAAATAAATTTATTTATTTATTTTGAGTTTTTTGGTCAATTTATTAATTAAATAATTAATAAATAAGGAAATAATGTTTAAATAAGATTTAAACATTTTTGGGAGGGATTCCTTAATTAAATATTTTTAATTAAGATAAAGGGATTTAATGGCATAAAAATAAATAAATAAATTAAATAATTAATTAATTAATAAATGATGATGTTATCAGGAATTTTTCAAAAAATTAAAATACTTTATTTTCTAAAGGATTTTAGGTGTCTACACCAGGTACTTAAAAAAATGATTTTTTATATTGTAATAAGGATTTTCTTGCAAGATGTAAACATGATAGGAAGTGGTGAATGCAAGGGCTTTTGGTGTGGAGTGATGCCTCATGACCTTCTATAGTATGTCGTATTGTGCAAGTTGTTTAATTATTCTAGAATTCTTTTTTATTAAGAGTTTGGTAGGATCATCTGAATTATCAATGACCTTTTGTCTATACTAGCAATTCTCTAGTTTAGTAATTCGGTACATTGCAATTTCATGCTTTCAGTAGAAGATACTAACCAATTTTTTTTACAGAGAACCAAAAGTGGGAGTCTTATTTCATATTCAATGTTCAATTTTCAATGATTTCCACCATCATTTCTATTGCCTATTAGAGTTTTAGAGTGCTCACTTTCAGCTTCACTGTCTATTTTAGCAATATTTGTTTTCCATAATATCCCAGGTATGATTAGTGACAACATCAATTAAGAATAACAAAAAATGAAGGTCGTGGCAAGTTATATGTATTATGAACTATATTTTTTTTCAAGGTATACTGATTAATATAGTCACAGTACATTTTTTAGTTTTAGAACATCAACAACAGAACCCTAGTAGAGTTTGATTGGTTTTAGACATTTAAATTTTTTTTCTAAACTTCTTTTTTGGTCAATTTTGGTCAAGTTGACCCTCCAACCTTGAAATAGATCACTAAAAAGATGAAATGTATCTCATTTTATGTATTTGTTATTCACTATGAAAAGTATTCTTCACATGATTCATTTTAATGGTTCTTACTATTAATTATCCCATGACATTTTTTGCAGGAAACGATACATTTTATAGGAGGCTTTATGACCTCATGCATCGAAGATTCGAGCCCACCATACATGAAAGGTGGAACATCATAACTGAACTAATTTTATCCCACTATTTTTTTTCATATCATTAATTGGTGCAACATTTTTCCTTTCATTCGGGTCTTTTCTTATACTAGCTATATCTAACAATTTTGTGTTTTTTCTTAAAAGGTGGAACTACCAAGATCAAAATTTAAAAGATGAGCTCATCAAAGATATAGAGCACGAGTTTGGTAGTAACATTTTTGATCATAAGAAATTGTTACAAAAAGCTTCCAGACATCTTAAGGTTGTGAGGGACTCATATAGAAAGAGTCTCATCCTAAACCTGAAGTACGAATGCCCTCCCTTTATTTCAGTGAGGGACTAGAATGAGTTCATTTTGGATGCAAAGGAGAAAGGGGAATGTCCAAAAGAAAGTACAACAACAAATCCAAAAAAGTATGCAATAGTATTAACTACTAATACATTAATGAGAAAATTTAGGGTTCAACTTCAGTATCAAAAATTTCAACTAGCTCAATTTAATCTATCTATTGATGAAAGGTATGTAATTCATATGCTGATACAATTGCTTTCACCCTATTATGAATGCTCTCTAAAATTTCGGCATCTAATAAACTGTGGTGGTTGATTGCAAATAGAGTGCCCGTATACAACTATATATATCTCAATCTGGGCATAAATCCTACATAAGATATAAATAGTGCACTTATAACTTCACATATAGCTATATTATGTCTTGAAAATATAGTAATGCTCAATCACATGTACCATAGTTGTATGTGTTAGCAGTATAGGTGATAAATGATATTCAGTCAGTGTAATGACAAGTACAATTTTTTTGAAAAACTTTGCAAGAATTTTACTAATGGTTACTCTCCTAAAAGTAATAAGGATCACGTTTAATGCCAGAAGCACAAGTTAATGACAATTGAGCACTCTTTTGACAATATGGTGTAGTTAAGTTATAGGATGCTAAACTGGTATTGTACCTATAGGTGTCTAAGAGGTATTTTGTCCAGCTACATTGGTACCTGATATCTACTAAGATGCATACTATCTGATTGATGGTCTACCAATCATATAGTTATCTGGAACAAACATAAATAATGGGTGAGAGTTAATATCAAATTCGTGAAGTTTCCACAGTCCTTATGATTTCAAGATATTTTCCCATTTTGTATTAGACCATCTAGATTTTTTGTTGCCTACATTTTGGATTAAATTCTATGATTCATCATCAGGGTAGATGGAAAGAGAAGAACTAACATTGTTTGTAATCCATATGGTGGCAAAAAGGCTATCAGAAAATAACTGAATATGATTTTGGCATGAATATTTTGGTTCACTTTTTGTGATCAATCAGATTCATTATCAAGATGAGAAATGATTTGTAGATGGTAGTTGTTAATTTTCTATTTATATGTTTGTTTAGTTTAGTTTATGTTCTCATAAACCGTACTATAAAAACCCTTTGATGAATATTCCTTAATTTAATCAAAATATGTTTTACTCCCCAACCTCTTAGCCCAATTATTTCCTAGACAAATGTACCACATACAAACATCTACATGTGGCACTAGCATCTCACAAAAAATCTGCAATTGGGTTAAATGCTGAAACATTCCACTTTCAAGTGTTTTGGTAATGTAACACCTCTGTCAACCCTACTAGGCATCGTAGATGAATCCAAACTTGCTATATTGATGGTAAAACATCTATTTTTATGCTATTCAATCATTGATTGAGACTCTCTAAAGCTCCTTCACAACTGCTCTAGCATTTATTTGCATTGTTGCTCCTCTCCCACATGCAACAACATATCAAAATTCTTATTGCCACATTGAGATTATTGTTGAATTTTTGAGATCACCCTTTCTTTCTTGCAGCATTTCTATGAAGGAAACTGTGTCCTCAGACACTTGGTCTTCCTCTTCTAAAGGATTAGTAATTTGCACATTTGAAGCTTTCTTAGGTGATAATACCTTGCCTTTTATTTGGTATCTCCATTTATCTTCATTTTCCATGGAGGTGGGAACACCAAAGTGGTGATTTGACTACAAATAGATCCTATTCAATCATCACAACATTTCTATTTGGTCTTTGGTGTGCAGATCTTGAAGGGATCTCTCACTGGGAAAACAACCACAATCCTCTTTGATTTTGGGTGATTTCTTTTCCCTCATTTCCTTTGTGTCATTTGCTTCCCTTTCAGCATTTAATAATCTCTTATTGCACCCTGAAACTTTCTCTCCTCAGAAACCATGTAGAATACATATGGATGTTGCGATAGTCCTCATCCATACGACGTTGCATTGACATCTAGGACAGAGAGTTTGATTGACTGCCCAAAAAGTCTCTGTGATCGTATTGCCCCACATTTTACCATATTCCAATTTTACAAAGTAGAGGATTTAACTTGTATTGTGTTTAGTCTAGTCGAGTTAGTTGGTCCTTCCTTCCTCAAGTGTTAAGTCACTCCATCGGGTTTCTATTTTTTTTCTTTTTCCGCATTATATAGCTGGGTGGGTATTCCTTATTGTCATGAGTCATGCGGGTAGTCTAGATCCTTACTTGATGGAGATTCTTGAATAATTCTACCTCAAATGAATTTACTTGCAATTCATTTTGATCCAAGTGTAAAGAAAGTTGAACCGGCGAAAAATAAAGTTTCTTCTTCTCCATAGTGGGTTTTGGCACCTCGAAGGTGAAACTCCGCAAGGATCCATAAATGATATTTTTAGGCCAAAACAAGGAAAGTTAAGCCATATTATGGATGAATCATTCAAGTATTATCATGTTTTCATAGTGGGAATCACTCAGAACTCCCCAAGATGATCAGAATAAGCATCGGCGAAAAACTCAGAAATAGCTTCTCCTTTGGCGGGTTTCGAACCAAGAAGTAAGTTTTCTAAAAAAGCCTAAATAGAAGAGTAAAGTTACTAGTGGGCCCCATTTTTTTCTTGTGAAGCCTTCTTTATGTTTTCCAAAGGAATATAGTAAAGTTCTTAAGGTAGAAAAGGTAAAGCGAAAGCTTAAGCGAAAAAATGGAAATCGCCTTCTTCATTGTGGGTTTTCTACCCTCGAGACCAATTCTCCGCATCTAATGAAAAATTGCTACTACAAGCATGGTAAGTGTTTGAATAGATCATAGGATGTGTTTGGGACAAAAATGGAAGCAAATTAGTGAAATTTGTAAGGATATTTTGAGTGGAATCTAGCTAAGCAGATTTTTCTTCAAAGGGTACTTCATTCTTGCTTTTTCAAAATTGAGTGAAAATGGAAAGGTATGTTAGTAATAAAGGAGAGTTCTCGTTGGGCCAACAAAAATAATGAAATGACAAGGAGAAATACATTAGAAACCTTACATTTACTAACCCAACAGATTTATCCTTAAATTTGCTCGTGTGGCGCGGATTATGGAATTTAATGGGCAGATCAAGGGTTTTTATATAAAGAAGAACATAACAGAATTTCAAATCACTGCTTTACTGTTATACTGTTATATTGAATAGTGCTTCCAAAAAAATTCAAAGTTTAGGGTTTGTTTTCTTACATTATCACAATTTTTGAATTTCTATCATTCTATATTAGGAAAGATGGCATCAAGATTATTTGGTTTTGATGGGTTGGGTGGAATCAAGTCAACATGGTAGCGTATCTCTGATACTACATTACATTTCTCTGATATGCAAGATTTTCAGAGAAGGCTGAGAACATAGCCGATTCACCCTATAATAGAGAAGCTCTAAAGAAGTGGATTGGTGGAGGCAGCTAGGTTTCCTGTCGCAGTACAAGCTCCAGAGCTAATTGTGGAATGTATCAATCATTACAACCTGAACACCAAGTAGATCCTATTGCCTTATCAAATGGTATTGATTTCAATTGATAGGCAAGCAGTGGTGAATTGTCTATTGATTTTAGAATGAGAGAAGTTCTCTAAGCTAACAATCAGAGGATCCATGTCTAAATTCTCCCTAAAGAAGATGGTGTGGCAGAAGGAGATCATGAATTCCTAGTTCCAAAATCCCAAAGGGACAAAGAGTAAGGTCCCTAAAACCCTGTTTGGCACTGATCTTAAGCCCAAAATTGTGGATATATTGGTCCTCTTGCATCAACTAAAAGGTGAGGTAGAAGCACTCAATTTTATAGAACAATACTTCTTTATGGTGCAAATTATTTGCTCGGACACACAATATGTTGAATGGACATATGAAGTTAGTGAACATCTTTCTAGGGCCCTCAATGTAGCCAAGTTTTACAATTCATTTTATATGTCATCTTTCTTGATATATATGTTGGCTTCCCTACAACTGTGGCTGAGACTCCCTAGAATAGAGAATTTTCCTGAAAATGTAAAAAGTTATGAGTTTTATCCATGTTTGCAGTTACAGAATAGCTATGCGGAGTATATCTAGGTTACTGATGCATTCACTATGAGAATCAGCAGGGAACTCCAAGCGTGTCCAAATTGGAGGTTCATCCCAGAAGCAATGGTGGTCATCAGCCAGTTTGGCTATTATTTTATTCAATTCTCATCTTTCTCTCATTTAAGTCTTGCAGCATTTGACAAATTTCCCTTGAAGTTGCCTAGATATCCAGATGATATGATCGTGCTCATCGAGATCGTCAGGCAAGCAATTCAAGTAAATATGCTGAGCACCAATTTGAGAAAGAAGGGGTATGAATTCCCCATACAAGTTGGAGCTTATAGTTGTGAATCTAGATCTAATGTAAAGAACATACTCAAAGCATTCGAGAACGCATACAAACTAGAGGAGTATGAAGTGGTAAGGCCCATGTTTCATCCAAATGGGTATGCTAGAGATGTGCTCCAAATTAGAAGCATCATCAAACATCTAACTACTATGGAAGATTACTGGACTGATTGTAGAGATGAGCTAGAGAGTTGGGTCCACACCTTTGCTAGACTTACAATAGATCAAATCAAGACCTATGGCATCAACTTGGATGTAGAAGGGCTAGAAGATGATGGTCAAAATATGTATAGTAATACATATTTGGACCAAATTGAGAAGCATTCCAATTAGCTCTGAGTCATGTGTAAATATAGAAGAAGATTTTGATGTTATGATGACTCAGATCATCAAGAGAACTAGGAAATGGGGTGAGCAGACAACAAAAAAGAGCTAGAGCAAGAGCAAGCCTACTCTAGCTTCTCCAACCACAGCTACTCCCACTTCCTCTCAAAGTGCCACACCCAGTGCTACAACTTAAGCTACTCAAGGGCTGGCTCAATCTATAGGAGGAGGTGATCAACCCCAAGAGAAGAATATTTCAATAGCTCCAACTTGCCAGGGAGGTTCTCTACCAGTGATTGGAGCTCAAGCTGGTACTAAAGAAAAAGGAACAGAAGAGCCGAAAGATGGAACCACCACTCTAGCTTTGCCTCCTCACAATACCCCAATTCCATCTCCTCAAACTACCCCAATTCCATCTCCACATGTTACCCTAGTTTCATCTCCTCATCATAGCTCTTCTCCATATGCAGGTGCTTCTCTTTTGAACCCAGCTAGTTCTCCTATCCAAATAGTAGAAATTGGAGATGATAAGAGCATCAGTAGCGAGTCCACTGAATCCGATGAAGTTGCAAAGAGAATTCAAGAAGAAGAGAATGTCTTAGATTCATCTTGGCTCCTTTCTCAAGATTTGAAGAGCCTCTTCTCTGCAACAATAGTAGCAATGACTCTAGTAAAGAAGAAAATGTTCAGCATAGAGTCACTTGGAATGGCTTCTAAGGTGATTGGTATAGATTCCTAGCTTGAAGACACCTTAGAAAGAAAAAGAAAGAGGAAAGTTGAAAGTGTTCCTATAAAGGATGTTGTGTCTCAAGCGGTATGCTCTGGGTCAGCCATGGTAAAAGCTAAGAAATAGAAAACTTTGTCCATTCTTGGGCAAGATCTAGAGACCAGACATTTGACTATGGAGATTGCAAAACAAAATAAAGCAGGGAGGATTGAGGATATGACTACTGAAGACTTCACTCTGCATTCAATTGATCTTGGAGAGGCTAGGCATGATATAAAAGTTGGCTTATGGAGATCAGCCAATGAGATAATAGAAGGCCAGTTAGAAAGCCTCAAATTGTCAAAGATTAAGATGAAAGCTGAGGTAGAAGAACTCAAAGGATTCATCAAGAAGCTAGTTGTTCCATTGGAAACCATTATTGGTGTGCCTGCTACTGAAAATCCTACAACAAAAGAGCTGCAAGAATTCATCTCACAGCCTTAGAAAGATAAACATTTTGGTTAGATTGGGAAAGAATGGATTGATAAACTCCATGTAGATGGAGTTGATTTGATTGATCAAATTGGGAATGTTATCCTTTGATTGGAGACCGAGAAAGATAATATCTCGTCTAATCAACACACTTTGACCACAGAAAAAGAAAGATGTGCTGAGTGTATTTCTCTTCTAAAGATGATTATCCAGATGAAAGGAAAGGAGGTGGTTGAAGTAAAATTTTTGAAGAAAGGAATTGAACCCTTATTTGAATGGCTCCAGGTTATGGAATTCAAGCTAGAGATGACTCAAGAAGCTAAAAAAGGACTTAAGGAAATAGGAGATAAAGTGAAAAGAACTCAAGATAGGGCATTTGAACTGATGAAAGGATTACACACTGATCCACAAACTAGCAGTCAAGGGAGAGCCCTTATTGGAGTGGAGATAATGAAGAATAACTTCTCCATGTATCTAAGTAACCTATCAGGAATGGCTTCAAGCATCCAAAATAGAGTGACAAAGCTACAGAGACTAAGTGGATGCATACATGTAGCTACTAAAGAATTGATAGGACATCTAAATTCTGTGAAAGAGTTGGCTCAAGAACATTCAAAATGGCTCTGAAGATTCACAAATGTACACATGCCTAGTCATGAGGAATTAGTTTGCATTATAGTCGCTGCCAAGGCATATAGGCCAAATTTGAAAAGGGGAAGAAGTCTAAATGATTCGATGATGCCTCATTTTCACCTTCTTTTGTGACTTCTACCAATTTTGTAAATTTTGTAATATGAAAAATTGGCATCTTCCCATTTGTCTCCTCAGAAGATGAACCAATTTATATTCCTATTGCAATGGTCATCTCTCAAAATCTATATGTATGAAGTTGAATGATTAATGAAATATCGACAAAATTTTTGTGTGAAGTACTATTTGTTGCAGAGACAATTGAATGGTATTTTATTTTCAATCATTTTCCATTCTAGTACGGATTGTGATTAGTTAGTATTTCCTTTCTATATTGTAGATAACTAATGAAGAATAGAGTTTCATTCCCCTATTTTCCAGAATACCAATGAATGCAATAAGTATTGTTATAATTCATTTGACAAAAGGATTCTGTTAGTTTTTTCTCGATTCATCAGTTGTAATTCAGATTTTCTTTTAACTTAGTTTAGCATCAGTTGATTATGCAAATGGATTTATGGATTCATAAGATGTGTGGGTACATGAATCTATTTCAGTATTGAGAGACTATTATCTACTTGAGTTGGATTTAATTTAGGTCTAATTTGGTTATTCCTCTACTATTCTTAGGTTAAGAAAATACCAAAAAGTAGTTTTAGAATAAAAAAAATTCATTGCATATCATACTATAAGGGAGTTGTACCTTTCAATTTAGAGGAAATCTAACAATGATATATTATCCAACTATTGGTATGTAATTCTTCTTTCAGATTTGGGCATTTTGGGTGTTTATTCAAAAGAACAATCTATTTACCAATAGATTTTTGGCGACTCTGCTGGGGAGACGAATAGTTGTTTGATCAAAAAGCCTATGTCATGAGGAAAAATGGTACTACCTCATGAAAACACAATCCCAGTGCTCCAACCTAACCTTGGTTTTCAAGACAACCAAGAGGATATAATTTAATCCCTTAACACATTTGTTTGGAGGCACAGAAGGAACACTAAACATTATCAGAACACTAGCCAAGTATTAGAGAAAGAAGAAAGAAGAGTTGAAGCCTTTGAAAGAGCTGTTCAAAGGAGAGATATCTAGAGAGCAAAAAGAAAATTAAGATAGTAAGCTTAGAGTTAAACTAGACCTAGCATCCTGGAATAGTTTAGGTTCCTCAGAAGTACCAAGGAACAGGGTGGGCAAGATTTCACCTTTGATAAACTAGTAGAGCTCAAATTTCCTATTTTAGATGTTCCAAAGAAGAAAGGTCAAGGTAAAAGTGAGAGTAGACCCCCTTCCCCTGTTAGAAATCAAGATGCCAACACTTTACATTCCACTTGTTAGGTGTTAGCACTTCACGGAGTTACTGCCCCTCTAGTTGTTAATTTTCTGCCATATACTGCTAGAACAATCATGGCTACACCATGGGTCTTGGCAATAGGACCGTTAGTGCTAAATTCTTACCACCCACTTCTGGCTGGCTCAAGGAAGAATTTTCCTAAATTCTCAGGTGATGGAAAAGTCACTACAGATGAACACATTAAGGCTTTCGTTGTGCCTACTCATATCTTAGGAGTGGGACATGAAGATGTTGCTGTAAGATTGTTCGTAGAAACCCTCATAGATAGTGCAACAGATTGGTTTTATCATCTATCTGACGGCTCAATAATTTATTGGGACACGATGAGAACTAAATTTGAGGCTAGATTCAAAATTGCAAAAGATGAACACGCCTTGCTAACACAGTTGACTTCAATTAAGAAGTAACCAACTATGAGCATGAGGGATTTCGTTGCTAATTTCAATAAGATTAATAGAAGAATTCCTACTACTGATAGACCCAGACCTAGCAATCTAAAAAATTTCTTTATTAGTCCTATGCCTTTAGATATTAATTATGATTTGAGAAGAGCACACCCCACTGATCTAGTTGACACACAAAAGAAAGCTATTGAATGTGAGGATGATTTAATTTCCATGAGAAAATGGAAATGAGAACTTCAAACTAAGGGGAGTTCTAGTAATACCACAACATTAGAAGAGATGATTTAGAAGTTGTTTAATGAACTAGTAGTGATGAAAAAGCAATTACCCAGATTCAATAGCTCTTATCAGCAAAATTACCAAAAATCACCAGGAAGAAGAAATGAAAGTAGATTCCTGCAAGTTACAGGTTCACAACCTAGGTTGTAAATTGAAGTAGCACCGAAAAAAGGAAACATGTGTGTCTTTCATTTGACCATAGATCATGACAGTGAGAATTGTCCGAAGACTGTTCATATGATGCAATTGTTATCTACTAATGAATTAAATATTGCAGCTCCATGTTCAGAACTTGATTCTTGTTCAAATGGCGGCTCTAGAAATTTATTTTTGGAATATGAATCAGATTCTAAATCAAAAGGTGAGTGTTACACAACCATTGATGGAACTTTGTACACAGTACTTACCTGTGGACAAAGGATGAAGAATCAAGCCTCTAGTCATACTCATAGAGATGACTCCAGTCCTTCTATGAGTAAAGTGCATATTAATCAAGAAATATCCACTTCATAAATAGGTAAAGACAAGACATCTTTTGATTTCATTCAATTTTGTGAAGAGTCAAAAGTTCAAATTTCCACTATTGATTATTTAAAGTCACATCCTTCTGAGTTAAAGAGATTAGTGGATAGATGTAAAGGGGGTGTCTCAAAATTGAATCATAATGTGACTATTGAAATTGAAGATGAAACTTTAACATCTGGATTGTTTACTCAAGAAGATTCTACTATTTGAGCAACCTTCCCTAGATAGAAGCTTGAACCTTTTTATATTTCATTATACATCAATGGATGTAAACTCAGTAATTGCATAATAGATTCAAGTGCATCAAATAATGTTATGCCATAATTTGTAGCTAAAGCCTTGGGACTAAATCTTACTAAAGTGCATGGGAGATTTTATTCTATGGATGCCAAACAAGTCCCTTTACTTGGACAGATCAAAGATGTTCAAGTAGCCTTAGCTTCACATTCGGAAAAGAAACTCCTATTGACTATCCTAGTATTTGATATTCCAGCAAGCTATGGACTTCTATTAAGTAGAAGATTTTTTCAAGACTTGGGAGGAGAAATAAAACTAGATTGGTCTCAAGCAGTGATACCTATTGGGAATAAGAAGGTCAAATTAGAACCTGAGGAAAAAGAAAAGTTCACAGTTTCGAAATCAGATGATCCTAAAGCTCAAATTCTGTATCAAGAACTGGAATTCAGAAACTATATGTTATTTATTGAGGAAGATATGAATGAACAAATAGATGAAAATCAAGGTGATGAAAATTCCAATGAAAAAAAAGATGTACTAAGCATATGGATGCTTGAATTTGACAGAAGTTGTGCCTCTTCAAGATCTAGAGCAGGTGTAGTATTGATATCCATAGAAGGAGAACCTGAACCTATGGCTTTGAAATTGGAATTTGGGAATATGAATAATGCTACAAAATATGAGGCCTTATTGCTAGGAATACTGTCAGCAAAAGAAAGAGGGATAAAGATTTTAAAAGCTCAAGGTGATGCCGAGCTTATTGTAAAGCAAGTAAAAGGGTAGTATTCTGTTAAAAACCATAAGCTTAAAAATTATAGGAACATAGTCTGGGATGAGATTGAAGGTCTAGATGATTTTTCTATTGAAGTAGTTCCAAGGGAGATGAATACCAAATCTGACTCCTTAGCAGTTTTTGCCTCTTTATTGCTCCCTCATCCAGATTTCAAAGACAAGAAGTACCAGATCAAAATTTTATATCGATTTGCCATCCCAGATAACATAGAATCTTGGCAAGTCTTTAGTGATGACAAGAGTCTACAGATGTTTTTAGAGAATGACAAGTCTAGTTTTGAACATAAGTCCAGTGGAAGTGATCATGAAAGCTCTAATGTAATTGAGAAATGGGGTCAAAACGGAGAAGTTCCACTGAAAGGTAACGCCATTCCTCCATATTTTGTGGCTTTAGAAAAAGTGTTTAATAGATATGATGCTTACATAAGAAAAAGAGAGTGGAAAAGGGACCTACCATAGGTGAATATGAAGGAGTTAACATTGGAGATATTCATAATCCTAAACTGATTAACATAGGGAAGTTTTGTTCGCCTGAAGAAAAGGAGGCTGCAAAGAATCTATTTATGGAGTATAAAGATGGTTTTGCTTAGAGTTATGAAGATTTGAAAAGTTATAAAAATGGGAAGGTAAAACATGAGATCCCACTGAAGCCTGATGCAACCCCTTTCTAACAAAAAACAAAGGAACTATAATCCTAAAGTCACTGATGCCATCTTCCAAGAAGTAGATAAGATGCTAAAAGCAAGAATTATTTATCCCATTCATCATTCCACCTAGATAGCCAACATTGTACCTATTAGAAAAAAGAATGGAGAAATAAGAATCTCTGTAGATTTCCACAACTTAAATCAAGCATCCCTAAAAGACAACTTTTCTCTTCCTAATATGGACCATTTATTGCAAATAGTGGAGGGATTTGAAATGATGTCTATGCTTGATGACTTCTTGGGTTATAATCAGATTGAAGTAGAGGAGAAGGATCAACATAAGATGACGTTCACTACTCCTTGGGGTTCATTTTCATATCATAGAATGCCATTTGGGCTTATTAACACTTGTGCTACATTCTAAAGGTGCATGAGTAAGACATTTGTTGATTTGAAAGACCAAATCATAGTTATATATCTGGATGACCTCACCGTGTTCTCAAGAAAAAGAAAAGATCATATGGAAGATTTAAGGAAAGTACTACAGAGGTGTAGAGAGCATGGAATATCTCTTAACATAAAGAAGTCAATTTTCTGTGTGACAGAAGGAAAGCTTTTGGGTCATATAATGTCCCAAGAAGGCATTAGAATCGACCCTGAAAGAGTAGGGGCTATTCAAAGATTAAGTTTACCCTCAAATAAAATAGGGGTTAAGTCTTTCTTTGGATAGGTAAATTTTCTCAGAAGATTTGTGCCTGATTTTGTAGAAACTTCTAAACTTATAGTGGACATGATGAAAGGAAATTCAAATTTTAAATTGAATGAAGCGGGCAAGCAAGCCTTTCAAGATATAAAAACTACTATTTCCCATACCCCAGTTTTGAGTCATCCAAATTATAAATGAGATTTATTTATTTATTGTTATGCTTCCGAGCATACTTTATCTATAATATTAATGCAAGATAATGATGAAGGGGTACAAGATCCTATAGCTTTTATGAGCATACCTTTGAAAAATCATGAACTGAAGTATTCACAAATTGAGAAGCATGCTTATGTAGTAGTCAGAGCACTTAAGAATTTCCAATTTTATATCTTACATTCACACTCAGTCATCTTTGTCCCAAACATAGTAGTAAAAAGCATACTAACACAATAGGAAGTAGGTTGCAATATTAGAGGAGTGTGGGTAGCAAAGATACAGGAATACGATATTGAGATTAAACCTACAAAGTTGATAAGAGGTAATGCTTTATGTAAGGCAATTACAAAGAACAAAATCACTGGAGAGTCAAAAGAACTGAGTGAGAAACAATTGGTGTTAGCTGTAAGTCTCCACGATCCATGGTTTGAACACATCATTTACTTTTTAACATATGGTGAATGTCCAGAGGGCCTAAATGCAAAGCAAAGAAGAGATCTAAAACTAAAAGTGGCTAAGTTTGTCATCTGGGATGATAAGATTTACAAAAGGGCTATTGATGGTACTTTCCTTAGATGTGTAGATAAACAAAAGCAAGAAAGGTTGTTGAAGACATTCCATGATGAAGCTTGTGGAGGACATTTCTCTTCTTCAATCACATCATTTAAAATATTAAGCTAGTGTTATTACTGGCCTAGGATGTTTAAAGACGCATATGCATGGGTAGCAAAGTGTGAAAAGTGCAAGATGTTCTCTGGACATCCTCAATTAGCTGCTTTACCTTTGAGACCTATTATCATCGAAGGGCCTTTTCAACAGTGGGGCCTTGACTTTGTTGGTCCTATTAGCCCTACATCTAGTGCTGGTCATCAGTATATAATAACCGCAACTGATTACTTCACTAAATGGGTAGAAGCTAAGGCTACAAAGAAGATGACTTCTGAGGTGGTGTGTGAATTCATAAAAGAAAACATTTTGGTCAAGTTTGGTGTTCCTATTAAGTTAGTGATGGATAATGCATCTTATTTTTCTTCAATCGAGATTACTGACTTCTATTTTGAGTATGGGATCACTGTTGGTCATTCATCTGATTATTTCCCTTAAGGGAATGGATAGGTAGAGTCTAGCAATAAGAATTTAATTAATATTTTTAAGAAGCTAGTCTCAACTAATAAAAAAACTTGGCACAAAAAGATTCATGAGGCGCTCTGGGAAGACAGAGTAACACCTAAAAGGGCAATTGATATCTCCCCTTTTGAACTAGTTTATGGAACTGAAGCCAATCTACCTCTACCTCTAGAGTTAGCAAAAAACAAGCTCAAAATACTAATTGAGGATGATGTCTATAAAGATGGTCTAGAGAAGAGGATCCTATATCTGAGCAAACTTGAAGAAGAAAGGAGAGAAATTGTAGGCCATATTACACAACATTAGATGCGAGTGAAAGAACTATTTGATAAGAGAACAAGACCAAGGAAATTCATGGTAGGAGATAGTGTGCTACTTTGGGACAAGAGAAAGGCTTCAAAAGGAATGCATACGAAGTTTGATGCTCTATGGAAAGGTCCATTCAGAATTCATCAAACATTTAAGAATAATTCTTTCAAATTGACTTATGAGGATGGTGAAGTACTTCCCCTGACTTATAATGGTCAGGATTTGAAGCTCTATCAAGTTTCAAATTAAAAATAGGTAACCCCTGTAGTGTACTATAGTTAGATTTAGTGTCCTGTGTGTGCCTTAGTTATCCTTTTTCCTTTTGTTCTCTTTTCCTTGCACCTTGTTTTGTTTTAGCTTTTGTTGTGTTGCCACCTTTTATATCCTTTTTGCGAAACTAGAGATTTTGAGTTCCTCACTTGGGTATACTCTACACAAGTCCCCAGTCAGAGCTAGCTGTTGCCCCACTTTTTACCATATTCCAATTTTACAAAGTAGAGGATTTAACTTGTATTGTGTTTTGGCTGGTCGAGTCAGTTGATCCTTCCTTCCTCAAGTGTTAAGTCTCTCCATTAGGTTTATATTTTTTTTTCTTTTTTCGCATTATATAGCTGGGTGGGTATTCCTTATTGTCATGAGTCATGAGGGTAGTCTAGATCCTTACTTGATGGAGATTCTAGAATAATTCTACCTCAGATGAATTTACTTGCAATTTTTTTTGATCCGAGTGTAAAGAAAGTTGAACTGGCGGAAAATAAAGTTTCTTATTCTCCATAGCGGGTTTTCGCACCCCAAAGGTGAAACTTCACAGGGATCCATAAATGCTATTTGTAGGCCAAAAAAAGGAAAGGTAAGCCATATTATGGATGAATCATTCAAGTATTATCATGTTTTCATAGTGGGGATCACTGAGAACTCACCAGGATTATCAGAATAAGCATTGGCAAAAAACTTAGAAATAGTTTCTCCTTTGGCGGGTTTCGAACCAAGATGTGAGTTTTTCGAAAATGCCTAAATAGAAGGGTAAAGTTACTAGTGGGCCCCATTTTTTGTTTGCGAAGCCTTCTTTATGTTTTCTGAAGGCTTATAGTAAAGTGCTTAAGGTAGAAAGGTAAAGCGAAAGCTTAAGCAAGAAAATGGAAATCGCCTTCTTCATTGCGAGTTTTCTACCCTCGAGACCAATTCTCCACATCTAATGAAAAATTGCTAGTACAAGCATGGTAAGTGTTTGAATAGATCATAGGATGTGTTTGGGACAAAAATGGAAGCAAATTAGTGAAATTTGTAAGGATATTTTGAGTGGAATCTAGCCAAGCAGATTTTTCTTCAGGGGGTACTTCGTTCTTGCTTTTTCGAAATAGGGTGAAAACGGAAAGGTAAGTTAGTAATAAAGGAGAGTTACTGTTGGGCCAATAGAAATAGTGAAATGACAAGGAGAAATTCATTAGTACCCTTACATTTACTAACCCAACAGATTTATCCTTAAATTTTCTCGTGTGGCATGGATTATGGAATTTAATGGGCAGATCAAGGGTTTTTATATAAAGAAGAACATAACAGAATTTCAAATCACTACTTTATTGTTATACTATTATATTGAATAGTGCCTCCAAAAAACTTCAAAGTTTAGGGTTAGTTTTCTTATGTTATCACAATTGTTGAATTTCTATCATTCTATATCAGGAAAGATGGCATCAAGATTCTTCGATTTTGATGGGCTCGGTGGAATCAAGTCAACATGGCAGAGTATCTCTTATACTTCACTACGTTTCTTTAATACGCAAGATTTTTAGAGAAGGTTGAGAACTGAGCTGATTCACCCTATAACAAAAAAGCTTTGAGGAAGTGGACTGGTGGAGGTAGCCAGGTTTCCTGTCATAGTACAAGCTTTGGAGCTAATTGTGGAATGTATCAATCATTACAACCCGGACACCAAGCATATCCTATTGCCTGATCAAACGATATTGATTTCAATTGATAGGAAAGCAGTGGTGAATTGTCTATGAATTCTGAAACAAGAGGATTTCTCTGAGTTAACAATTAGAGGAGCCATGTCTAAATTCTCCCTAAAGAAGATGGTGTGGCCAAAGGAGATCATGAATTCCTGGTTCCAAAAGCCCAAAGGGGCAAAGAGTATGGTCCCTAAAACCCTATTTGGCATAGATCTTAAGCTTGAAATTGTGGATATTTTGGTCCTCTTGCATCAACTAAAAGGTGAGGTAGAAGCACTCAATTTTATAGAACAATACTTCTTTATGGTGCAAATTATCTACTCAGACACACAGTATGTTGAGTAGGCGTATGAAGTTAGTGAACATCTTTCTAGGGCTCTTAGTACAGCCAAGTTTTACAATTCATTTTATATGTCATCTTTCTTGATATATATGTTGGCTTCCCTACAATTCTGCTTGGGACTCCCCAGAATACAAAATTTTCCTGAAAATGTAAAAAGTTATAAGTTCTATCCATGCCTGTAGTTAAGAATAGCTATGCGGAGTATATCCGGGTTAATGATGCATTCACTATGAGAATCTGTAGGGAACTCCAAGGGTGTCTGGAGCGGAGGTTCAGCCCATAAGCAATGGTGGTCATCAACTAGTTTGGCTATTATTTTATTCAATTCTCATCTTTCTCTTATTTCCATCTTGCAGCATTTGACAGATTTCCCCTGAAGCTTCCTAGATATCCAGATGATATGATTGTGCTCATCAAGATCATCAGGCAAGAAATTCAAGTAAATGTGTTGAGTGCCAGTTTGAGAAAGAAGGGGTATGAATTCCCCATACAAGTTGGAGCTTATAGTTGTGAATCCAGATCTGATGCAAAGAACATACTCAAAGCGTTCGAGAAAAAATATAGACTGGAGGAGTATGAAGTGGTAAGGCCCATGTTTGATCCAAATGGGTATGCTAGAGATGTGCTCCAAATTAGAAGCATCATCAAACATGTAACTACTATGGAAGATTACTAGGCTAATTGCAGAGATGAGCTAGAGAGCCAGGACTATGTCTTTGCTAGACTTACAATAGATCAAATCAAGACCTATGGCATCAACTTGGATGTAGAAGGGCTAGAAGATGATGGTCAAAATATGTATAGTAATACATATTTGACCAAATTGAGAAGCAATTCAATCAGCTCTAAGCCATGTGTAAATATAGAAGAAGATATTGATGTTATGATGGCCCTGATAATCAAGAGAACTGGGAAATGGATTGAGTGGACAACAAAAAAGAGCCGAAGCAAGAGCAAGCCTTCTCAAGCTTCTCCAACCGCTACTACTCCCACTTCCTCTCAAAGTGCCACACCCAGTACTACAACTTTGGCTACTCAAGGGCTGGCTCAATCTGCAGGAGGAGGTGATAAACCCCCAGAGAAGAATATTTCAATAGCTCCAACTTGCCAAGGAGGTTCTCTACTAATGATTGGAGCTCAAGCTGGTACTAAAGAAAAAGGGACAAAAGAGCCGAAAGATGGAACCACCACTCCAGCTTTGCCTCCTCACACTACCCCAATTCCATCTCCTCACACTACCCCAATTCCATCTCTACATGTTACCCCAGTTTCATCTCCTCATCATAGCCCTACTCCATCTGTAGGTGCTTCTATTTTGAAGCCAACTGGTTCTCCTATCCAGATAGTAGAAATTGGAGATGATAAGAGCAGCAACAATGAGTCCACTGAATCTAATGAAGTTGCAAAGAGAACTCAAGAAGAAGAGAATGTCTCAAGTTCATCTCGGCTCCTCTCTCAAGATCCGAAGAACCCCTTCTCTGCAACAATAGTAGCAATGACTCCAGTAAAGAAGCAAATGTTAAACATAGAGTCACTTGGAATGGCTTCTAAGGTGATTAGTACAGAGTCCTAGCTTGAAGACACCTTAAAAAGAAAAAGAAAGAGGAAAGGTGGAAGTGTTCCTACAGAGGATGTTGTGTCTCAAGTGGTACGCTCTGGGCCAGCCATGGTAAAAGCTAAGAAATAGAAAACTTTATCCATACTTGGGCAGGATCTAGAGACCAGACATTTGACTATGGAGATTGCAAAACCAAATAAAGTAGGGAGGATTGAGGGTATGACTCTTGAAGACTTCACTCTTCATTCAATTGATCTTGGATAGGCCAAGCATGATACAAAAGTTGGCTTATGGAGATTAGGCAATGAGATATAGAAGGCCAGTTAGAAAGCCTCAAATTGTCAAAGATTAAGATGAAAGCTGAGATAGAAGAACTCAAAAGATTCATTAGGCAGCTAGTTGTTCCATTGGAAACCATTACTGGTGTGCCTGCTACTAAAAATCCTACAGCAGAAGAGGTGCAAGCGTTCATCTCATAGCTTCAGAAAGATAGACGTTTTGGTTAGATTGGGAAAGAATGGATTGATAAACTCCATGCAGATGGAGTTGCTTTGATTGATCAAATTGGGAATGTTATCCTTTGATTAGAGACTGAGAAATATAATATCTCATCTAATCAACACACTTTGACCGCAGAAAAAGCAAGATGTGCTGAGTGTATTTCTCTTCTAAAGATGATTATCCAGATGAAAGCAAAGGAGGCGGTTGAAGTAAAATTTTTGAAGAAAGGAACTGAACCCTTGTTTGAATGGCTCTAGGGTATGCAATTCAAGCTAGAAATGATTCAAGAAGCTGAAAAAGGACTTAAGGAAACAAGAGATAAAGTGAAAAGAACTCAAGATAGGGCATTTGAAATGATGAAAGGATTACACACTGATCCACAAAGTAGCAGTCAAGGTAGAGTCCTTATTGGAGCGGAGATAATGAAGAATAACTTCTCCATGTATCTAAGTAACCTATTAGGAATGGCTTCAAGTATCCAAAATAGAGTGACAGAGCTACAAACACTAGGTGGATGCATACATGGAGCTGCTAAAAAATTGACAGGACATCTAAATTCTGTGAAAGAGTTGGCTCGAGAACATTCAAAATGGCTCTTAAGATTCATAAATGTACATGTGCCTAGTCATGAGGAATTAGTTCCCATTATAGTCACCACCAAGGCATATAAGGTGAAAATTTAAAAGGGGAAGAAGTCTAAATAATTCGATGATGCCTCCTTTTCACCTTCTTTTGCGACTTCTACCAATTTTGTAAATTTTGTAATATGAAAAATTGGCATCTTGCCATTTGTCTCCTCAGAAGATGAACCAATTTGGATTCCTATTGTAACGGTCATCTCTCAAAATCTATACGTATGAAGTTGAATGATTAATGAAAGGTCGGCAAGATTTTGGTGTGAAGTACTATTTGTTGCAGAGACAATTGAATGGTATTTTATTTTCAATCATTTTTCATTCTAGTATGTATTGTGATTAGTTAGTATTTCCTTTCTGTATTGTAGAGAACTAAGGAAGAACAAAGTTTCATTCCCCTATTTTCCAGAATACCAATGAATGTAATAAGTATTGTTATAATTCATTCAATGAAAGGATTCTATTAGTTTTTTCCCAATTCATCAATTGTAATTCAGATTTGAGTTTAACTTAGTTTAGCATCAGTTGATTATGCAAATGGATTTATGGATTCATAAGATGTGTGGGTACATGAATCTATTTTAGTATTGAGAGACTATTATCTGCCTGAGTTGGATTTAATTTAGGTCTAACTTGGTTATTCCTCTATTGTTCTCGGGTTAAGAACATACGAAAAAGTAGTTTTAGAACAAAACAAATTCATTGCATATCATACTATAAGGGAGTTTTACCTTTCAATTCAGAGGAAATCTATTGACTCCATGATAGATTATCCAACTATTGGCATCTAATTGTTCTTTTAGATTTGTTATTCAAAAGAACAATCTGTTTACCAAAAGATCCATATATTTAGTTTATAAAGACCTCACAAATTAATTATTCTCTATGCTCACAATATAAATAGAAACCTCCAAGATTTCCTAAATTAAACCACAATCTTATAATTAATTGAAATCCAAAAATTGTGTTTCTCAGTGTATTGTATGAGTTTGAGCTATCAAAAGATACTTATCCTTTGTAGTGGTTCACTTCCCACAATCTACAAGTCATGCAATTGCAAGAGATTGGATCAATTTTTTTTATTTGTTTATTATAGATTGTTGTAAAAATTATCCTGTATATGTCACAAACTCCATGGATAAATACCATGATTACACATGTCACTAGAAATGAATGTCATGAGAAAGGACAACAAAATTGAAAGAATTGAGACTAGCTCATCAATGTGGCTGACATCTTTAACTTGAAAACTACTAACATACCTAGATTTCCCTATAAATTTAATCTTGAATTGTCCCAATATACATTTCTTGTATTATATATCCCAACTCGTATAGTCAATGAAAAACAATTATTTTTTCATTTAATGTCTTCCACCATACTTTGATAGTCATGTGCTCTCTCTTATTGAAATATGTGCACTGCTCCCTACAATGTCAACATGATGACATGAGAATATATTTGAATTTGTTATTTTAAATTTCTGAATTTATTGTGGATAATGGATAATTAAAGATCAATTTAAAAGGCATATATGTGATCTTGTTTAGTTTTAGAAGCTATTTTATAATTAAAGGTATGATGCTATAATTTCTTCCCTTTTTTCATATTTTTGGTGGAACATGCTACTTTATGCTAAAATCTTCATACCAATATATAATAATCCACTAATTAGTACTGATCTTTATATCTATGTCATCTAACATATTTCAAACTCTTCATAGGTTGCAGGACACACCAAAAGCAACAAAGATGAGGCTACAAAAGGCTGGGCAACACAGACTTGGCTCTAGGGGATATTCAAAAATCAAAGCACACGTTGTAAGTAGCAGTAAATGAATTGCAAAGAAAAATTATTTATAAAATGAAAATAATATTATTAATTAATTAAAAAATGTAGGGTTCTGATTTTAATCTGGAGGCCACGGAAGAACACAAAAAAATTGCCTTCAAGCAAGGCTATGTAGCGGTGGCTGGACACCTATGGCAAGCTTTCATTGCCCCAAGTAAATAGTCTCCTACATCATGTGCATAGGTAAATATTCCAAAAAATATATTAGAAATTGAATACTTGAGCAGCAATTTATTTGATAATAATGTGCATGACATTGCAATGCAGTCTGTTAATTGTGACGATCATATGCAGCATCATGAAGCCCCTAATGTGCATCGTACTATCGATGGAGGTGCTTATTTGTTATTTAAAACTAATTATGTAATTATTAATACAATTTAACATCTTCAATTGAACTTGGTGTAACCTTTTTGTGTTGAAGGTATATAATCATGTCATGCTGAACGAGTGTCGGAGGATGTTTAGACTGATCAATAGGTAGATCATGTCGCACATTCAGGTAAAGAAAATCTATGTTTTGTTCTTTTAAATTAATTTTTTGATTTATAGTTCTTTTACTTAAATAAAAACTTTTAATTCACTAATATAAAATGGTGCAAATTTAACTCATGAAGTACTTGTTATTGCAGCGGACCCCCCTTTGGTGCAGCGACCTCATGATGTTCTTGAATGCATGAGGAGGAGACATTCGTTAGAACTAGTAAAGGAGGGGGATGATGAGGGCATTTCTATTCCTCTTAGAAATTTTATGGAAAAAAAGAAATGAAAAGAAAGAAAAAAAGAAATGATTATTCATGAATGACTTACTTTGGAATATTGTTAATGAATATTGTATTAATGAATGTTGTTAATGAATATTGTGTTAATGAATTATTCATGATGACTTACTCTTGAATGTTGTGTGTTAATGAATTATTCATGAATGTTGTGTGTTTATGAATTTCATGTGTTAATGAATGTTATCATGTGATTATAATGATTGAATGTTATATTTCAAAAATGGATGAATGAATGAATGTTATTAAATGTTAATGGGGAATTTAGAGTGATGTTGGGGGGGGCGGGGGGGGAAGGGGCCAAATGAGCTTCCACCTTCACATGGTTGTCCCTATTTAGTAGAGAATATATAACTATTCTTGAAACCAAGTGAAGCTCAAACTTTAAAGATAAGCTTATAGTTAATAGTGACAACCAATTAGCAAGTCAAAATGAAGTTCTTTGTTACATGTACCTTTTTAGTTTTTAAAGCATGATGTCATGTTTTAATATTGTATAGTTTTTTTCTTAAGTTAAAGTATTCTTTTACTATAACAACATAATTTATAACCATTTTAGTAACTATTCTAACATCGCTTTATGACAAATCCTATTTTGGCAAAGATGGAAATAAGTGGTGTTGTCTATTCCTCGGGAGATTGGATTGCATAGGTCTATATCTAAAAATCATTTGCATGTGATAGAAATGCATACTTACAACCATTTCATTCTACATTTAAAAACATTGATGATAATATTGCTTGTTTTAATTTATATTTTTGTCTATAGTCATTATAAATGTTGCAACCTTAGTTAGCTTTTATAGGCTATGAAGAACATAATTGAATACTACAATAATTTTGTGGTTAAGCATTTTTTTCCCCTACTCATAGTCCAATTTATTTACAATTTGGAAGGGTACGATTAGTACACAATCTACAATTTTATACTCAAATCATATATTTATTTCATAATCAATTCTGTCACTGAGTTTTCTTGAACTGATTTGTAATAATATCTTTAATCTAGGGGCCTCTAATTCCAACTCCAGTAGAAGAAAGAAGTTCAATACAAGAACACATCAGAAAGTCAAATCTATGAGTGTTGAAGATTCCTCCAATGTATTAAACTATATTACCTACTGTACTATTTATGTTTAACTATATATTTTGTTCTCTGATAACCATTCATCTCGTTATATGGAAAGCTAAGAAAGAGAACAAAGAGAACAAATCATTTGGGTCGATGTGCATAGATGATAATATTACAAGGATAAATATGTTGTTGTTGGAAATTAAGAGAAGATATTCATCTCTTTCTACTTATGATACAGGTTGGTCTTTAAATATTCTTTTATATAGTTTGATGATATTTTTATAATGATCATGTAAATGTAAGAGAAATTTGTTTGTCGGTGCAGTGAGCTCAATGCTTATCCTATCAATTTGATTCTTGGCCTCTCAATGTTAAATCATTTGGAGAGCTTGGCTATAGCAAGACATTTCAAACATGAGATAAAATTATTTTACCTTCTTGGAATTGTCATTCTAGATGGTTTTGTTTATGGAAGAATTATTATATTTATTTTACATTACAACTATTTAAAAATTATTTTTATTTATCTATGTTAGTTAGGATGTTGTCCTTTAAAAGCAATTAATTTCCATATATCATTGTAACATTTGAAATGAAAGTATTGTTGAATTTGTATTATAGATTCATTCTAGAATTTTAGATTCCTTGAGTTGGAATTAGTCACTTTCTAATAAGAGGCTTTTGAAAGTTAAACTTCTATGCATTGAAAAAGTTTACTAATAGCATAATTTTGGTTTGTAGGTGCACAGTTGATGGTAAACAAATCATGGAAGAATCCTTCTAGAGAACGGTGAGTAGGTTATAAATTTGTCTATGAACTTTTCACTAAAACTTTGATTGCTTGTTTAAAGGTGAGCCTACTATCATTAATGCCTTATTAATATCAATATTTTATTCAAGCCGTTTGCTTTGTAGATTGAACTAGTATTAATTTAGTTAAAACTTATCAGTAAGGAATATCCTCACAAAAAGAGCATAAGAAGAAATGGGAAGAGAAACATGCAAAAGCTACTTTAGATGCCTTCAAGAAGCTCATAACATTTGATCAAGTAGAGAATAAGTGGGTTAATACTTTATTCTAGTAGATTTGTCTTAAAAAAAGGAAGATCTTTTTGTAGTAAGAGTTTCAGACTTTGTTTAGTTGATCAATTCACATAATCCCAGTATGGGTATTTAATTTATTTTTGTTCCAGTTCCAGTTCATTGTTTCATGGAGTAACAAAAAACAACAAACATTGACTCTTTCCTCCATTGAGCACATCATAGCTCCTATTCTCAAAGCCTAGTTTGGTTGAAAAGGTTGGTTGCTTAAATGCATGCCATTAAAACAGGGGAAGCTGTAGCTCACTGTGACAATCAACATCCACTAATATAAGCATGTTCCAATCTCTTAGTGCACACAATGCATAATTTGCATTAAACCAAATGAATCAACCAAATTTATGATAGAATTACTACTTCTGAACTCAATATAATAGACATTCCCTAAACATATAGGTACATTTTCTAATTGCATGTTACCTTTACACATCACTTTGCTAAGTGCATTAACCATATATTGCATTCATTATCTTTTAAACTTGATTTTTCATGTTTATAGCTTTTCTCAATTACTTAATATTGGTAGGATGCAATATTTCGAGTTGTGGCAACTATTCTCCATTTAGGTAATGCTGATTTTACTAAGGGCAATGATAGAAATTCTTCTAAGCCAAAAGATGAGACAACTTATATGTTTCATCTTAAGATGGCAGGGGAGTTATTCATGTATGATTCCTTTCTTTAATGGTGATTTGGATGTTTTAGTAGTTCTAAATATGTTTCTATAGTTCCTTTTCAACCTTGTCTATGTATACTGATTTTTTTTAGTGTAAAGTATATAATCAACATCATTTTGCAGCTCAAATGTTCAGACAAGTTGGGAAATACTCTATCCACATAGCAGACTACCTTTGCTTGTCTTCGATAACCTTAGGCTCTTGGGTTTTTTTCTTTGGTCATGATCCTTCAAACTATTTGGTTATAAAAATATCTTGTGCCAAGATAAGTATTGCAAATCTGAAGGTAGTTCAACAATAACTTATAGCTACCTCTTGTATTGGACACAACTAGCTATCTCATTTCTAACCTATCAAAAATATGATATGGTTGTAAGAAGTCTATAAGGTATAGTTGGAAAGCATACACTCTAATAATCATTACTTATTCCCTTGCTTGAGTCTTCAAAAGTGACAAAATACTATAAATTTTGAGTAGGTCAACTATCAAACACATAATTAGTAAATGGGCAAAGGGCAACCATATTAGTTTAGAAAATGCAAGCATGATACAAAATATCTGAGAAGATGGAAAAGAAGCAAGAAAAGCCAAAATTTTATCAACAAAGGATTTTTATAGATGGGATATTAAGGATTAGATTGGAGACACCAAGAGGTGTAAGAGGAAACACATACATGATTAATTGGTTCTCAGAGTAGTGTACGCCTGGTCAAAGCTACAAAAAACATCAAATTACTATTTTGTATTGCTTAAGAAATTTTTTTATCTTAAAGTTCAAGATTTAATTATTCAATACACATAATCCACTAAAATTTGCCTATTACAATGGTCCCCTACAGAATGCCGTGGTAAAGAAAACCTATTATCATATATGCCACAAAAATTTTACCTATTATAATGGTCCCTACATAATGTTGTGGTAAAGAAAACCTATTATCATATATGCCACTAAAATTATACCTATTACAATGGTCCCTACACAATACCATGGTAAAGAAAACCTATTATCATATATGCCACTAAACTTTTACCAGTTACAATGGTCCCTACACAATGGCAAGTCCTCTCTTTTGGAACCACCCTTGAAAATCTATGCCCTGATGCAAGCAAAATGCTGGAAGTGAAGGAGTTGAAGTGACCTTGGATTGATGCAGGTGGAACCATATCAAATCTTCAGACATACCACTAACTCACACTTCTCGTGAATACTCTAGAACCCTTGACACCAAATGAATTGTGATATATTTTTTCCTGGTTTTTTGTTTTGTTTTGTTTTATGCTACAGTGTGTGGTTATGAAGCTCTTATTTGCCTCATATTTTGTTTGCAATCTTGAATGTAATTAAAATTAAATAGTTGTCATATCTTGTGTAAAGAATATTTGAGGTATTAAGTGTAGCTGAATCAAGATGAGATGCTTTTATTGGAAATCTTTATATCTTAATTAGTTTTACTAACCAGCTTGGTGGTTTTGTGGCCAGAAGAAAAGTATCAAAAGGACTAAAAATCAAAATGTGTACTCATTTTTGAAAACAAGAGGATATCCTTGGTTACTTGACATGTTGCTATCTCTTATACTTATGATCTATTGATTTTGCACATTGACATTTGCATGCTACCTTTTCCTTTTGTTTACATAAATTTCTTTAAAATATTCATTTTCAAGAGGTTTTATTGTATTGTACCAAAGCATTTGATGATTTATCAGGATTTGATTGCATAGTTTTGAGTCAACCTTCATTGATCCATTTTTTATGAGTCACAAGAACCTATCTTTCTGAATCTTGAATAGTCCACTTAGCATTTACTGCATCTAGGTGATGCTCATAGAGCTAAAGGTTGAAGCACTGGTTCTTTTGAGAGGTTGCCCATTCTAGTACTATAGGCTATAGTACACTTAACTATGGAGCTTTCCACACAATCAATCTACTTAACTTGTTACCACTAGGCCCCTTCACAAAACTTTTAGCAAGCATTGTTCTTTATGAACCATTATAAATAATAGATCCCAAGGTTTTTTTCCCTTCTAAATAGTTTGATTCTTGTTGTTACTGATCATGGATATGCAAATAGGTGAAGGTGAGAAACTAGCGAGGGCATTGTTTGGAGTTGTTTGTTGTTGACAACCTGTAGTAATATTTTTTGATGAAATAGATTCTCTTCTCTCTCAAGTAAATATGCCATATATTTTCAAATTCATATGTTAGTCTATAGAAAAACCATTTCATTGTAGTCTAAGAGAAATACTTAATTCTTATCCATAATCATGGGTGATAGTGCAAGTCAAAAGGAGAGCATGAGTCGAGTAGAATATTAAAGACACAGTTCTTTATAGAGATGGAAGGATTTGATGGTGGAAATGAGCAACTTCTACATACATATTTTAACAAACAATAGTAGGAAATAATTTTTTATGCTTTTTATTGTTCCAATTACTATACTATTTTGTACAGTTTTCCAGAGTCTACAATAACCTGAGTGCCATATATAGGAAATCAGAGCTTTCTTATTTGTAGTTTTTCCTTTGGTGTGCTTTCGTTTTGGAGTAAAAAGAATGTTTATAAATTTTGAATGCTTAAACTTTGATGTGCAATGGTTTGGGAGTAAACATAAAGTTTTCAAATTTAGAATGGTCAATTTTCTCAGTGCAATTTAGCTAGAACATATTCTTTTGAACTACACTATTCCCACATCCCAACTCCAGCTTATGTAGTACTTTTTTCTATCTTTGTTGATACTAGGGTTACCTACACACTACATCTAGCATTCTTCAAAGAAGAAAATATATTACCTCCTCATTGCTACCTCAAGCATCATCTAAAGACTAAATCAATAATCCTTCAAGATTTTCTGTATCCCTCAATGGCTAGTCTTGCATTCTTACACTTGCACAAGAAGAAAACAGTTATGGGAGGGTTAATAACTACATTATATATTATCTTAGGTACGATGTTAAGGTTCTGGAAGACTCTTTTGTAAATGTGTCATTGTGACTTGAGATGAAAGCACTACAAAATCTCTTGACCCAATTGTTGCACTTACTAGTTGATATGCATTGGCAAAAATAGTATACTCCCAATTGTTTGACTAGTATGATGTACCATTTGTGAGTATTGTGTTGCTTAGGACAAGATCTCAAAGAAGAATATATTTGGAGAGTGAAGTATATTTATTAGTTTTTTTAGAAAGTATATTGTTTTATGGGCTCTTCTTAAGATAATGCCATTCGTATTGGATACAGGTTGGTAAATAAAATAAATAATTCAATTGGCGAGGACCCTAATTGGCATTCTTGATATTTATAGTTTTGAGATTATCAAGAATAACATGTATATTTTTTTAATAGACATCAAGACTATAAATTTTAAATCATGCCTTGTAGCTATAATCACTACAATTTAGTAGTTTTGAACTGTTCTGTATCGATCTTACAAATGAGAAGCTAGAACAACACTTCAATTAGGTCATAAAGTTCCATATCTATTAAATTATCATAATTTTTGAAAGAAAAATATTTTTTATACATTTTGGTTTTTCTCTTTGCTCAGGGTATATTTTCTTAACTATTTTAATATTATTTTGTTATGTATGATATATACTTTTTTCTATAGATTTTTGTATATGTTGTACAACATGTCTTTAGATGGAATAGGATGAATACACAAGAGAAGAAATTGATTGGAGCTACATTGAGTTTGTTGACAATCAAGATGTTTTGGATCCGACTGAAAAGGTCTTTTTTGATATCCATTTCCTTTTCTAGTTAGATGTAGATGCAAACTGCATAGTTAAACATACACACAATATATCATTTTAATTAAGGTTCTTAATAAACATCCTGGGTATAGGTGAATCAGTGGGGTTAACACTTATTCGTAACTTAAAATAATAATTTTTTCTGTAGAATTGAGTATCTTATGGACTAAATATTTTAGAATGAATGATCCTTTTCTCAATTTAACTTGTAGTGCTTTGTTAGAAATTTGTGTTTATTATAGCACAAATTTTTAAAATTGAGGGCCAAGATCTTAAATACAACTGTATTTTGTATATGCAGAAACTAGGGGGAATTGTACCTCTTCTGGATGAAGCATGGTATGTTTATGAGATTGTTGTTCATACAATTTTTGAGATGCCCATTTGACATCATATGATATGCTAGTCTCCCTTGAACTTTGTTTTTAAATTCATAGATTTCAAAATAAGAATGGCATTTCCATTACTATGTGAATAAGATATAGGGAATGGGAAGAAACTAATAGTGACATTTTTAAAGCTATATGAGGACAAGATATAATGAATGGAAAGTTATAATGTAGCTATTCAAAAAAATAGGAATCTCACAAGCATTAATGGAAGCTGAATACCAATGAGAGTAAATCTTGGACTTCAGCTTTGAAGCAAAGATTAGGCCATGATTAACTTAACAAAATAGGGATAATAGGAAGGCTTGGATTGGTTAACAAATTATATAAATTAATAATTTGAAACCTAGCAAGAAAATACCAGATTAGATAAAGTAAGCAATCACTGACATGTGCTCATTTCTCTTAGGCAGTTATTCTTTGCTAAAATAACACATGCTAATCTCTTATAGAATTTAGAGCATGATGATAAGTACACCCCAATCATCCTAGAAATCTACAACAAATCTATCCAAGTTTATGGCCTATTATTATTATGAGCTTTATAAGTTTATATAGTTCATTTTCTGTTAAAAATTGCTATTACATTTTGGTTTTCTTTGTGTTGTACATAATCAAAATTAAACCCATTTATTTCTTATTACAGAGCCGCATCAACCTTATGCTCGAAAATAGAATAGGAAGCCTCATGTTATAAAGAAGAGGAAGCCTCATTTATAAAGCCT
This sequence comes from Cupressus sempervirens, assembly GCA_028749045.1. Lineage (NCBI taxonomy): Eukaryota > Viridiplantae > Streptophyta > Pinopsida > Cupressales > Cupressaceae > Cupressus > Cupressus sempervirens. The sequence continues at coordinate 268,502,023 of CM053787.1, read as the reverse complement.
CATGTTATAACATGAGGCTTCTTCTTTTTTCGAGCATCAGCCTTATGCTTGAAAAAAGAAGAGGAAGCCTCATGTTATAATATTAGAACCACAATAGCCATAGGAGAATGTCGAAGATAGTCATGATGTGCCTATTAGCAGTAGGCACATTGTGACTATCTTCAATTGATAGGAACATCATGACTATCTTCCACATTCTTCAATTAGGAATTATCTTTTAGTTGAGAGCTCGCAAGGGAGATTAGCTAGAGAAGATGCTCTATTAGCGCCTTCAGAATCAGCAGGAAAGTGGGGTGTGGGACCTCCTCCAAAAAATGGTACCATTGGATCAAATCCAACATTAAGCAATCAAGGTTTAGAAACAGCTCCAAGGTAGTTCATCATATTAGAACATGGCAAATGGTACCTTGTACTACCTTTTTATGTTTATTTCTTACCTATCTACAACTCCACAATCAATATTGACAGTCTCTTGCCCTCACTGTGCAATTGAACTACTTTACTTTTATTGATGCAGCTAAACTACGAGTTCCTTTTGTGTTCTTGACAAATCATAAGATTTCAACTTTTGTGAAGCCATTATGGATGCAAATGAACAATTGGTGAGGTGTAAATTTTAAGGAAATTTTTTGTTTCTATAATGTACAATTCAATTACTAGAAATATTTCATCTAGATTGTTAACTTTTCATGTCATTTTCTACTTTGGTTGGGTAGTTCTCCTTACATTCGTAAATCTTGTTGCAATCTTTAGCCTAATGACAGTGTGGTATTACATCTAGGGTGATAACATAGTTGACTTAAAACTTCACATTAAAGAAAACATCAAGGGATAATATTTGAATTGTGTATATTTGTAAATTATGTTGGTTTTAGACATAGTTATAGTTATAGTGATATATGCGCTCTTATGATGATGTGATTGGGACTGTATGCTTTTTTGTCACATTTATCTATTTGAAAAATAGATGAAATTATTGGCTTTCATTCTTGATAAATAATTCTTTCCTAATTTTATTCTTCCTTGCAGGAACCAAAATTTAGACATGATGTGCCAATTATTGCAAAGGCTTTGCTCTCATAGGATCCTTTTAAATTGGACAAATTTGAGTTGTAAAGCATAATTGCTTGGTGGAGACTCAGGATATTGTGCACATTTCTTCCTCCTCATTGTTTTGTATGAAATAAATCATGTGATGAATAAAAAAATGGTGTGGAGGTAGAAATGTGCACGATACCCTGACTCTCATGCACCAAGAAATTGCACTTTAGAATAAAATTTTGTATAGTTTAGAAGGTTCCTATGAGAGAAAAGCTTTTACAATAATTGGGACAACTCAGCAAAATTTCTACATATCTTGGTCTCAATTTTGATGCAAGCGTCTTCATTTTGACATCGATTGTATGGCACCATCATAGAAAAGTAAGGAGTTTTGGGCACAATTTCGATGCAAAACTAGTCGGCTTTGATGTCGATTGTATGGAAGGGGTGTAGAAAAGTAATGGGGTTTGGTTGCAATTTTGACACCAAATTTTGGGTTTATTTTGAAATTTCGACCAGCGGCACCTGCAAATGAGAAAATAATAGTTTAGGTTTTGCGTCAGTAAGTCCACCTTTATGACGTCAAAATTTTGACACAAAATGTATGTGTCAAAAAATCAACCAAAAAAGATCGACAACAAGCTTAGTCACCTTATCGACCTACTCTGGTCGAAATTTTGACCTTTTTGCGTCAAAATTTAGGCCTAAATTTACTAGTGATCATTAGTACATAGTAGGTGAAACTTAGTGTTAACCAAGCATTGATATCAATCGAGTAAATAATTTATGTGCTAAGAAAGAAGATCAGTGATGTCTGATTGATCTAATGATGACCGAGTGTCAAAATTGAGTGTTGATCAAGTGACATCATTTTGAATATTTATTAGAAATCATGATTTTTGGTTAACTGAGTTGATTTTTAAAGATATGGAAAATGTCTTGAAGATAATTATTGATTCATTAGATCATTGAATTCACAGAGCAGATTAGGTACAATACCTAATGGAAATATTCTAGAGAAGTTTCTAAAAGAGAAGACGATGATCACATACAATGAATTCGTTGGATTAGATTGTAAACCCTAAGATCTATTGTGATTATGAGAAATAAAAAAGGATTTGAATTAACAATTTTAGGAGGTAAATGTGCAAATTTTAAATATGTGTATGCATGTGTGAAGGTGTGAAAGAGATGTAGTTAGGATAGAGAAGTTATTTGCAAAGGATGCTCAACGAGTGATCAAGGGTATCCAAGTGCAAAGATTGTATGCACATGAGAAAGATTTTTAGAGAGATGGAACAAAGTTGTTGAGGCTGGTAAGAAAATATAAGAAGAAGGCTTAAGTTTTTTGTGAAGTGAAAGATGATTTCTTGAAGGGATGTCAAGCACATGAAGGACACAGATGACAATGAAGGTTTATTAGGGAACCAACACATGAACATAACAAAGATCTGAATTAACTATTTAAGGAGGTAAATGTGCAAATTTTTGATATGTGTATGCATCTGTGAAGGTGTGAAAGAGATGCAGTCATGATAGAGAAGTTATTTTCAAAGGATGATCAAGGAGTGATCAAGGGTATCCAAGTTCAAAGACTGTATGTGCATGAGAAATATTTTCAGAGAGATGGAGCAAAGTTGCTAATGCCGGTAAGAAAATCTAAGAAGACAGCTTAAGTTTTTTGTAAAGTGAAAGGCAATTTCTTAAAGGGTTGCCAAGCACATCAAGGAAAAAGATAGCAATGAAGGTTTATCAGGGAATCAATCCATAAGCATAACAAATATTTGGAACTAAAACAGTGAGTTGTATTCATATAGATCAAACCCTATTGTTTCTTTCTAATAATTGTAAATAGTTTGTATTGAAATCCTTTGACTAAGGTTGATTGAACAGTCTGTGTAAATCCTTTAACCAGGTAAAATTATAATTTAATGTTTGAAAGTCCTCTAACAAGGCCACTCCTAATAGGGTGATTAAGCTCTTTAATTAGGTCACATTTAATATTGTATTGCAACCTTTAGTAGGGTTGGCTCCTAACATGGCTCACTTCAAAAGAGTGAAGTGTTGACATGTTTTGGTAGTTTTCCCCAAATTAGGTTTCCATGTTAAATTCTAGTGTCAAACTTGTGTTGAATATTTTTATGGTGTTGTACATTTCAAATTTTTACATTTTGCAAGTCTGTTATATTAGGACAGTGAACTACTAGTTAATATTGTTAATCAGATTATAGTAGAGACAATATCATAGGAAAAAAAAATCATAAAAGACTTTAAGTAGTTGATTGTTCAATTGTACTTATGGATCTTGAGTAACTTATTCAACCCCCACCCTTAGTTATTCTAAACATCCTAACAATTGGTATCAGAGTGGTGGTTCTTATAAGAAGAAGTTTGAAGGTACTGAATGCAAAATATCATGACTCACAAAAAGAAGGTACCAAAGTTGAACAAGGAGAACTTTCTTGCATGGAAAATATTGATGAGGCTACATATATCTAGTATCAATGATGCTACACTAAATTTTGTGGACAATGAATATGTGAAGATAACAATTGTTCCTCTAACCACTCAAAAATAGAAAGAGAAGTAAGAACATAACTAAACAATGTTGGAGATTTCTTCAGCCCTAAACTTTGTCGAGTTTTATGACATCAAAGAATGCCACATTACAAAATAGATGTGGGATAAATTGAAGACCATATATGGAGGAGATGACAACATCTTGAGAGCTAAATGAGAGAGCCTAAGGGGAAATTTTGATGAAATGAGAATGATAGAAGGAGAGAACATAGTGCATTATTGTACAAGAATTAAAGAGGTTGTCAATGCTATTCAAGGTGAAAATAGAAAGATTGAAGATTAAACAATGATAAGAAAAGTATTGAGAAATCTACTTCCTATATATAGCATTAGGGTTTTTGTAATACAAGAACTGAGATGTACTCTAGGTAACAATATGACTTTGGAAGGTGTAATTGGTAGACTTACTACTTTTGAAAAGTCTAATTTTGACAACTACACTTCTACTACCATTGAATATACTTTTAAGTCACAGTTGGTTCTTAGTAAAAGAAAAGGAAAACATGTGAAAAGTGATAGTGACACTTCTGATGATTAACTTGATGCACTTATTGCAAAGATATTTGGAAAATGTAGAGGTAAATACAAAGGTAAACTACCTATAATTTTTTTTTCATGCAACAAGGTTGGTCATATTGTTGCAAGGTGTCTTGACATGGAAGGAAAGGATGAGAGAAAGGAAAGCAAGAATAAAGGAAGGTGAGATGATTGAGACTACAAGAAGAACAAGGATGATAAAGGGAAGAAATTATGTTATATTCTTGAAGAAGAAACTTAAAATAAATCTAAAAGGCATGATGATGAAGTTGTCTATGTTACTATGAAAGAAGATTTTGATGAAGATGAGAAAATTGCTTTAATTTCGTATGTGAACAAAAGTGACAGATGGATAATTGATAGTGGCTTCTCTACTCATATGACTAGTGATAGAAGTAAATTTGAGTAGATTGGACCATTAAAGTGTGGTTGTGTTAAATTTAGTAATGATATTCCATATACTATGAAAAGTAAAGGGACTATCCAATTGATTGACAAAATCAAGTGTGACAATGTTTAGTAGGTTGAAGGACTTACTATAATCTGTTGAGTGCTTCATAGATAAACATTTTAGGATAAAGAGTTGAATTCCATCATAGAAATGTCAAATGGATACTAAGGTGTTTGAAAAGTAGCTATGGTTATGTTTTGTGTTTTGATGGAAAAGGTTTTTTGTTTGAAGTTTTTCTCGACTCTAATAGGGCCAATGATTAAGACAAACAAAGATCTATCATAGGTAATGTTTTACTTTTGCCAGGGTGAACCTCCCATTAGCAACAAGTGATAAGTCTCTCCATTATCAAAGATGAATACATTTCTCTCATCGAAGCTAAAAAAAATGATATGGTTAAAGAATTTTTTAGGTGAGTTAGGTTGCAATCATGTCTTTAACTTGTTTTGTGATAACAAGAACACAATTATATGGCTAAAAATGTTGCATTTCATCATAGAATCAATTATATTAAGTTGAGATGTCATTTCATGAGTATACTTAAGAATGGTAAGTTGCAAGCTAAAAACATTGATATAAAGCTAAATTTGACTAATTCATTGACAAGGATAGTACAAAGGGCTTGAAGTTTGAGATTTCTAGAGATTTTTTCAGTATTGTCAAACTCTCATAATATACTTGAAGTGGGGGAACATTTCTAAAGGATTGTAGTGGTAGTTGGGTTTTAAGTGGGAAATTGTTGGATATGAAATCCAACAACCATTTTTTTTCCATCTAATTTATTTTGTCTCATTACAATCTAGATAGTGCTATTATGCTCATTTATGGAAGAGAAAGTTGTTGCTATAAAATAAATAAATATTGAGAACATAAATTAGAACAAATTTTTTCCTTTCTTAAAAATGGATGTAGTCATATTGATGAATCATTACAAATTTTTTACCTCATATCTTCTTTTGGATAATGCTTCCAAACTGATTATGTAATTTATTTATTCACATTTTATAATTATCACTATTCACTTCAAATTGTTAGAAAGGCTTATTATCAACTAAACTATGTTATCTTGAAATAATATGTTCTTAAAGGTTATTCTTGTTGTACAAGGAATCACCAATGTTGAAATAATAAAAACTAACATATTTACACGTGTATTTGCAAACTTAACATATTTACATGAATGAAATTGACATATATATATATATATATATATGTATGTGTGTATATATGTGTGTGTGTGTGTGTGTGTGTGTGTGTGTGTGTGTGTGTGTGTGTGTGTAGATATATACACACAGATACATATATATACACATATATACACATATATATACATATATATATATATATATATATATATATATGTATGTATGTATGTATGTATATATATGTATATATATACATATAAACATATATATATACAAATACATATATATATATATATATACATATATATGTATTTGTATATATATGTATATGTATATATATATGTATTTGTATATATGTGTGTGTGTGTGTGTGTGTGTGTGTGTGTGTGTGTGTGTATAAACCTGAAATCAAGATAATATTATTTCAATTTTGTTGATACAATTATAAATTTAATATGACCAAATATATGTAATACAGATAATATTAATATTAAATAAAATATATTAATAATGTGCGAATTAAAATTTGTATGGAAACAAGATTGTAAATTCAATTTAATATTAATATTAAATAAAATATACTAATAATGTGTGAAATAAAATTTGTATTAATAGTAATCAAAATAAACTTCTTGTAAATATTTTTAAAAATATTTATTTAAAATAATAATAATGAAAAAGTTCTATTCATTAAAAAAAAAAAAAATTTATAAATCTAAAATTAAAAAATATTTAGTTAAATAAATGAAATAAAATGTATGTATTGATGAAGTTAAAAGAATCTTAATATAAAAACATCAGAGATCAAGAAGAATCTCAACGAATTCACGGTGGATAGAGTGGGTGCGAAAGTGGATGAAATTAACCAAATAGACACCAACATATCTTTTCTGACACTAAACAAGCATATTCGCATCACCATAGAGATATATTACTAATGTTTGTAACCTAGATAATAAGGTACTCTATATACAATCATCTAGACATACGCTATGACTCAAAGACTCTCCAGACAAGAAATTTAGTAAGAAAGGCACTCATGAATTTAGTCCCTCTACTAATAAGCTTTACAATTTTTTTCCAATCAATCTATTGACTTAATCATCCTTAGCCAAGCCCACTTTTTAAGCAACTTTGTGCAAATCTCTCTTTCTAGCTTCCTTAGTGATGTCGCCCAAATCTTTGATTTCCTTCGTGATCTCCTTTGTCTTCTCAGGGATATTTTTCACCATATCCTTGGCCATTTCAATCTCCTTCTCCAATTGCTGCTTAACACCCTTCAGAACTGAATGATCGTTGCCTCTTCCTTTGTCAAGATCTTCCATCGGCACCTCCCATTTCTTTTTGCCACCCTCGCTTTCCCCTATTTTGTTCGGTTGCTCGGCCACAACAAACCCTAATTAGATGTACTAGTAAAGAAATAGTTTTTGTGTATTTAAATCCATGCCCGTGCGTAGTACCTATAAACCCTAAGTAGATGCACTGGCAAAGATATAAATTTTGTGTATTTAAATTTAAAGCTAAGCGCATTAGTTATAAACCCCAATTAGATGCACTAGCAAAGAAATCAAATTTGTGTATTCAAATTTAGACCTACCCACAGTAGCTATAAACCCTAATTAGATGCACTGGCTAAAAGAAATTCTACAATGAAGTCAAGGTACTAATTTCTAGTATGTCCTATTTGGAGATTTTCTTTTGGACTAAACATTGGGATATGTCAGTAATCTTATTCAAGTTCTAAGTTTGTTCCTTAGAGTGGGCTTTAAATTTGTCAGAGAAGAATGTATATGGTGGTGATAGGATAAAGAATATAGTGTAGCTCTATGATATGCAAGATAGTGAGGTGTGAATAGAAAAATGAACCCTTGTTCTGAAGAAAAAAAACAAGTAACTCACATTTGATTTGATGGTCAAAGGCAGATTCACTCATTCAAGAAAAACCAATATATGCAAAAGTGTGTGTTCTCTCCAAAATGTATCTGTACATGGATAGCTATTTGTGTGAAAAATTACTAAGTTTCGGGATGCATTTCAACTCTCTCCCCCAAGCTAAGAGAGTTAATCAATAATAGGGAAAGGCAGCTTATGATGAAATAGGGATAGAAAATTTTAAAAAATTGAGTAGTTCTAACTCCATCATTTGCATTCTATATTTGCTTCTAATTTAGCATATATATATATATATATATATATATATATATATATATATATATATATATATATATATATATGTATATATGTATATACATATGTATATATGTATATGTAAATAGGCTTTATCGAAAAAATAAATTAAAGAGATAATTTAATTTCAAATTACACTTTACATAGTTCACATAGTCACATTAATCATCTTCTTTGTGAAATTGAAAATTAGTATTACAGAATAAATTAATCAAACTAACAAAACTAAGGAAAAATAATCAAGACATGAGATAACAGTGTAATAACACTAATAAAATAATAGATTTTTTTAGATTCTAATTTGGGTTGTTTAAGAATAGAGAATGTCTTTATAAAAAAATCTCATCTGCTTTCTTTTGGTTTATAATGATATTCTTGGTCTTTTGAAACAACATTATGAATGCTAGACTATTTCTTAAACAAAGGTCAGTGATAGGGCCAATATATTTTGAAATGGTTTGATATATTTCAAAACTATAGATTTTTTAGATCGCCACTTTTTGGCACACCATGTTCCTACACATACCTAGCAATAAACTATTCTTTGACATGTCTACTTGGCTACTCTGATGCTTCTTACTATGAATATATCTCACCTACAGAGAACATGACACAAAACATGACAATATAGCTGATGTGTTCATTATCTAAGTCACCCAGACTTCTTTCACCATTCTACAATTTATCAAAAAACTTATAAACCTTTCCTATGCTACATAATGAATAGAGGATGAACTTCATGTGTGTTATGTGCATCTATATTTGCATCTACATCTTTGAATTCATTTGTCAAAAAATTCTTGTGTCACCCTTTGCACATTGTCTTTATAGAACAAATATCCACTTGGCCTACATGATAAAGAATAATCTCTAGCCAAAGTAGTGGATATTTTTACAGGCCCTAGCTTGGAATACTATATGGTGCAAATCCTTTACATTTTCATCATTTTGCCGAGCTAGTAGACTATCATATATGCTTCACATCTTGAGGCATCTTCTCTACAAAGATCATGACATTTTGTCAAACACTTTTACGCAGCTCCATGGATCCATATTTCCTCAAAGTTTCCTCCTTAAGACACCCACATCAAATAATGAGAGGCACATTTCTTACCATAAGAAAATAGTCCCTTTATGTACAAACTTTTTGGATGAATGACATGCTGAGAGTTGAGAGTTGAGGCATTCCATCATAGATGATACACGATATCTCCTTTATATCACATTTGGAGATTGAAGCATTTTGTCAAACATATGGCGACCAATATTGACCATACCACCATACAAATATAATGCTATGCACTTTTTCTGGATGGCACTGGGATGAATGTGTAAATATTCTATCAAAAAATTCATATGTGTCCTAATTATCACATGCTTTGTTTGTGAGTATAACTGCCACTACCATCTTGAATGCTATGGCTGAAAAATGAATGAAAGTTAGTCAAATAGTCCCCATACCCAATCCATGATTGGGTCAATGCATAAGAACTTCACCAAAAATTTAAAATGCCTTGTCTATGGTCATATCTACCATTTTTATGAATTTTATGGGTTGGAGGATGAGGAGAGGCTAGTCAAACAGATTACATGTCTTGACAATGTGATCAACTCATATGCACCTTGACCATATTGATCTCCTCTACTTGCGGGCTGGAAGACTTGGATGTATGGGATCTTGTCAATGGTTTCACTCATTCATGGTCATCTACCATTGATTTTAATGCCATGGGTTACATCAGAAGTTCAATTGGTGTGGGTATTTGATAGAGTGCAACTTATGACCAGTCATATACACACATGGTTCATGATTCACCTCGATTATATTCAATGAACATCTTGTCAAACAATTCTTGGATATGATTATAGTTGGACTGATTAAGAAACACTTCATCAAATGGCTCACATGCCTTACTTGCTATCAAATCATGGATTTGTGAGGATGTCAACACTTTACACCTACCAATTGCATTTACCACTGCATTTTCTTGGAGATATAATGCCAAGCAGTTCATTTTCCCTATCTATGGTTGAAGCCAAACCATTCATGTGATTTTCTTTGTCAAAATATTACATGCCTCCAAATAAGAAGCACTACATCTATTTGACAATGCCACTTCTGAGATAGTTATACAATTAAGGTTTGAGTTAGGGAAGATTTTTTTTAGATGAAGTTAGGATTCAAACTCAAACTTCCTAACCTTAACCTTTGAAAAGGTCTTAGTATGTAGAGAGAGGTAGTATGTGGAGAGAGAAAATATTTAGTATGTGGAGAGAGAAATTTTTTAGTACGTAGATAGAGAAAAGTACGTAGAGAGAGGTAGCTTTGAACAATTGGGAATTAATCCCCCCCCCTCTCTAGAATTAATTTAACTAACTCTCATAGTAAAATATCCAGGTAACAATATGAAACCATCCACTATTCATATCTAACTGCTGACCATGGCTATCCAAATGAATCCAAACATTGAATGAAAACACATGTAGGATCAGCATTTTTTCGAATGTTTTATGTGATACCTCTATGTTACCATATTACCAAACCCATTTCTAGCAAAGATGTCAAATTTGTACTTGCTTCTAATTATTTATTCCTAAATTTCTTTTCCATCATTCAATGCTTCCAAGTGAGCATGTGTAGAAAGAAATTTAATCTAGGTGATCAAATTGGGTTTTATAGTTGTTAGCTGCATTGATCTAAAATAATTAAAGGATTCATTGCATAGCCCATTCTGAATATATCCTGAAAATGATGTAGTCAACGCAGTCACATTTACTTCTGAATTTTGTTCAAATGAAGCACTAAACCAAAGCATCTATCGTGTGCATATATCGATATCATTGAAGTCCATGAAGCCATGTTTAGCTAAGACATTTTGTCAAAGACTTTCTATGAATATTTTTCAGATTGTCTTATTTGACATAAATAATAACAATTCAGCCATTTAAGTAGATATGGCATATAAATTCTATGAGATTGACGTGAGTGTAACCATCTTACACATCACAAATATGAGCTTGTGATACTAATTTCTAAAAATTTTACACTTTAGTAGAGGCAATGTTTAAGAACCCGAGGCATGAGGCATATGCTAATTGTGTGAAAAATAAATCATAATCTCTAGAATCTCACTCAGCAACCAAAGGTGTCAAGCGACAGTTCTGCTCGACACAAGATGGTGTCAAGTTACTCAGCACATGAAGGAGCCAAGTGAGCTTGGTAGAAAAGGGACAACTTGATAAAATATATGCCGAGCGAGCTTGATCATCATAGCAAGGTGGAGCTTGGCATAGAGGATGCCAAGTGAGCTCGGTCAACAAAAGTGACCCAGTGAACTCCGCAAAGGTTACAAATGGAAACTTGGTGGAATTGGTAAAGAAAACACATCTTACACAAACTGAGTGATCTATTAACAGAATTCATGTCTAAAAATTTTCACCATTAAAACACAAAGAGCATAACAATAAAACTTCTCAAGTATTGAGCATGCAATAATGAATAAAAAGAAGACAACAAAGATTAGTATGCATGCTTTCTTGCTTGCTTTCTATTCAACTAGGTTAAAACTATTAAAAAAAATTTGGGAGCATTAGGCTTCAACCAAAAAATACTAAAATTTCAACTGATAAACCTTAAACTTAAAACTTATAGCATTAATGGCTACATACAATAACGCTTGGAGCAATCACTACTTCACAGGACAAATCAATACAAACTCACAAAGAATAAAGAGATCAAGACCCATGCTGCTACAATTTGTGTCTTCTTTCTAAAACTGCCTTCTATTCTCTAACCTCTAATTTGATATATTGATCATCTCTTTATCCTTGTTCTGTGCTTTGCACTTTTCTTCTGCTCTATCTCTCTAATCTATTTTTCTGATTCAAATGAATAAGATTCATTCCTTTTGTCTTTGAGAAAAATGTTTTCCCTCTCATTTTTGGATTTGAACTCACCTATCAAGTTAATGAGCATCATGTGGGTAGGTGGGCATTTGGTGCCAGGGGCAACCAACTAGTCACATTAAATTTATGACAAATTGGGTACTTGCAACATTTAAAAGAAATAATCATAATATTAGAGTGTGTTAGTATAGAGCAGCCTAAATCTAATTTTAGGTTTGATTATTGAATTATGCATTCAAGCACTTACATACCAAGTAGGTTACCACTCAACATCCAATGATTCAACCAATTATTGTAGATTGCATGAAAATGAGCATTGGAAGATGAAACATGATCTTTTTCCAAGGTTAGAAAGTGATTGAAGCAAAATAATTGGTGAAATGAGAATTATGAATCATAACTTAGGAATGAACTAAGAAACAAGGTGACTATGAGGATTTTTCATACTTTATTTAGAGAATTTTATAGTTTTCAATGTTTTATAACTACTTTTTGGACTTTCTTTTTCCTATTTCCTTTTTATTATTTATACTCAGTTCTATCACCTAAGTAATTTGTGAAAAATTATATTTTCTTTCTCATCAGATTTTATAGGCCATTCAAATTGTTGAGCACATGGAAAAGCTAGGTATAGAAAATCTCTTCTCTGATGTATATGATAAAGCTCCATTAAATCTTTAGGAATGTGCAAAAGAGCTTCGTGAATCAAGAAGATTACTCAAATAATGTTCATCTATAGGGGAAACAACTATTGAAAAAATAGAACAGTAAAAAATAAGAGAAGAAAGAACTTTTAACTTGTTTTTCTATTGAATAATATATGCAAATTTATATGATAGTTGACTCAAAAACATTACTAAATGACTGCTAATCAGATTAACAACAAACTAATTCATGATTGACAACACATACAAACTTGAGAACAAACTAAAACTTATGGACACCTAACTCAAACACATCTACAATAAGAACTTGATTTAAAGTAGAACTCTTTGACTCACACCTAAACTAAACTTGTGTTGCTAGCAACTCAACAAGGTTTGTCACATGTGCAACAATTATTTATTGACTAGTTGGAACATTAATTCTAACACTCCCACTTAATGTGACAACTAAAGGAAACATTATGTAGAAATTATACTTCAAAAATATGTCATAGAGGAGTAAGACTTTCTCATAGTTATGCAGCTATCATCAAACTTCAAAACACCATTGGACACACCATCTCCACATGAAATGTCTCATAAATGATGCCAAGCTTTTAGACTTTAAGATCTCTCCAAACTATTGGACACACCATCTCCACATGGAATGCCTCATGACCCTCATAAACGTATAGCTTCTTTGATCCTATAGCACCTCAAACTATTTGAGCATCCATCTAGCCTCTACTACATTCTTTACCTATTTTCAAAGCATAGACTTCTTCAAAATCAAACAAATTCTTCAATAAAATCATAATCATCCAGTGTTTCTTCTCTTGGCCTTATCTTCTTAACATCTTCTCTATATAGACAAAACTTAATAGGAAGATAGCTTAAGCTCTGATACAACATTGGAAAAATAGAACAACAATAAAAAAAGAAGAGAAGAAAGAACTTTCAGCTTATTTTTCTATTGAATAATAGATCAAATTTATACAATAGTTGACTTAATGAAATTCCTAAATGATTGCTAATTAGATTGACAACAAACTACTTCATGATTGACAACACACACAAACTTGATAGCTAACTAAAACTTATGGACACACAAATCTACAATAAGAACTTGATTCAAACTATAACTCTTTGACTCACACCTAAACTAAACTTGTGTTGCCAACAACTCAAAAAGGTTTTTCATAGGTGCAACAATTATTTATTGACTAGTTGGAACATCAATTCTAACAACAACCTAGTAGCCACCCAGGCCAACTTCATGCACCTACAATCCCTAATTTGTATATTGAAATTTGCCATTTTTTTTTTTATGAAGCTCCATAAGCTATTGAAGAGCTTAAAGTTAATATTTTGGCTTTCCCACATTTACAAAGTGCTTTATAGAACTCATAGAGTGCAAGATGGTCTAAAAGTGTCATTTTAAAACATTCACCCAAAATCCACCACTAAGACTCCCCAATAGCCACTCATTCAAAAAATAGTACTTTTGCACAAATTGACCAAACAAAAACCAAGGAAACTAAAAAATGAATAGAAGTGAATGACTATTGATGTTCATGGTGATTTATTTTGGTATGCTTGTATGCAGGTATCAAGGTGTTATTTGTGTGGCAATTAGGGGTGGAAAGGTAATAGATAACATGATGACATTGCCTACATGAGTGACAACTGGCTTGTTTCCCATAGAAATAAATTATGAATAATATAACTCTCCACTTTTTCGTAGTAGAACATGATTCATGGGCCAAGATTGCCATGAAATGGATGAATTAAATAATAAATTTATCATTGTGCATTTCAAAGTTGAATTGTTGTTTTAGTAAAATAATAATTTATTTTAACTACTTAATCTCAAAACAATGAGAGTTTGCTAATTTCACCAATGGGTACTATCATCAAGTTCTAAGCACTACCTGATGAACTATCATAAAATTTGGAGATACAATTTGTTACATGAAAGCCAATCTAGTATAAACTTTGAATTTTACTAATTTTGTTAGTGCATCCATTTTTTGAATGCAAAACTAATAATTTCTTCATGTTGTAGTTTATCAAAAAAATTAAAGGACCAAGATCAATGAATGCAGCATTTCCATTTGATTTCTAATGGCATGACCATACTTGACAAGGAATTCTATGCAAATTGGATGTTTATTTTTCTATGGATGATATACACAGATGGTGTTCATAATGCATTGCCTTTGATTTTGTTGCCCCACTTTTCACCATTTACAAATTTTGCAAAGTGGAAAGTGAACTAATGTCATGTTTTGTCAAAGTCTGGTCAATACATTTTTCCTCTTTAGATGTTGAGTTTCTCCATCGGGTTTTCATCTTTTCCCTTGTCCCATGTCACATATAGTCCGGGTGGTTATTTCTTGATTGTCATGAGTCTTAGGGGTAATTTAGAGCCATACTCGATGGAGATTCTTGAATTGTGCTACATTATTTGATTTTCTTGTAGCTCATTTAATCTGAGATAGAGAAAATTGAATTGGCAAAAAATCAAGTTTCGACTTCTCCTCAGCAAGTTTTCACACCCCGAAGGTGAATTTCCAAAAAGGCTGGCAAATGCTATTTGTCAGCTTTATTGAAGTAAAGCGAATCATGTTATGAAAAGATCATTCAATTGATGTCATGATTTCACAGCGAGAATCATTTTAAAGTCAAAAAAATAACTGGAATAGTGATCAGTGGAAAATCAGGAAAGAGCTTTTTCACAGCTGGTTGCGAAGTCAGAAATTAGCTTTCTGAAAAGGTGTGTGTAAAGGAATAAGGAGAGCCAGTGGGCCCCACCTCTCACTTGCAAAGTTGATTTTGTATTTTCCTGAAGGCTTAAATTAAAGTGGATAGGGCAGAGGAAGTAAAACGATGTGAATTGGTGGAAAAAAATGTTTCTTCTTCTCCATTGCGAGTTTTCGCACCCAGAAGGTGAAACTCCGTAGCGATCCATAAATGCTATCTATAGGCTGAAACAAGGAAAGGTAAGCCATATTATGGTCAAATCATTCAAAATTATCATGTTTTCATAGTGAAAATTACTAAGAACTCATTAAGATGATCAGGATAAGCATCGTCGAAAAATTATGAAGTAGCTACTCCTTTGGCGAACTTCGAACCAAGAGGTAAATTTTTTGCAAAGGCCTAAATAGAAAGGTAAAGTTACTAAGCGAGCCCCATTTTTTTCTTGCAAAGCCTCTTTTATGTTTCTTGAAGGTTTTAGTAAATTAATTAGGGTAGAAAGGTAAAAGCGAAAGCTTAAAAGGAAAATCGAAAATCTACTTCTCCGCTGTGGGTTTTCTACCCTCGAAGGCCATTTTTTGCATTTCAAGAAAAATCATTCTTGCAAGCATGGTAAGTATGTGAGTTGATTGTAGATTATTTTGGGGTAAGTAAATAGAAGGAAATTAGTGGATTGATTAGGATTTTGCAAGAAGAATTGAGTTAAGCAGATTTTGCCCAAGGAAGTACTCCATTCTTATTTTTCTGAAAGATGGGTGAAATGGAAAGTAAACCAGTAATTAATGGAAGTTACGATTGAGCCAACAAAAATAGTGAAAAGAAAAAGATAAATCTGTTAGAACTTTTACTTTCACCAATCCAATGAATTAACCCTTAATTCTGCTCGTGTGGCATGATTTATGAAATTCAACGAGAAAACTCGGGGTTATTTTATAAAGAAGGAAGTAACAGATTTTCAAACTACCATTTTACTATTATACTATTGCATTGGATAGTGCTTTCAAGTATTTTTCAAAGTTAAAAAGATTGATTCTTATATCATTTGCAATTTTTTGAATCTTTGATATCATACATCAAATAAAGTGGCAACAAGATTCATGGGTTTCGATGGATTGGGTGGAATTAAGTCGGCGTGGTCGACTATCACAAATACTTCACTCTGTTTCTATGATATGCAAGATTTTCAAAGGAGATTAAGAGCAGAGCCAGTTCATCCCATAACAGAGAAACTTTGGGGAAGCGAATTAGTTAAAGCAGTTGGGTTCCCTGTAGCAGTACAAGCCCCAGAGTTGATTTTGGAATGCACCAATCATTACAACCTGGATACAAGGCAGATTCTATTGCCTGACCAAATAGTGTTGATTTAAATTGATCACAAGTAGTAGTGAATTGCTTGTGGATTCCAAAATGGGAGGAGTTCTCTAATTTAATAATGAGTGGAGCTATGTCTGAGTTATCCTTGAAGAAGATGGTTTGGAGGAAGGAGATCATGTAGTCTTGGTTTCAAAAGCTAAGGGGAGCTAAGAGTAAAGTCCCTAAAACTCTTTTTGGCATAGACCTCAAACCAGAAATTATTGACATTTTGGTTTTGTTGCATCGACTCAAATGTGAGGTAGAAGCTTTTAATTTTGTAGAGCAGTATTTCTTTTTGGTGCAAGTTATTTGCTCAGACACAGTATATTGATTGGGTGTATGAGGTTAGTGAATAACTTTCTAGGGCTCTCAGTGCAGATAAGTTTTATAATTCATTTTATATGTCCTCTTTCTTGATTTACGTGTTGGCTTCTCTTCAATTGTGGCTGGCACTACCTAGAATTGAGGATTTTCCTGATAATGTAAAAAGTTATGAGTTTTATCCATGCTTGCAATTATAGAATAGTTATGAAAAATACATCTGAGTAAATGATGCATTCACCATGAGGATTTGTAGGGAGCTCCAAGGGTTTCCAAAGAGGAGATAAAGTCTAGAAGTGATGGCGATCATTAGCCAATTTTGCAGTTATTTCATTCAGTTCTCATCATTTTCTTATTTGTGTCTTACAGCGTTCGATGGATTCCCACTAAAGCTACCCAGGTATCCAGATGATATGATCATGCTTGTGGAGATTGTAAGGTAAGCAACCCAAGTGAACGTGTTGAGGGCCAACTTGAGGAAGAAAGGGTGTGAATTCCCTATAAAATTTGGAGCATACAGTTGTGAAACCAGATCATATGCAAAGAATATACTCAAAGCATTTGAGAGTAAATAAAAATTGGAAGAGTATGAAGCAATAAGGCTCATGTTTAATCCTAATGGATATGCCAGAGACATGCTCCAAATTGGAAGCATAATCAAACATGTGACAACCATGGAGGATTATTGGGCAGATTGTAAGAATGAATTGGAGAATCGAGATCGTGCCTTTGCCAGATTTAAAATTGATATGGTAAAGACATATGGTATAAATTTAGATGTGGAAGGATTGGAAGATGATGGTCAAAATATGTACAGTAATACAT
The DNA here is from genome assembly GCA_028749045.1 of Cupressus sempervirens. NCBI lineage: Eukaryota > Viridiplantae > Streptophyta > Pinopsida > Cupressales > Cupressaceae > Cupressus > Cupressus sempervirens. Next base: position 268,484,273 of record CM053787.1, on the reverse strand, counting down.
ATTTGACAAAATTGTGGAATACTCCCATTAGCTCTGAATCATATGTTGACATAGAAGAAAATTTTGATGTCATGATGGCAAGAATTATCAAAAGGACTGGGAAGTGGGTTGAGTGGACAACTAAGAAAGGCCGGAGCAAGAGAAAAACTACTCAAACTTCTCCAGCTGTAGCTACTCCTACTTCATCTCAAAGTTCCACACCCAGTGCTACTACTGCACCTGCTCAAGGTCCAGCTCAATCTATAAGAGGAGGTGATCAACCCCCAGAGAAGAATGTTCAAATAGCCCCAACCTATCAAGGTGGATCACTACCAGTCATTGGAGCTCAAGCTGAAGCTGAAAAAGAAATGGAAGAACAAAAAGATGGATCTCTTGCTCTAGTCTCACCTTCACATGCCACTCTACCCTCATCTCCTTAAGCTTCTCCAACTTCATCTCCTCATGTCGCCCCTGTCTTATCCTCCCTTTTAAAAGTCCACTAGTTTTCCTTTTCAAATAGTAGAGATTGGGGATGATAAAAGTAGTAGTAGTGAATCCACTAAGTCTGATGAAGTTGCGAAGAAAACTCAAGAAGAAGAGAAAACTCCAGGTTCATCTAGGCTTCTTTCTCGAGATCCAAAGACCCCCTTTTTTGCAACTACAATGACAATGGCAAAGAAGAAAATGTTTAGCATTGAATCACTTGGAACAACCTCCAAAGTGATTAGTACAGAGTCTTGGCTCAAGGATACTTTGGAGAAGAAGAGGAAAATAAAGTATGAAAGTGGTCCTTCAAAAGATGTTGTATCTCAAGCAGTTCACTCAGGATCTACCATAGTAAAAGCTAAAAAGTAGAAGACCTTGTCAATATTGGGACAAGATCCAGAAATAGGGCACTTAACTATGGAGGTAGCAAAACCAAGCAAGGAAAGGAGAATTAAAGATATGATGCCAAAGGACTTCACTCTGCATTCAATTGATCTTGGAGAGGCTAGACATGATACAAAAGTAGGCCTATGGAAATCGAGTAATGAGGTGATAGAAGAGCAACTGGAGAACCTCAAGTCATCAAAGATTAGAATGAAAGCTGAAATAGAAGAGTTAAAAATGTTCATCAGGCAATTAGTTATTCCTTTGGAAACTATTACTAGTGTGCCTGCCACTGAAAATCCTTTAGTAGAAGAGGTGCAAGCCTTCATATCATAACTCTAGAAAGATAGGCATTTTGGTTAGATTGGAAAGGAATGGATCGAGAAGCTCAATGTAGATGGAGTTTCCCTAATCGATCAAATTGGGAATATTATCCTCCATCTAGAAATTGAAAAGGATAATATTACATCTAACAGTAATACCTTGGTTGGAGGAAGAGTGAGGTGTATAGAATGTATTTCCCTCTTGATGATGGTTATTCAGATGAAAGCAAAGGATGCAATTGAAGCAAAGATTCTTAAGAAGGGAAATGAACCTCTGAATGAATGGCTCAGAGTATGCAGTTGAAGCTGGAAATGATTCAAGAGGCTGAGAAAGGACTCAGAGAAACATGGGACAAAGTGAAGAAGACCCAGGACAGAGCATTTGAACTTATGCGAGGATTGTACACTGAGTCACAAACCAATGGACAAGGGAAATCCCTTATTAATATAGAAGTAATGAAGAATAATTTCTCTACATATTTAAGTAACCTATCTGGGATAGCTTCAAGTAGTCAAAAAAGGGTAACAAAACTGTAAACACTTGGTGGATGCGTGCATGTGGTTGCTGAAGAAGTGGCAAGTCAGCTGAATGAAGTAAAAGAACTAGCTCTAGAGCATTCAAGGTGGATTTTGAGATTCACCAATGTGCAAGTACCCAATCATGAAGAGTTGATTCCCATCATGGTGGCTGCTAAAATATATAGGATGAAAATTGAAAAGGGGAAGAAGTCCAAGTGATTCAGATCACCCCCTTTTTCATTTTTTGTTGTAATTTTTGAAATCTTTGTTAATATTTTGATATGGTAAATTGGCATCTTGCCATTTGTCATATTGAGAAGATGAACTGATTAATATTCCTCTTGTAATGGTCATCTCTCAAATCCTATATGTATGAAATTCAATGGTTAATCAAAGGTTAGAAATTTTTTGGTGTGAAGTACTATTTGTTGCAAAGACAAATTAATGGTATTTTGTTTCAATCATTTTTCATTCTAGTAGATTGTATGATTAGTTAGTATTTCCTTTCGGTATTACAGAGAACTAAGGAAGAATAGAGTTTCATATCCCCTATTTTCCAAAATATGAATGAATGTAATCAGTACTATTATAATTCATTCAACAAAAGGATTCTGTTTATTTTTTTCCTGATTCATTAGTTATAATTCAAATTTAAGTTCGACTTAGTTTAGTATCAGTTGATTCTATGAAAGGATTTATGCATTCATAAGATGTGTGGGTACATGAATTTCTTTCAGTATCAAGAAGTTTTCCTTTCCTGAATTAAGTTCTAGTTAGGCTTATTTTGGTTTGCCTCTTCTACTCTCAGGTTAAGAGCATACCCTGCATTAGTTTTAGGAATAAAACATAATTCGTTGAGCACCATTCACATAGGGAGCTGTACCTAATAATTCAGAGAAAAGTCAGTAATCAGAGAATGGATTTTCAACTGTTGTAAATAGATATTGTCCATCATTTAGGAATTCAAGAGTCATATTTTCATAAGAAATAGGAGAGGACAAATCTATTTACCAACAGATTTTTGGTGACTCCGCTAGGGAAACAAACAGTCGCTTGATCAAAAAGCCTATGTCATGAGGAAAAATGGTACTACCTCACAAAAACATAATCCCAGTGCTCCAACCTAACCATGGTTTTCAAGATGACTAAGAGGACATAATTTCATCTCTTAACACATTTTCTTTGAGGCACAGAAGGAACATTGAACATTATCGGATTGCTAGTCAGATATTAGAGGAAGAAGAAAGAAGAGCTGAAGCTATTGAAAGAGTTGTTCAAAGGAGAGAAATCCAAAGAATAGAAAGATAGTTGAGATAGCAAGCTTAAGAGTTAAAGTAGACCTAGCATCCTGGAACAATTTAGGTTCCTCAGAAGTACCAAGGAACAGGGTGGGCAAGATTCCACCTTTGATAAACTAACAAAGCTTGGTTTTCCTATTTTAGAAGTTCCAAAGCAGAAAAGTGAAGGTAAAAGTCAGAGTAGACCCCCTTCCCCTATTAGAGATCAAAATGCTAGCACTTCACATTCCACTTGTCAAGTGTTAGCACTCCATGGAGTTATTGCACCTCTAGTTGTTAACTTTCTGCCATATACTACTAGAACAATCATGGCTACTCCATGGGCCACGGTAACGGGCCCATTAGCACTAAATGCTTATTATCCACTCCCAACTAGTTTAAGGAAGAGTTTCCCTAAATTCTCGAGTGATGGGAAGGTTACTATAGATGAGCACATTAAAGCCTTCTTTGTAGCTACCCATATATTAGGGGTGGGACATGAAGATGTTGTTGTAAGGTTGTTCATAGAGACCCTTATAGATAGTGCAACAGACTGGTTTTATCATTTAGCTGATGGTTCAATAACTAATTGGGACATGATGAGAATTGAATTTGAAGCCAAATTCAAGACTGCGAAAGATCAACATGCCTTGTTAACACAGTGGACTTCAATTAAGAAACAACCAACTATGAGCATGAGGGATTTCATTGCCAATTTCAATAAGATTAGTAGTAGAATTCCTACTGCTGATAGACCCACACCCAAAAATTTAAAAACTTTCTTTATTAGTGCTATGCCTCCAGATATTAATTATGATCTGAGAAGAGCATGCCCTACTAATCTAGTTGACGCACATAAGAAAGCTATTGAATGTGAGGACAAATTAATTTTTGCAGGAAAACAGAAACGAGAACTTCAAACTAAGGGGAGTACTAGTAATACCAAATCGTCAGAAGAGATGATTTAGAAGTTTTCTAATGAACTAGTTGTAGTGAAAAAGAAATTACCTGGATTCAATAACTCTTATCAACGAAACTACCAAAACTCACCAGGAAGAAGCAATGAAAGTAGATTTTTGTAGCTTGCAGGTTCACAGCCTAGGTTGCCAATCGAAGCAACAACAAAAAAGGGAAATATGTGCATCTTTCATTTAACCACAGATCATGACAACAAAAATTATCCAAAGACTATTTGTATGATGCAATTGCTATCAACTAACGAATTAAATATTGCAGCTCCGTGTTTAGAACCTGATTCTTGTTCAAATGGCGACTTTGGAAATTTATTTTTAGAATATGAATTGGATTCTAAATCAAAAGGTAAGTGTTATGCAACCATTTATGGAACTTCATACACAATACTTACCTATGGACAAAGGATGAAGAATCAAGCCTCTAGTCATGCTCACAGAGATGACTCCGGTCCTTCTACGAGTAAGGTACATACTGATCAAGGAACATCCACTTCACAAACGGGTAAGGACCATACATCTTTTGATTTCATTCAATTTTGTAAAGAGTCAAAGGTTCAAATTTCCACTATTGATTATTTAAAGTCTCATCTTTCTGAGCTAAAGAGACTAGTGGATAGATGTAAAGGAGGTATTTTTGACCTAAATCATAATGTGACTACTGAATTTGAAGATGAAACTTTAACATCTGGCTTGTTTAATCAAGAAGATTCTACTGTTTTAGCGACGTTCCCTGGATAGAAGCCTGAACCTTTTTATATTTCATTGTATATTAATGGATGTAAACTCAGTAATTGCATAATAGATTTAGGTGCATCAGATAATGTTATACCATATTTTGTAGCTAAAGCCTTGGGATTGAATCTTACTAAAGTGCATGGGAGATGTTATTCTATGGATACCAAACAAGTCCCTTTGCTTGGACAAATTAAAGATGCACAAGTAGCTCTAGCCTCATATCTAAAAAAGAAACTCCTATTGACCATTCTGGTAGCTGATATTCCTACAAGTTATGGACTCCTTTTAAGTAGAAGTTTCTACCGAGACTTAGGAGGAGAAATAAAGCTAGACTGGTCCCAAGCTGTGATACCTATTGGTAATAAGAAGGTCAAGTTAGAACCTGAAGAAAAAGAAAAATTCACAGTATTGAAATCAGATGATCCCAAAGCTCAAATTTTGTATCAAGAACTAGAATTCGACAACTATATGTTGTTTACCGAGGAAGATATGAATGAACAAATAGATGAAAATCAAGGTGATAAAACCCCCAGTGAAAACAAAGATGTACTAGGCATATGGACACTCAAATTTGATAGGAGTTGTACTTCCTCAGGCTCTAGAGCTGGCGTAGTATTGATATCCCTAGAAGGAGAAGCTGAGCCCTTAGCTTTCAAATTAGAGTTTGGTAACACAAACAATACAATAGAATACGAAGCTTTAATATTGGGAATAGTCACTGCAAAGGAAAGAGGGATAAAAATCATGAAGGTACAAGGTGATGCAGAGCTTATTAAGGATAGTACTTAGTGAAGAATCATAAACTAAAGAATTACAGGAATGAGGTGTGGGATGAGATAGAAAGTTTAGATGCCTTCTCCATTAAAGTTGTGCCAAGAGAAATGAATACAAAGGCTGACTCACTTGTAGTCTCTGCTTCCCTATTACTCCCACATCCAAATTTTAAGGATAAGAAATATCAAATTGAAATTATATACCGATCTACTATCCCAAATAATATAGAATCCTGGCAAATCTTTAATGATGATAAGAGTTTGCAGCTATTTCTTGAAAATGATAAAGCCAGCTTTGAACTTGAGTCTCACGAGGATGATGAACATAAAAAAAGTTGTGAGGTTCAATTGAAAGGCAATATTATTCCCCCATATTTTGTAGCTCTAGAAAAGTTATTTAATAGACATGATTCTTATGTTAAGCAAAAAAGAATAGAAAAGGGACCTACCATAGGTGAATATGAAGGATTGAACATCAGAGATGTACATGGTCCCAAAATGATTAATATTGGAAAATGTTGTACTCTCGAAGAGAGAGAAACTACAAAGAGATTATTTGAAGAATATAGAGATGTCTTTGCTTGGAGCTATGAAGACTTGAAGAGCTACAGAGGAGGAGAGGTGAAACATCAAATTCCTCTCAAACCAGATGCAGTACCTTTTCAACAAAAGCAAAGAAACTATAATTCGAAGGTTGCAGATGCCATTTTCTGAGAAGTTGATAAAATGCTAAAAGTAAGGATCATTTATCCTATCCATCACCCTACCTAGATAGCCAACATAGTACCTATCAAGAAGAAGAATGGAGAGATAAGGATTTGTGTAGATTTCTGTAATATGAATTAGGCATTTCTCAAAGATAATTTTTCTCTCCCAAACATGGACCACTTGTTACAAACAGTTGCTAGATCTGAGATGATGTCTATGCTTGATGGCTTTTCAGGTTATAAGTAGGTCGAAGTAGAAAAGAAAGATCAACATAAAACAACATTTACAACTCCTTGGGGTACATTCACATATCAAAAGATGCCTTTTGAACTGATCAACACTAGGGCTACATTCCAAAGGTGTATGAGTGAGACCTTCGCTGAGATGAAAAATTGAATAATAGTCATATACTTGGATGATCTCACTGTATTGTCAAAGAAAAGAAAAGACCATATGGAAGATTTGAGAAGAGTGTTACAAAGATGCAGAGAGCATGGGATTTCTCTCAATCTAAAGAAGTCAATTTTTTGTGTAACTAAAGGAAGGCTAATTGGACATATAGTGTCATAGGAAGGCGTTAAAATTGATCCTGACAGAGTAGAGGCCATCCAGAGATTGAGCTTGCCTATAAAAAAAATAGGAGTTAAATCTTTCTTTGGCCAGGTGAATTCCCTTAGAAGGTTTGTTCCCAATTTTACAGATATTACTAAGCATATAGTAGATATGATGAAGAGAATTTCAAATTTCAAATGGAGTGAGGAAGGAAAGCGAGCTTTTCAAGCTATAAAAATTGCTATTGCCAATGCCCCTATGCTATTCCATCCAAATTACAAGCAGGAATTTATTATTTATTGTTATGCTTCAGGACATACATTATCAGCTATTCTTGTGCAGGAGAATGATGAAGGAATACAAGCTCCCATTGTTTTCATGAGTGTACCTTTGAAGAATCACGAGTTAAAATATTCATAGATTGAAAAACATGCTTTTGTAGTAGTTAGAGCCCTTAAAAAATTTTGCTTTTACATCCTGCATTCACATTCAATAGTCTTTATCCCAGATGTAGCAGTGAAAAGTGTACTAATGCAGCAAGATATTGGTTGTAACACTAGAGGAGTGTGGGTAGCAAAGATACAAGAATATGATATAGAGATTAAACCTACCAAGCTGATAAGAGGAAATTCTCTATGCAAAGCAATTGCAGAAAACAAAATCACTGGAGGATTAGAAAAATCGGATGAGAAGCAATTGGTGCTAATAGTAGGTCTATATGATTCATGGTTCAAAAAAATTTCTTACTTTTTAACATATGGTGTATGTCCGAAAGGTTTGAATGCAAAACAAAGAAGAGACCTTAAATTGAAAGTAGCCAAGTATGTGATCTGGGATAGCAAGCTTTTCAAAAAGGCTATTGATGGTACATTCTTGAGGTGCGTAGATAAACCATAGCAAGAAAAGATGTTGAAAGCATTTCATGATGAGGCCTGTGGAGGAAACTTTTCTTCTTTAGTTACAGCCTTTAAAATACTAAGGCAGTGCTATTACTGGCCTGGGACGTTCAAAGATGCATATGGATGGGTAGCAAAATGTGAAAAGTTTAAAATGTTCTCTAGATGCCCTCAATTAGCTGCTCTGCCACTAAGACCTATTATCATTGAAGGACCTTTTCAACAATGGGGCCTTGATTTCATTGGTCTAATTACTCCTGCATCTACTGCTAGTCATCAATACATCATAACTGCAACTGACTACTTCACTAAGTGGGTAGAAGCTAAAGCCATGAAGAAGACTACTTTAGAATTAGTGTGCGAATTTATAAAGGAAAATATTCTAGTCAGGTTTGGCATCCCTATCAAATTAGTGATGGATAATGCATCTTATTTTTCATCAATTGAAATCACTAATTTTTTTTTTGAGTATGGGATTACTGTTAGTCATTCATCTGATTATATTCCTCAAGGGAATGGTCAAGCGGAGTCTAGTAACAAAAACTTTATTAATATTGTTAAGAAGTTAGTCTCAGATAATCAAAAAACCTGGCACAAGAAGATCCATGAGGCACTCTAGGCAGATAGAATAACACGTAAGAGGGCAATCAGAATATCTCCTTTTGAGCTAGTTTATGGAACTGAAGCTAATCTACCTTTACCATTGGAATTGGCCACAAGCAAACTCAGAATAGTAATTGAAGATGATGTCTATAAGGATGGTCTAGAAAAGAGAATCCTATATCTAAGTAAATTGGAAGAAGAAAGGATGGAAATTGTTGATCATATCACACAGCACCAAATGCGAGTAAAAGAACTTTTTGACAAGAAAACAAGACCTCAAAAATTTATGGTGGGAGATATGGTGCTACTCTGGGACAAAAGAAAGGCTCCAAAATGAATGCGTAAGAAGTTTGATACTCTATGGAAAGGCCCTTTAAGAATTCAATAGGCATTTGAAAATAATTCTTTCAAATTGGCATATGAAGATGGTGAAGTACTACCCTTGACTTATAACGGTTAGGATCTCAAGCTCTACCAAGTTACAAATTGAAAATAGGTAACCCTTGTAATGTACCATAGTTAGACTTAGTGTTGTGTGTGTCTTAGTTAGCCTTCCCTTTCTGGTATCTTTTCCTTGTTTTCTTGTTTTGCTTTATTTTTTTTTTGTTGCCACCTATTATTTTCTTCTACGAAACAAGAGATTCTAAGTCCCTTTGTTTGGGCATACTCTACCCAAGTCCCCATTTAGAACCAACTGCTACCCCACTTTTAACCATATACAAATTATGCAAAGTGGAAAATGAACTAATGTCATGTTTTGTCAAATTTTGGTCAATAGGTTTTTCCTCTTTAGATGTTGAGTTTCTCCATTAGGTTTTCATCTTTTCCCTTCTCCCGTGTCACATATAGTTCAGGTGGGTATTTCCTAATTGTCATGAGTCTTAGGGGTAATTTAGAGCCATACTCGATGGAGATTCTTGAATTGTGCTACATCATTTGATTTTCTTTTAGCTCATTTAATCTGAGATAGAGAAAATTGAATTGGCAGAAAATTAGGTTCCGACTTCTCCTCAGCGGGTTTTCGCATCCTGAAGGTGAATTTTCACAAAGGTTGGCAAATGCTATTTGTAAGATTTATTGAAGTAAAGTGAAACATGTTATGAAAAGATCATTCAACTGATGTCATGATTTCATAGCGAGAATCATTTTAAAGTTCAAAAAATAATCGAAATAGTGATCGGCGATAAATCAGGAAAGAGCTTCTCTGCGGCTGGTTGTGAAGTCAGAAATTAGTTTTCTAAAAAGGTGTATGTTAAGGAATGAGGAGAGCCAGTGGGCCCCACCTCTCACTTACAAAGTTGGTTCTATGTTTTTCAAAGGCTTAAATTAAAGTGGATAGGGCAGAGGAAGTAAGACAATGTGAATTGGTGGAAAACAAAGTTTCTTCTTCTCCATTGTGGGTTTTCGCACCCAGAAGGTGAAACTCTGCAGTGATCCATAAATGCTATCTATAGGCTAAAAAAATGAAAGGTAATCCATATTATGGTCAAATCATTCAAAACTATCATGCTTTCATAGCAGAAATTACTTAGAACTCATTAAGATGATCAAGATAGGCATCGTCGAAAAACTCAGAAGTAGCTGCTCCTCTGGCGAACTTTGAACCAAGAGGCAAATTTTCTACAAAGGCCTAAATAGAAAGGTAAATTTACTAAGCGGGCCCCATTTTTTGCTCATGAAGCCTCTTTTATGTTTCTCGAAGGTTTTAGTAAAGTGCTTAGGGTAGAAAGGTAAAAGTGAAAGCTTAAGAGGAAAATAAAAAATCTGCTTCTCTGTTGTGGGTTTTCTACCCTCAAAGGCCATTTTTTGCATTTCAAGAAAAATCATTCCTACAAGCATGGTAAGTATGTGAGTTGATTATAGTTTATTTTGGGGTAAGTAAATAGAAGCAAATAAGTGGATTGATTAGGTTTTTGCAAGCAGAATTGAGTTAAGCATATTTTGCCCAAGGAAGTACTCCGTTCTTATTTTTCCGAAAGATGGGTGAAACAGAAAGTAAACTAGTAATTAATGGAAGTTACCGTTGAGCCAACAAAAATAGTGAAAAGACAAAGATAAATCCATTAGAACCTTTACTTTCACCAATCCAATGGATTAACCCTTAATTCTGCTTATGTGGCGTGATTTATGAAATTCAACAGGAAAACCTGGGGTTATTTTATAAAGAAGGAAGTAACAAATTTTAAAACTATCATTTTACTATTATACTGTTGCATTGGATAGTGCTTTCAAGTATTTTTCAAAGTTACAAAGTTTGCTTCTTGTATCATTTGCAATTTTTTGAATCTTTGATATCATACATCAAATAAAATGGTAGCAAGATTCGTGAGTTTTGATGAATTGGGTGGAATTAAGTCTGCGTGGTCGACTATCACAGATACTTCACTCCGTTTCTATGATATGCAAGATTTTCAAAGGAGATTAAGAGCAGAGCCAGTTCATCCCATAACAGAGAAACTTCAAGGAAGCAGATTAGTTGAAGCAACTGGGTTCGTTGTAGTAGTACAAGTCGTGGAGTTGATTTTGGAATGCATCAATCATTACAACCTGGATACAAGGAAAATTCTATTGCTTGACCAAACATTGTTGATTTCAATTGATCGACAAGTAGTAGTGAATTGCTTGCAGATTCCAGAACAAGAGGAGTTCTCTGATTTAACAATGAGTGGAGCTATGTTTGAGTTCTCCTTGGAGAAGATGGTTTGGAGGAAGGAGATCATGCAGTATTGGTTTAAAAAGCTAAGGGGAGCTAAGAGTAAAGTCCCTAAAACTCTTTTTGGCACAAACCTCAAACCAGAAATTATTGACATTTTGTTTCTATTGCATTGACTCAAAAGTGAGGTAGAAGCTTTTAATTTTTTAGATTAGTACTTCTTTTTGGTGCAAGTTATTTGCTCAGACACACAATATATTGATTGGGCATATGAGGTCAGTGAACAACTTTCTAGGGCTCTTAGTGCAGCTAAGTTTTCTAATTCATTTTATATGTCCTCTTTCTTAATTTACATGTTGGCTTCTCTTCAATTAAGGCTAACACTCCCTAGAATTGAGGATTTTCCTGATAATATAAAAAGTTATGAGTTTTATCCATGCTTGGAATTACAGAATAGTTATGCAGAATACATCCGGTTAAATGATACATTCACCATGAGGATTTGCAGGAAGCTCCATGGGTGTCTAGAGTGGAGATTCAATCTAGAAGTGATGGCGATCATCAGCCAATTTGGTAGTTATTAGATTCAATTCTCATCATTTTCTTATTTGCATCTTGTTGCGTTTGATGGATTCCCACTGAAGCTACCTAGGTATCCAGATGATATGATCATGCTCGTGGAGATAGTGAGACAAGAAATCCAAGTGAACGTGTTGAGTGTCAGCTTGAGGAAGAAAGGGTGTGAATTCCCTATAAAATTTGGAGCATACAGTTGTGAAACTAGATCAGATGCAAAGAATATACTCAAAGCATTTAAGAGTAAATAAAAATTGGAAGAGTATGAAGCAGTAAGGCCCATGTTTGATCCTAATAGATATTCCATAGACGTGCTCCAAATTGGAAGTGTAATCAAACATGTGACAATCATGGAGGATTATTGGGCAGATTGTAAGAATGAACTGGAGAGTCGAGATCGTGCCTTTGCTAGATTTACAATTGATGAGGTATAAATTTAGATGTGGAAGGATTGGAAGACGATGGTCACAATATGTATAGGTAATACATATTTGACAAAATTGCGGAATACTCCCATTAGCTCTGAACCATATGTTGACATAGAAGAAAATTTTGATGTCATGATGGCAAGAATTATCAAAAGGACTAGGAAGTGGGTTGAGTGGATAGCTAAGAAAGGCCGGAGCAAGAGAAAAACTAGTCAAGCTTCTCCAGTTGCAGCTACTCCTGCTACATATCAAAGTGCCACACCCAGTACTACTACTGCACTTTCTCAAGGTCCAACTCAATCTGTAGGAGGAGGTGATCAACCCCTAGAGAAGAATGTTTCAATAGCCCCAACCTGTCAAGGTGGATCACTACCAGTCATTAGAGCTCAAGCCGAAGCTGAAAAAGAAATGGAAGAACAAAAAGATGGATCTCTTGCTCAAGTCTCACCTCCACATGCCACTCTACCCCCATCTCCTCAAGCTCCTCCAATTCCATCTCCTCATGTCACCCCTATCTTATCCCCTCATCATAGCCCTACAGCATCTGTAAGTGCTCCTTTTCTAAAGTCCACTCATTCTCCTATTCAAATAGTAGATATTAGGGATGATAAGAGTAGTAGTAGCAAATCCATTGAGTCTAATGAAGTTGTGAAGAAAACTCAAGAAGAAGAGAAAGCTCTAGGTTCATCTAGGCTTCTTTCTCAAGATCCAAAGACCCCCTTTTCTACAACTACAGTGACAATTACTCCAGCGAAGAAGAAAATGTTCAGCATTGAACCACTTGGAACAACCTCCAAAGTGATTAGTACAGAGTCTTGGCTCAAGGATACTTTGGAGAAGAAGAGAAAAATAAAGGATGAAAGTGGTCCTTCAAAAGATGTTGTATCTCAAGTGGTTCGCTCAAGATCTACCATAGTAAAAGCTAAGAAGTAGAAGACCTTGTCAATATTGGGACAAGATCCAAAAACAGGGCACTTAACTATGGAGGTAGCAAAACCAAACAAGGCAGGGAGAATTGAAGATATGATGCCAAAGGACTTCACTCTGTATTCAATTGATTTTGGAGAGGCTAGACATGATACAAAAGTAGGCCTATGGAAATCGAGTAATGAGGTGATAGAAGAGCAACTGGAGAACCTCAAGTTATTGAAGATCAAAATGAAAGTTGAAATAGAAGAGTTAAGAAGGTTCATCAAGAAATTAGTTGTTCCTTTGGCAACTATTACTGGTGTGCCTCCCACTAAAAATCCTTTAGCAAAAGAAATACAAGCCTTCATATCACAGCTCCAAAAAGATAGGCATTTTGGTCAGATTGGCTAGGAATGGATCAATAAACTCAATGTAGATGGAGTTTCCCTAATTGATCAAATTGGGAATATTATCCTTCAACTAGAAATTGAAAAGGATAATATTACATCTAATAGTAATACCTTGGCTAGAGAAAGAGCGAGGTGTATAGAATGTATTTCCCTCTTGATGATGGTTATTCAGATGAAAGAAAGGATGCAATTGAAGCAAAGATTCTTAAGAATGGAAATGAACCTCTGAATGAATGGCTCCAAATTATGCAGTTCAAGCTGGAAATGATTCAAGAGGCTGAGAAAGGACTCAGAGAAACATGGGACAAAGTGAAGAAGATTCAGGACAGAGCATTTGAGCTTATGCGAGGATTGTACACTGAGTCACAAACCAATGGACAAGGGAAATCCCTTATTAATATAGAAGTAATGAAGAATGATTTCTCTACATATTTAAGTAACCTATCTGGGATAGCTTCAAGTAGTCAAAAAAGGGTAACAAAACTGTAAACACTTGGTGGATGCGTGCATGTGGTTGCTGAAGAAGTGGCAAGTCAGCTGAATGAAGTAAAAGAACTAGCTCTAGAGCATTCAAGGTGGATTTTGAGATTCACCAATGTGCAAGTACCCAATCATGAAGAGTTGATTCCCATCATGGTGGTTGCTAAAACATATAGGACAAAAACTAAAAAGGGGAAGAAGTCCAAGTGATTCAGATCACCCCCTTTTTCATTTTTTGTTGTAATTTTTGAAATCTTTGTTAATATTTTGATATGGTAAATTGGCATCTTGCCATTTGTCATATTGAGAAGATGAACTGATTAATATTCCTCTTGTAATGGTCATCTCTCAAATCCTATATGTATGAAATTCAATGGTTAATCAAAGGTCAGAAATTTTTTGGTGTGAAGTACTATTTGTTGCAAAGACAAATTAATGGTATTTTGTTTCAATCATTTTTCATTCCAGTAGATTGTATGATTAGTTAGTATTTCCTTTCGGTATTACAGAGAACTAAGGAAGAATAGAGTTTCATATCCCCTATTTTCCAAAATACAAATGAATGTTATCAGTACTATTATAATTCATTCAACAAAAGGATTCTGTTTATTTTTTTCCTGATTCATTAGTTATAATTCAAATTTAAGTTTGACTTAGTTTAGTATCAGTTGATTCTATGAATGGATTTATGCATTCATAAGATGTGTGGGTACATGAATCCGTTTCAATATCAAGAAGTTTTCCTTGCGTGAATTAAGTTCTAGTTAGGCTTAATTTGGTTTGCCTCTTCTGCTCTCAGGTTAAGAGCATACCCTGCATTAGTTTTAGGAATAAAACATAATTCCTTGAGCACCATTCACATATGGAGCTGTACCTAATAATTTAGAGAAAAGTCAGTAATTAGAGAATGGCTTTTCAACTGTTGTAAATAGATATTTTCCATCATCCAGGCATTCAAGAGTCATATTTTCATAAGAAATAGGAGAGGACAAATCTGTTTGCCAACAGATTTTTAAAGTGTATTAGTGTTCTAATCATAGAGAGAGTGTAATGGAGAAACTTTGCTTATCTTTTATTGTAAATTTTAATTGATTGTTGCCATCAAACAATTCTACAAAAAATCATGTTCAAGATAAAGTAAAAGGGTACTATATATTACAAAATTGAACAATCTATGTTGGGGCGGTACAAAATTTCTAATGAAAGGTATGCTACAAATTTTGGTACATCAACATATATGCAAATTACAAATAAATAAGAAATGTCGTTCATGACAAAACATGAGAAGGAGAAAAATGAATTCTCTGTTATGGTTTCCAAAACTTTGCAATCCTTATTAGAGGCACTGCTCTTCCCTATCTCCTTGTTAATATGATTAAAATTTTGTCCTTTGTTAAATATTGCTAGAAGCAATAGGATCTTTCCATAGTGCATTTCATATTTTCTAGAGCTACCTCCTTTTGGTTGTAAACTTGTAATCCCATTCATTTTGCCTCCTCTAAGGTGATTGTGTAGATTCTTTTTCTACCTTATGTGTAATGTCCCCATTTGGGAGGTAATTTGATTTAATTAATTTAATTAATTGAGCTCTCCAAAATAATGAATATTTTATGAGGATGACTAATTAATTATTTTAATTAAATAAATAAGTGGTATTAAGTTAATTATTTATAAAGTTATCAAATAAATAAATATTAAAAGGTAACTTTATATTTAATTAATTTAATAAAGTGACTTGAATTATAAAATATTTTATAAAGTCACTTAATAAATAAAATAAAATAATGTTCTAGAAGTTTCTAGAGAAAGTGGAGAAAAAGAATAAATAGGCATCCTGGGCTTCATTCTCACCAGGCAGATTTGTTGTTGTTAATGTTAATGTTTGATGGTTGTGGAGCCTAGGTTTTCTACAGTTGTCTTTGGCCATTGAGAATGAAAACTCTCAATTGGTGAGAAATTTTGAGGGTGTGAAATATCACTTGAATTATTGCAAAGTTGAGGAAGTTGCTTTAGACTTTCTACTTGTACTTCAAAGCAAAATTTTATGGCCCTTGGCCAAATTTTGGTGGTATCAATTTGAGGAAATATATTGCCAATTTTTGGAGGCATTTTGGAGCTTTGGAATTTCATCATTGGGTTGATTTCATTAAGTGCACATTGCTATTATAGTTACTAGTCTTTTTCAAATTCTAGTGGAGGACAATTTTGCATATCATAACCAGATTTTTGCTTGAATGGCCTCATTCAGGTATTGTTTCTTTGTGGGTATTTGAGCATTCATCTTGCGAGAGGTTGGCAATTGTTTTGACATATTTTGGAGTAGCTATTAGGTTGCTGGTAAATAATTTCAGTGGTTTGATATACTATAGAAAGGGCACCATTGACAAGACATTTTGTTTCATAGCTCATCATTGAAGCATCCTATGGCTTTGGGTATTGTTGCATTCAATTGCTATCACTAAGACAATCATTTCAAGGAAAAATTTGAGGAGCCAAGAGTTTGCATTTATTTATCTAACGTATTTCCAGGCAAGAATAAGGGCTACACTTCAAGGGAGTCAATTTCTTCATTTGGAGGGGTCTTCATCATCAACAAGTGTTATGATCAAGTCTCCATCTCTTCTACAATTTGTGCACCAAGTTTCTCAAGTCAATTGTAGCATATATATTGAATTTTAGATTTCATACTAAGGTTGCATTTGTATTCAGAAAATTACATAGTTTGCATATGTTGTAATGCCAAGAGTCTTGGCCATTTCATACTAGCATTGTAGTTGACATTATATGTGCAATAAAGGAGACATAAGTTGCTGATCTGATATAGTTGTAATTGAATATGTTTTTATCATTCATGATTAGCTTATTAGTTTTCATGTCAATTGGCTATAGGTTCTCTTTTTGGCATAAATAATGTTATAATTTTGCATACCAAGTGTTTGTATTAATACCAATTGGTTGTAAATGCATTAACGCCATCTTAGGTTCCATCCAAAGTGTTTATCATAATTACTAGTTGCTATAGCTGCATATTGCAAGTAGTTTCAGTCACATATATGCATTGAATATTGTCAAAATAAGTTGCACATCAATGTTAGGTCATTGCTTAGTCAATTATGAGTCTTCTTGCAAGCATTCTCATTGATGCTAATTGAAGAAAAGAGTCATTAAAGCAAACTAAAATGTTATATCAGTCATATGAATCTTGTATGTGAAGTTTTTGACAAAATTTCCAAGGCCAAAAATCAAAAGTTTTCAATTAGATTTGAGCATGTTCATTACACTGTGCCTATATATCTTTATGGATGGTTGTAGTTCTTTTGTATCTATTTTATCATGGCTCACTATGATGCTCATATTAGGTTGGAGAAAAATATTTTAAATAATAAATAAATTAGCAATATTTTATAAAGACATGAATGGTCCCATGATGGATAGATACTAGTGTTTGAAGTGTGGAATATCAACATATCTTAAGGTTTTTTCAAGAAAGATTTAAAAAGTGATTTAATTCTTGTAAACAATAAGATAGAAAACTAAAAGTTACACACACAATGATAAAAATAATTATGCAATACTTGCATGCCATTATTTTTAAAACACACAATACATTGAGATACTACAAAATATAGTTTATTCAAAGGACATTCTGGACACAACATTCAAATTCAAAGGATTGAATGTTTGAGAACTCAAATGTGTCAAGATGAATCTAGCATTCCACAAAATATCAAAATCATTCATATTTGACATTTAGCAAAAGATCAAAATCATAAGTATTTCAAACAGGATGATATTCCAAAATGTAGTTTATTCACATGACATTTTGGACATAACATTCAAATTCAAATGATTGAATGGTTGAGAACTCAAACATATCAAGATGAATTTGGCATTCCAAAAATAATCAAAATCATTCATATTTTCCATTTTGTGAAAGATCAAAATTATTTGTATTTCAAACAAGTTGCATAAGTTCGAATCAAAACCCTCATAAGCCACATGAACTCTTTTGTATGACCCTAGACTATAGCACAAATTTACCAGAAAGTGGATTCCAAACTTAAAAAATAATCTTGGACATTATTCAATCACCAACCTAACCACAAAGTAAGTACTATATATATATGAAGTAAGTGTTGGGCATTTTTTTTGCACGAGGTCAATGATAGGAATCCATTGCATAATTCTTCTCTTGAAAGGCAAATCTTTTTAAGGATCCATTCCAAGGTTCAGTATTTGTCTTGCAACGTACCAAAATCTGCTTAGTAGAAGATAAATGTGAGTGTTCACAAGGAGGCCTTTGTTGGTTCTAAAAAGCTCTTGTATCTCAAAATTGAAGTAAATCTATTCGTTGTCCCAAAATATCACACCAAAAGAACAATATTTTTCTATTTTCTATTTTTCAATGAATGCAACTCTAACAATGTAGCTACTATGAGGTCCTATTTTAATAGGGGGTTAGCAAAGCAAATAACAAAACTGAAAGCAAAATAACATGAAATTGAAATTCCTAAATGGACATAAGCTACAGAACACAACATGTTGTGAGTTAAACCTTTGAAGAAATTGGTAGGAAACCAATGAAAATAGGAGCATCACTTCCTAAAATCCACTGATGCAATCATCTGTGAGAAAATTTAACAAATCAAATGATATTTCACTCTTCATCAAATCACAAGGCCACAGAAAGTGTGTTCATGTGAGACAAAAAGCTATGTAGACATAATTGGGTGATCTCTTCTCAAGCTTGTTACATCAGGAGAATTCATATATCTATAGCAAACACCAAAACTAAAAGATCGCACAACTAGAAACAACACAATAAACCTTACTTCTATTGGGCGTTCATTTTGCTTGAGGTCAACGACAGGAATCCATTGAGTAATTCTTCTCTTGAAAAGAAAATCTTTTTAAGGATCCACTACAAGGTTCAGTATTTGTCTTGCGATGTACCAAAAATTCACTTAGTAGAAGATAAATGTGAGTGATCACAAGGAGGCCTTTGTTGGTTGTAAAAAAATCTTTTATCTCAGAATTGAAGTAAATATGTTTCTTGTCTCAAAATATCACACCAAAAGAACAATATTTTTGTATTTTCTATTTTTCAATGAATGCAACTCTAACAATGCAACTACTATGAGGTCATATTTTAACAGGGGGTTAGCAAAGAAAATAATGAAACTAAAAGCAAAATAATGTGAAAATTGAAATAACATGAAATTGAAATTCCTAAATGGACATAAGCTACAGAACACAACACGTTTTGAGTTAAACCTTTGAAGAAATTGGTAAGCAACCAATGAAAATAGGAGCAACGCTTCCTAGAATCCACTGATGCAATTATCAGTGAGAAACTTTAACAAATTGAATGATATTTCACTCTTCATCAAATCACAAGGCCACAGAAAGTGCACTAACGCGAGACAAAAAGCTATGTAGACATAATTGGGTGATCTCTTCTCAAGCTTGTTACATCAGTGGAATTCATATATTTGTAGTAAAAACCAAAACTAAAAGATTACACAACCATAAACAACACAATATACCTTAGCTCAATCACGATCTCATGAATAAAATCCACAAAACAATGACACATTCAGGAAAGAATAACTACACTCCAAATGCTAGCACCAAAAGCATAATTTTATTGCATAATAATGACGTCCCTTCTTACATTTTACAATGGGGTATTTATAAGAAATCCTCTCATCAATTTGTGTTGAGAGTGAGAGATATCTTGATGCAATAAAATGCTTTTAAAACATTTAAACAAACTAAATATATACAAATTGATAATCTAACTGGTGCTTAGAGGTACTCCATCCATATTTTATTCATTAATTGGATGCATGAGTCATCTACATGTCAAAAATAGAGAAATCATGAGAGAGAAAGTAGGAGGAAGCCATCAGTCAAGGTGGAAGTGCATGGAGACACAAAAAATAGAACTTGCCCCTTCACTAGACGTGTGTCGAGGTTAACTTATCATTAGAATGTGCTCCTGATGTATGGAAAGTGATTTTTTGGAATTGGAAATCAACTATTGGAACACCTCTAAATTTCATAGCTATGGACCTATAGAGCTATGGAGCTGCGGACCTCAACTAGGTCAAAATCTCAAAATTTTACTGTGTCAAAATTGAAATTCTGGCATCTGGGTTTTATTCATCTTTGTCCTAAAGCTATGTTTGGATGTTTGCCCTTGAATTTCTCTATAATCTCAGTAATCTTAGCAGCATCCAGAAGATCCAAAGCCTCATACTTGTCTTTGACCTTTTGTCTGTAATTGTCCATCGCAATTCAAGTCTCTGCAAAATCTCTGAGTTTGGTGTCCAACTCTAACAGTGCTTCTTCTTTCCTGAAGGCTTGTCTAATGTCTTCATCACTAGATGATTCCTCTAAAGTCTTTCTAAAATTTTCCACAACTACCTCAACTGGCAATATCTTCTCTCATTCTTCATCTTCAAAAATTGTCCAAGCATGCATCATTGTACAACTTTTCTACTTCCAAAATTCGCTCTCAGGCTTGGTCCTTGAGCCTATGTATCTCATCATGCAATGTTTCCATCACTTTATTTCTATCTACAATCTTCTATATCCAATCATCTATCATGTCTAACTCCTCTCTAGTATATACATTAATCAAAATGCAGTACCTTTTCCCTTTTATGGCTTGTAGAGTTTGTAGATCATTGCTCCATACTCGTACCTCGTCCATGATACTTATCAACATTGTCTCAAAATTGTCTCAAAATTGTCATGATATTATCAACATTCTCTTGTGTAGCATGTAATAACTTCAAACTTCCTATGATTATAGTGACACCCTTATCCTCAAGGCTATCTCGCCAATCCTGACAAGCTCTTAAATATGGACTGAGCTGTACACCTTCCCCTTCTCTAAGAATGGTATTCAAAGTCTCCTCAGGGTATTCAGAATCAAGAGGACCAATAACTTCAGCTAGATATCCCTTTAAGATCTCAACTTGCCTTTGAAGTGTTCTAATTTCAATCTCATCCTATTCCATATGGCTGAGAACCTCCTTGACTCCCATAGTCATCATCTGTTAGGATGTATCCCGTGTAGGCTTTCTAAACATAATATCTTTCACTTAATAGTCCTCAAGACTAACAGCTTCTGCATCTGTGCCTTCTAGAGGGTGAGCCACTTGTGCAAATAAGTCCTGGTTCCATGTAGTAGTAATGAATGGAAATGGCATTACATTATGTAATGGAGACTTAGGCTTGTTCAAAATCTCTGCGATGTCACAAATATCATCCTTTGAAGCATAGAATTGATGCTTGGCACTTCTCATTATTTCCTTCCGAAACCATCTTGGGATATGTCTTTATATAACCTTGGCTCTAGATGATGAAGGGATGTGTTCAACTACCTCCTTCCCAATATTGCTCTTGCTTGGAGTCCCCTATTGTGAGGATTCTTCTTCTGTAGTCTTGGTTTCTATAGATCCTGTAGTTTGATCCTCAACTTCCTAAGAAGGTTGTTTTATACATTCTACTATCTGTGCCTCTTTTGATGGCTCATCAGTAACCCTTGGTTCTGGTTGCCCTTGTAATGATGGTTCCTTCTGAACATGTTCTTCTAAACTTGGAGGTGGAGGTATTATTAAACCCTTATCTACCATGATAACGTGAGGTGAAGATGGGGGAGTGAGATTAGGAGCTTGTGTTTGAGGTGACGTCTACATCCAATCTTACTGTTGAAGTTCAGCTATAGGGGTATCTCTGATCTTATCTCCAACTAACTTTGTACCCATAGGCATAAAATCAAAATTCAAAATGGAGAGAACATCATCACCTAGCTCCCTTTGCTCATTCACCCATCATTGTACTTTATCTTCCAAAGAAGAGAGTTCTACCATTTTAGCTTGGGTGGGTGGCTGGGTATTTGTGACACTCCTCCTTCTTTCCAATTCTATGGCTTTGGCCAGCTGAGTTCTCCTTTGTAGAGGCACTTGCTCCTCCTCTTCATCTGACTCTATTTCCCCCTCATCTAATTTTTCCTTGGGAGTGGTTTCAGGAATAGATGGATTAGGCACTAATCTTTTATGAACTCTTTGCCTCTTGTTCATTCTAACCTTGATCCTTTTTTGTTTCTATGGAACCATAGGAGAAGCAGGCTCTTCATGCACCGGATGAATGTATATCTCTAAAATTTCTCCCTCTTCTTGTTGACTCAACAAAATAGGAGGCAATGGAAATTCAACCTAGATATGAGAAGCTCCACCATCTTGGGGCTCTTGGGGATTGGATTCTTATTGCTAGGAAGGGGCTCATTCTTCAACATGCTCTACCTAAAACCTCTAAGGAGAGGCTCTCTTCCTCTTTCCCTTCTTCTCTAGAGGGTGGTAGCATCCCACTAGATGATCAAGCTGGTAGACTATTTTAGGCCTGATAGGAGACTGGAGTGCAAAGATAGGAACTGTGACTTTCTTTCCCTTTCCCTTTTCTAGGTGAGCATGTGCATGGAAGATCATTGTATTCAAAATTGGATCAAGTGGAAAGGGTTTCTTGATCCAACTCTTTGTCATTCTAATGACATGTCTTGCTTGATGATTAATCTCATCTCCTTCCTCTCTATCAACTTCTACATTCAAAATGGGCCTCTCACCAACTTTATCTATAATGAATAGGGGATCTAGTAGCTTTGGCAAGTCTTGTAGCCTTATCTCATCCAAGATGGTTAAATGGAGAGCCTTCTATACTAAATACAAAGTCATTCTACAATAGTCTCTGATACGAACATCATAGTCATTTGTGGCATTCATCCAATGATCTTCAATGGAATCCTTGTGATAGAACTCCTTTCTTGCCAGGTTTTTCACTTTACCAACATTGTTGAAGAATGGCTAGGGAGAGTTATATTCTTCAAGAGGATAATTCTCCCATTCCCACTTGAAAGTTAGGATATCCTACTTTCTCTTTACCTAGTATGCTCCTATTACAAAAGTCCAATCCCAACGAGGCCTCCATTTTCTTTTGATCCTCTCATAAGCTGACTCAATCTGCTGGGATTTTTCCATCAGGACCAACTTTTCACTTGGGTACCTCGGGAGTTTCTTCAGATTGATGGATGCACCACCTACCCGAATGTATGTGAATGTCCAAAACTGGATGAAATATGCACCGAGAGCTGTGATCTGTGTCTTGGCTTCATCGGACAATCTCTTCCCATAACCCCTTTCAATCAATTGAATGATGGCAAAGATGAAGGTGTCATTGACAATTTTTTACTCCTTGCTCTACGGTGAGAGCTTCTTCTTCACCAACTAAGGATAAACTATATATGGCCATGCATTAGGGTCCTGCATACTGCCCTTTTTGTACAACCTGGGATAGTTAGTTGCCGTTGTTGCAAGTTGATACACCACATAAGAAGTCATATAGAACTTCTTCTTGTCCTTTACCATCTGCAACTGGTCACACAAGTTCTCACTAAGTGTGGTGGCCCAATCTAGTGGCATCTTTGCGCATCTGATGGTCTTAATGAAGTTGACCATGAATGGAGCAAGATGACCCACTACAGGCAATCCCATAACTCTACTTAGGAGAATGATTGAATATCTGATGTCATTCTTCATGTATCCTTGAGTCATATCCACTTTGTTGATTGTCTTCCCCCGAGGTGGCTTCTCAATGAATAATAAGGAATATATGATGTTGATGACCTCCTGGTAATGATCCTTATGCCATCTCTTAACTACTTCATATGAAAGTCTAATGAACTGATCAGCTTTGGGTAGATGAAAAACTTTCTTGATATTAATAGGTCGTAGATCCAAGACCACTTCCCCAATGATGCTCTTTACCACCTTTTCATCAGGAACAAAATGCCAAGATAGGGTCATAATCAATTTAGCTAATTGCATAGTCCTGGGATGTGATGCTACATTTACTAATCTAGAACAGATTAGGGCAGACCTCAAGGATGACCTTTTGGTTGGACTATTACAAACTCTCAAGAACTCTCCCAAGTTCGTGCGTCTAAGGTCTATGTCTTTAGTCTTAGTTTACTCATCGTGTAACCGTAATTTTGGGGTTACGCCTTGGAACTTGTAAACAACTGGTTTTGTTGCTAATCTGGATGTGGACGCCATTTGAATATATTACCTGCACATCACGAGAAAAAGAAAACATGATTAATCATTGGATATTGAAAAAGAAAAAACATGTTAAAAAATGTCCCCCTTAGGGACTTATTTGTTTTATTTTAATTATTATTATTTAAATTTTTTATTTATTTATTTATATAAATTTTTAATTTTTAAAATTTTATTTAATTTTATTTATTTTTTAAAGAATTGAATGATGGAGCAGGCACAGGCATAAGCGCCAACATGAAGGCGTGGGCATGCATGCGCATACATCGCTTTGGTGCTCCAAAGGGAGCCGTGTGGGTACTGTGTGTAGAAGGCGAGTGCACTACATAGGTGCCATGCATGCACCCAAAAAGGGGCACATCTTGGCACACCGTGCAGGCACTGCTTACACACCCAAAAAGGGCACAAGGTGCCCAAAAAGGGTGCTGCTTGCAGTGCTGCAGCGGTGTATCGACCAAACACAGCGAGCATGGGCATGCGACAAACTAAAAGGGGGGGTGTTCTTACCTCTCCCTCCTTGCTCTCTGGTGAGAAATGAGTAAGACAAAGGGAGAGGGAGTATTTTATAACCTTCTCTCTCTCTTGTAAAATGTAAAGTGTGCTTTGCCTCGATGCATGTGCATGAGAGGTTTTTTTTTTTTTTGAAATTTAAAATTTTGAATTTTTTGATTTTTTTGGATTTTTTTGGAATGCAACTTTTAAACAAATTCTTTCTTCTCCCAACTCCCGAATTGTAAGTCCGGGAGTAAAAAAGGTAGGGGGTCCCCATTTCTAGTGAGGAATGGGGCATGCATTGTGAATACCACAATAGTAAGAAAGAAAAATCCAACAACAAAATCAAAATTTTATTTTGTAAGGAAAAAGTATTCCCTTTGATACAATTCAATATAAAAAATATGTTGATTGATAAGTAGGAGATAATTTCCACAACAAGTCAAACTATGATATTGCTATCAGGATTTAACTGTGTGATTTTGAGTCGAACTCATTGACCCATGTTTCATGAGTAGTGATTCAACATGAATCCATCTCTCATGAGAATAAATGGAAAACTTAACACTCATGGGATCAAGTGAATCTCTATAAGTAGCATAGTAGCGGGGCTACAGTCAATAACTAGTTGGAAAATCCTTAAGGCTGGTGCCAATTTTCCATGATGAGAAGGTCATAGCAGCTTCATGTCTATAATCAATGTTTGTAACCTTATATGTAGCCCACTTTCCATTTCTACCAGATGAGTGTTAGTAATTTATCATAGTTCATTTAATCTGTCTTATGAAATTTTTCTAACTTGGATGCAACAATTGACAATTGGTGGTGGAGGATCTTGTAGTAGATAGCCTAATCAACTAATAAGCATAATAGATGAGAGCAAGTGATACAATTTGTGATGAATTAGTACATCATTTATGAATAAAAGTAAAATCTTAAAAATTGGCTTCTTTCAATTATCTTCACAACATTGTCAAAATAATTAATACTTAATAATATGAATATATACCTTAGTGTGTGTCTTCTATGTCAATTATGTAGTAGACAAGTTTCATGTTAGTTATTTTGTTTAAATATCTTGTGACTATGGCTTGACAATTTCAACTTGTGCATTTATAATTGCTAAAAAATATATTTTTTAACTACCTTTAGCATTACTATATTTATACATTAGTCTAGGAATTTGATATCTTGCATATTTAAATAATGAAACTTACATATTAATGTTCATATAGAAGTTCACATTTTTCATATGAACTATTTATATACTCTTTTAGATTGTTTATATACACTATATATAATTTGATCTTCACAACATTGTCATGGTTTAAGACTGAATTGTATTTCCCTTTTTTATCAAAAACATGTATGTGATTTTCTATACATGATACAAAATCAATATTTTAACTATATTTGTATCTCACTATAGTATTGTCATTTTTTTATAATATTAATGGTATTTTTTACATATACATAATTTCTCTATTTTATTTATTCCCCCATATGATACATTTTAATTAAAACAATTTATTATTTTCTTCGTTGGGAGATTTTAATCATGGATCTTTCTCAAAATGAATTTAAAATTGTTGTGTCAAGTCTAGCTTCCTTGATTAACTCTGATGGCTCTTCTCAGACACATATTGATAAATGTAAAAGATATGTATTAGAGAATTATTATAAAATTCTTATACGTTGTGAAAATGCATCTTCATCTATTGATTACATTGATATGTGTGTGTGTGTGTGTATGTAATATACATACATATGTATGTATGTATATGTATACATACATACATATGTATGTGTAATATACATACATACATATGTATGTATATTACACATACATATGTATGTATATATATATACATACATATGTATGTATATATATGTATGTATGTATATATACATATACATACATGCATACGTGTGTGTGTGTGTGGGTAAAAGCACAAACCTGTGTCACCCTTTTGTAAAGGAAAAAGCTAACAAAAGTATAATTGTTTACATTCAATGACATAAAAGTGGTATTATTATTTTGAATTTAGAAATGAAGTAAAATAATGAAATGTGTAGAAATGGATGAAGTTTAGGATTATAATTTTTAATAATTTTTTGAAATAACAATTGATTTATTTTCTTAATTCTTATAGATAATTTTTTAGGTGCTGAAAAATGCTAAAAATTAGCAGCCTAGTTCCCAACACAAAACTATATGGAAATAAACTCATTTCTCTTTCACCTCAAACTATGTTATAGGTAACATATATTTCTAGAACAATCAAAACTAAAAATTAGCTTTAGGCTTATATTTTCTCTTTTATGAGGATTGAAATCTCAACTCACCTTAAATCGATATTTTTCATCTCCCACCACATTTTTCAAAAAAAATCTATTTTAACCATGAGAAAATTTATACATTCTAGAAGAGGACTCTCTCCTCTAGAACATCATATAATTTTTGGATTTTTTTCTATATGATCTAATATTTTTTGTTTCTCAAAATTGACATCTTTTCAAGTGTTAAAATACATAGTTGTAGAATTTTTTAATTGCAATATACTATATCTAATTAAAACACTATAACCTCTATATGAAAATATTCTTGACTCTAAGCACTATAAAATGGTGTTTATATATTATTAAAAAATATCATAAAAAATAGTTAGAGTTATTGAAATGCCACTTTTATGAAATAATTATATTTCTTTAGTAATTGGATACAAACTAATATAAAACATGTATTTAATAGACATTTCCAATTGGAAAAGTGTGAGACCATATATAACTTAACTAGAATGAATTTATCTAGATCATGTGTTTTAAAAGAATAGATTTTTAGATAGAAACACTTAAATTCAGTCATTCTGATAAGTTAGCCTAAAAGGTGACACAACTTTTTACTTTTACCCACGTATGTATGTATATGTGTGTGTGTGTGTGTGTGTGTGTGCATGTGTGTGTGTATGTGCACATGTGTATTTGTATGAATAATCATAATACTAAAGATATGTATATATTTAGTCAATTCCTTAATCACTTGCTAATACACTTAAGATGATAGAAGGTTTGTGTAGGGATAGGCCGATTAATTAAGTGACATGATGGGAAGGTTCTAGCTTGGGTAAGGATATTGAAGTAGGCCACTTGTAGACTATTTCATGCACCGTAGGACAATATTTCCACCATGCTTCTTAAGGTTATTAATTAGGAGAAAAGTAAGGAACTAGAGCTTAAGTATGTATTGTGAATAAGTGATTATTTCTTAATTTAATCTAGTTCAAATGCATAGCATTGTATGTTAATCATTGGGAATTGGCTTTCTCCTAGTAGAAAACATTTTTTGTTCCCAAGTGCAATCATAACTCTAATTGGAAACTTTAGAGTAAACTAAACAAAGTTCCACCAAGAGGCTTCCTTCAAAACATTTGCAGCTTTTGACAAATCCATTCTCCTACCACTTATAAGAGCCACTTGAAGATAATGCATACATAACAAAAATCAATGGACTACTATAAGAATATCTTATTAAAAAATATAACTTACCACACCATGCCAAATTGATTATCATATATGACAAGAAGTATGCACCATTATTATAGGTTCCTCAATGCAACATCAATGTTTAATAATGTCTATGATTCAAAAAAATCCTTCATGTTCCTCTTGAAATTTTATACATGTTACTCAATGTCATATTATCTTTCTCTTCTTCAAGTTTCATGGTGTTTTTCCACTTGTATCTACTTTCCTTTGTCTTTAGCTTGTCCTTGTATTCCTTTAATTTTTTATGGAGGAGGAAATAATTAAATGTATCATTTGAATAATCATCTTTAACAATAATGAAATCACCCTTAGGTTAATGTAACAATGATAAAATAAATTTAGGTACATCATAAATAGCCTTGTCATGAGTAATGTAGGTCATATATGGCCTTGTCATGTAAACCAGGGGTCCTACAAATTTTTTCCAAATATTAAATCCCAAACCAATATGTCAATTTCACAATATTTGGTACTATATTAGTGAAGTTCATTGAGCCAAACTTTTGAATGCATACTCATTTGAAAAGTGTCATGTTGAAATAATTTATAATCATGATAATCTAGTTTTTGTAATTATTTTGTGATAAATAATCATGAAACTTGGATTAACATAGACAATTTTGAAGAAGAAAAAAATTACTAGTTTGTGCCTTAAAGTTCTTCAATTTAATGTAACTAAATATTGCAATTAGAGGAAAAATTACATAAATACATAAAAAAATAAAAAAATTACTTTCATCAATAGGAAACATTATCCATGAAACATCTCTAGAATGTATGTCAGAACTATCCAATATTCAAGTGTCATCAAGCTATTTGTCCACTAGTAAGGAATACCATAACTACAAAAAATATGATGCAAACCTCCACATCCAACTAGACATCTTATTTAACAAAATCACAAGTAGTGTCCATATTTTGGTCCTAGTTTGTCCAATCTAAGGGCTTGATATCATGATCTTTGACACCCAAAAAATAAGGATACATTCACCCAAACCAATGTCAATAAAACTCAACAACTTATGAGTTAAAGCTAATGCAAACCATAGTTATTTTATCAGCAGTCAATGAAGTAATCTCTTTGGTGTCTAGTTTTGGGTTTCCATATATTTTTCAAACTATAATCTCTTAGTTTCTCAACTTGGGTCCAATTGGTTGTGGCTCCAATCAAAAGCCTTTTGAATTCACCTCATGTGAATTCCTTTCTTCCTACCTTTTAGACTTGATGTTTTTTCCATGATCTTGCTACTTCTTTGGTTGTATGGGTTTGAGCCTTATCCCACTTTATCAAATTAGAAGAACCAATGCTCAACAAGGTATATTACAATCTATTTTATGCAAGCAGTTATCTCCAAGAAATACTCAAAATCCACTCTTTTATCCCTAATGTCATTACCAAACCAAATAATGAAATATGATGACCAATAATAAATCACTCATCATTTGTCCAACTATGGTGCTAGCTACTATCAAATACTCATACAATCAATCTTTCCTTATAAGAATTCACCTCTTATTATCTTCAATCTTTACATCCATCTGCAAGAACTCCTCAATCTCAAAGATACTTCAAAATCCAAAGGGAACAAGTGTTTCAAGTTTTTAACACAATGGTGAACACTATACAAATCCACTCTTAGCCAAGCAAGTTTCAGCCATAACACGAATGGGCTCTCCCTCCTTCCACTGAAGAATGAACTAGATTTGATCATATACGAGGAGGGTTTCATAAAATAATTAGAATTCCAACTCAACTGATTCCTCCTTTTATAATATTTTTTTGGAATTTACAAAAAGAATATTCAAATTCATTTTTGATAATAATCTTTTAGAAGTTATATTTTAATAAAGTGGTCTCACTTTTAATTTTCAATTGACACAATTTAAATTTATTTATTAAAATAATCAAAATTTATTATTTAATTAATTATTTTATGATCATTTTAAATAATTAAAATAGTCTTCTTCTAATAAAAAGTGTATTATAGTCTTCCTTTCCTAAAGATAAATAATCTAAACCTTTTATCTGAATACCATGATTCCAAATAAATCTAAAGAATTCTGTATCATATACCCTTTGTATGACTCTGATACAACTAAACCCAATATTTTTGTCAAACTTTGTCAACCTGTGGAACAATCTACCCATCATTAGAATTTCTAAATGGGATTCTATCATTCCCAATACCACTCTGATTACAATAGGAGAACTAATGTGCCAAGTCTCTAGTTCTTTATCCTATAGCCCAATAGAAAATCCATCCTATAGTAACAAATTAAGAGACCTCCAAGATTTAAACTCTTTTTTGGTAAAGAGACACATGTGATACCAAAGTGATGTATTTAGTCTAGTCAACTAGACACATGGAGACTTGAAAGATGGCATTTTTTTAAGAATAGATGGGTGTACATGGGGAGACTATTTTTTAAAATATAATTTAATAATTTTCAAGAAATATTATTTTTTATAATTTTAAAATCATAAACAATAACAATGAATAGTTCTAAGTATGAAGATTAAAGTTTAAAATTATTGAATCAAAACATGATAATTCATGTACTTTTCTATCTAATAGTAATGTCATTTATTCATTTAATATTATATAATATAGAGTGAAATATTTCAAATAAGTCTGATGAAAACAATGATCCAAGGTTCAAATTGAAATATTTTATCTTGAATGTACTTTTACTTGGGAGATGTATTTGAGACTTCAAAATTTATGGCCAAAGACTAGAGGACTTTGGCAGACTCTGCTCAATTTTTACAACTCTAGAGTTGTGCAAGATCTAAAGAAGCATCTTAGTGGGTGGGGGGATGGGAAGCATCTCCCTCACTTGTACTATATATGAGATGAGAGAGAAGTATGAGCCTTCCTCACATTACAATTAATGTGAAGTTCACTAAGGTGCTCCATTGGAAATCCTAAACAAGCTTTTGAATTCTATATCTAACCATTTCTATTATAGGAATAAGGAGGCATCTCCAAATTCAGAGATATCTTTGCATCCAGAATAGAAAATTTGAATCAATGGTCAAATTTCACTCATAATTCTCTTCTAAAGTGATAGTAGAGTTTGGTAGATAGTGGTGATTGATAAGGGAAGTACTGTACATACTTCATAATTTTTGGGTCCTATTTTATCAGGATTTTGGACCGAAATGTAATAATTAATTATAACCCTAAAGTGGGAAAGTAATTTGTATGAAAAAAGGCTTAGGTTTAGAGATTTTCATAATGTGTGATGCAAAAATTGGTTCTTACAATGGTATTGAGCTATAAGGGATTACGGATTGTAATTAGGTTGTAATCATTGGATCATAATAATATTGCACTTGTTGATTGGTGGATGTAGCCTAGGGATTGGGTGAACCATGTTAAATCCTGGTGTCTTGTGTTCTCTTCTATGCGATCTATTATTTTCTAATATTGGATATATTTGCATGTATATGTTATTTCTGTCTATAGGGTAAAAGTACAAAGTTGTGTCACCTTTTAGGCTGACTTATCTGAATGACTGAATTTGAGTATTTATATCTGATTTTTTTTCTTTCAAATATATGATCTAGATATATTCAATCTAGCTAAATTATATATGGTATCACACTTTTTGAATTGGAAATGGCTACTAAATGCATGTTTTATACTATTTTGTATCCATTTACTAAAGAAATATAATTATTTTAGAAAACTAAATTTTAAAAAATTCTTATTATTTTTTATGATATATTTTTAATAACTTATAAACACCATTTTATAGAGCTCAAAGCCAATAATAGTCTCATATAGAGTTTATAGTGTTTTAATTAGATATAGTATATTATAATTAAAAATTTCTAGAATAACGTATTTTAACACTAGAAAAGATGTCAATTTTGATAAAGAGAAAAATATTAAATTATATTAAAAAAATCAAAACTTATATTACATTCTAGAGGAAAGAGTCCTTTTCTAAATGTATAATTTTTATTGTTGTTAGAATAGATTTCTTTTGAAAAATGTGGTGGGAGATGAAAACTGTTGATTTCAAGTGAGTTGAACTTTGAATGATTATAAAAGTAAAAATATAAGTCTAAAGCCAATTTTTATTTTTGAATGTTCTGGATATATATGTTATTTATAACATAGTCTGAGATCAAAGGAAAATAAGTTTATTTTCATATAGTTTTGTGGTGGGAACTAGACCCCTAATTTCCAACATTTTTTAGCAACTAGAAATTTATCTATAAAAAATATGAAAATATATCAATTCTTATTCCAAATAATTGTTAAAAATTATAATCCTAAACTTGATCAATTTTTACACATTTCATTAGTTTACTTCATTTTAAAATTCTAAATAATAATACCAGTCTTATATCATTGATGGTGAATAACTATACTTTTGTTAGCCTTTTCCTTTACAATAGGGTGACACAGGTTTGTGCTTTGACTCCAACATGGTTAACCCTAACAAGTGGTATCAGAGCTTATTTGTTTTTTTTAGTTATCCTCTGCAGGAAAGTCTCACAGTTAAGTGGGAGAAATGGCAGACGAGGGTAAGCTAAGGGTAGAAAAGTTTAATGGGCAGAACTTTTAGTTATGGAAAATGCAAACATAAGACTATCTTTATTAGAAGGACTTATAGAAGCTATTGAAAGGAAAACTAAGAACCAAGAATCTATGACAAATGATGACGATGAAAGAGCTGATGGAAACTCTAGTGAAATTGTATGAAAAGCCCTCCACTTCAAACAAGGTATTTCTTATGAAGCATTTATTTAATATGAAGATGGTAGAAGGAGGATATTTTGTAGATCATTTAAATGTGTGTAATACTATTACTAGTTAGTTATCTTCTATGTGTATTAATTTTTATTAAGAAATTAGGGCTCTCTTGATTTTGTGTTCTCTGCCTGAAATTTGGAATGGCTTGGCAATGGCTGTGAGTAATTCTATTTCTAGATTCGATACCCTAAAATATGATGATGTGATTGATTTTATTTTGAGTAAGGAAACTCATAAGAAATCCTTAGGTGGATCTACATTAGAAAGTACTTTAGTAGAGGCAGAACAATTGAGAGAGGAAGTAATTTTGGAAATCGTGGGAATCAAGAGGAAAGTCAAAAGGGAGGAGATCTCAATCTAGAGGACCAAGAGATTGCTGATACTGTAGAAAACTAGAGCATAAGAAGAAATATTGTTTGACTCAAAAGAACAATGAAAGAGATAAACTAGAAGGGACCAAGGAAATAAATATGGTAAGTAACAAATCCAAAGAGGATGCTTTGCTTATGTCTTTAGAAAGTGTTGATGGTTCATGGGTTTTAGATTCTAGTGCTTCATTTCATGCTACACCTCATAGAGGTCATTTTATTGATTATGTCCAAGGGGATTTTGGGCTTGTTTATTTCGGGGATAATGGACCCTATTAGATTGTTCGAAAGGGAAAAGTTAAGATTAAGTTGTAGAGTGGGAATCATTGGCTACTACATGAGGTAAGACATGTTCCAAGGCCTGAGTAGGAATTTAATTTTAGTAGGGCAACTCAGTGATGAGGGTTGTGTAGTTACTTTTAATGATAAAAATTGGAAGGTTTCAAAAGGTTCCCTTGTAGTAGCAAAAGGTGTGAAAGGAGGGCACCTTATATCTTTGTACAAGTTATATTGTTCCTTCTACTTTGATTATTTCAAAGAAAAATGAATGTTCAGGAACAATTACTGCAATTGAGCAAGGTGAACAAATAGCTATTGTACATTCTAACACAATGATGTGGCACAATAGACTTGGGCACATGAGTGAGAAAAGTATGAAAGTACTTTATTCAAAGAAAGCTTTACCAGGTTTGAAATGTGTCAATATAGATTTATGTGAAAGTTGTGTGTATGGAAAACAAAAGAGAGTGAGTTTTGTAAAGATTGGGAAGAAAAAGAAAAATAAGAAATTAGATCTTGTGCATACAGATGTATGGGAACCAGCTTAGGTATCTTCCCTAGGTGGATCTCATTATTATGTTACATTTATTGATGATGCAACTACAAAAGTATAGGTTTATTTCCTTAGATAGAAATCTGATGTATTTCAAACTTTTAATAAATGGAAATACTTGGTTAAAAATGAGACTAGTAAAAGATTAAAATGTCTTAGAATTGATAATGGTGGCAAGTATTGTAGAAAAGAATTTGAAGATTATTGCTCCACTAATGGTATTCATAGATAGAAAACTATTCTAAGGAATCCACAAGAAAATGAAGTGGCTGAACACATGAATAAGACAACAATGGAGAGTGCAAGGAGCATGAGGTTACATACTAGGTTGCCCTTAAACATATCGACAGAGATTGTCAATACTACTATATATTTGATTAATAGAGGTCCCTTACTCCTTTGGGTTGTTTTATTCTAGAGGAAGCATGGACTAGTAAAAAGGGAGTTATTCTTTTCTCAAAACCTTCAGTTGTGAAGCATTTGGACATGTTGATTCTGAAAATAGAACCAAACTGGAAGCTAAGTCAAAGAAATATGTATTTGTTGGATATTGCATTGATGAATTTGGTTATAGGCTTTGAGATTTTGAAAATTGTAAAATTGTAAGAAGCACGGATGTCATATTCAATGAGAAAGTGTTGTACAAAGATCTGTTAATGTTAGACGATCAACAAAGCTAAGTAGAACTCCAAAAATATTTTCTCCCTCTTTGTAATCTATTTTGCTTACTGATGTTGGTGAACCTAAATGTTATGATGAATTTGTGTAGGTGGATACTAAGATTCAATGGGAGTCTATAATGAAAGATGAAATGGACTCTTTACTAAAAATCAGACATGGGATTTATGCAAGTTGCCTATAGGTAAAAGAGCTCTACAAAATAAATGATTTTACAGGTTGAAAGAAGAGGATGGAGGTAAGAAAATATTTAAAGCTAGGTTAGTTGTAAAAGGATTTGCATAGAAAAAGATGGATTGATTTTGATAAGATATTCTCTCTTGTTGTTAAAATGACTTCTATCCATACAGTTTTAAGTATTGTGGCTACTAAAGATTTTCATTTAGAGAAGCTTGATGTTAAAAAAACCTTCCTTTATGGTTATTTGAATGAAGAGATATATATGGCATAGCCATAGGGAATTGAGGTTAAAGGTAAGGAGAGTTTAGTGTACAAATTAAAGAAAAGTCTATATGGCTTGAAGCAAGCACCTCAGCAATGATATCTGAAATTTGGCAATTTTATGCATGAGCATGGATATAGTAGGTGTCAGTCAGATCATTGTGTTTATTTTAAGATGTTGGATGATGAAAAATACATTATTTTATGTTTATATCTTGATGATATGCTTGTAGTTGGGTCTAACATGGATCACATTAAGGTGCTAAAATGCTAGTTAGCACATGCATTTTCTATGAAGGATTTGGGTGCAGCAAAAGAAATCCTTGGTATGAGGATTTGTAGAGATAGGAAGAATAGGAAATTGACTTAATCTTAGGCTGATTATATTGAGAAAATGTTTCAATGTTAATCTATGGAGAATGCTAAAGCTGTTAGCACACCTTTACTTGGTCATTTGAAGTTGACTAAGGAGATGTGTCCAAAGACATAAGAAGAAGAGGATAAGATGTCCAAGGTACCCTATGCTATAGCTATAGGTAGCTTGATATATGCTATGGTATGTACAAGGTTAGATATTGCACATGCGGTGGGAGTCATTAGCAGGTATATGAGTCACCTAGGAATTGAACATTGGAATACCGTCAAATGGATTCTTAGATATTTGAGAGGAACATCCAGTAAATGTTTACACTTTGGGGTCTCTACTACTAATTTATAGGGCTATGTTGACTTAGATTTGGTAGGGGATATTGATACCAAGTGGAGTACTACATGTTATGTATTTACTATTGGTGGGTAACAGTGAGTTGGGTTTCTAGGTTATAGAAGGTTAATGCTTTTTCCACTACAGAGGGAGAGCATTTTGTTCCTATAGAGATAGCCAAGGAGATGATATGGCTTCAGTTCTTCTTGGAAGAATTAGGACATCCATAGTGGCTAATTGTTTGTTTACAGATAGTCAGAGTGCCATTTATCTTATAGAGAATTTAGCTCTGTATTCAAAGACAAAACACATTCAGTTATGGTACCATTTTATTTGGTCAATTTTGGATGATGGATAGTTAAAGTTGGAGAAGATAAATACATATGATAATCCAATAGATATGTTTACAAAGGTAGTGACAAGGGAGAAGCTGAATTCCTCTTCATCTTCAGTTGGTCTTCTAGACTGAATAAAATAAAAGAGCAACAAAGTCCAGGGTGGTTTGATCTAGTAGGAGCTCCATGTGGTAGTGGTATTGCTATAGGATCAGTCTCAAAGTGGGAGATTGTTGTCTAGTGTTGAGCCTAATTAGTCCCCAAGTGGGAGATAATTAGATTGCAGTGACTGATCAGGGAAATACTGTACATGCTTCATAATTCTTTGGGGTTTAACAAAAAAATTTGGGCCCTATTTTATCAAGATTTTGGGCTAACATGTAATAATTATTTATAACCCTAAAGTGAAAAAAATACTTGTATAAAAAATGCTCACAGTTAGGGATTTTCATAACGTGTGATGCAAAAATTGGTTCTTGCAGTAGTATTGAGTTGTAAGGGATTACAAGTTTGGTGGACATAGCCCACGGATTGGGTGAACCATCTTAAATCTTGGTGTCTTGTGTTCTCTTCTATGCAGTCTATTATTTTTTGTTATTGGATATATTTGCATGTATATGTTATTTATGTATGTGGTTAACCCTAACAGAGTTGTTGTAGTCATTGAGTAATTTTCCATCACTCCCAATCTCACTTGTCCCTCCAATCAAATATTTTATCTCCAAATTCTCTATATCACATTCTTGTTCCTTCGATTTGGCTAGAATGTATGACTAATTTTATGCTTTGAAAAGAGAAAAGTGAGCCAAACTTATGGTTAAGATTTTCAATTTCTCTTTTCTCCTATAAATTTTCTATAAGACTTCTTTGTAAATCTAATAGCATGGTCTCTATCTGATAGAAAATGTAGGTAATATTGTTTTCATTACTTATAAAACCTATTTGATAGTTTGTTATAGTGGAACCAATCATCAAACCCTTATCTCCCTATTCAAGGTGAATTAGATTCCAATCCAAGGGAGGTATTCAATGAAATTATGTATGCTGTCAAAACATGTTAAGATTGGAGCAAC
Source organism: Cupressus sempervirens (assembly GCA_028749045.1). Classification (NCBI taxonomy): domain Eukaryota; kingdom Viridiplantae; phylum Streptophyta; class Pinopsida; order Cupressales; family Cupressaceae; genus Cupressus; species Cupressus sempervirens. The sequence continues at coordinate 268,447,250 of CM053787.1, read as the reverse complement.
ATTTTCCTCATTGACCAAAAATGGATACTTTAGATTTCAAACCTTCCAATGCTTTAGGTCACTGATCATAATAAAAATCACACAAAAAATATTGTGATCTATCCTCCTTTACAAAATTTTCACCTTACTATCATTACCTTTGCCAAATTCATGTATTTAAGCTAGTACAACTCTATTATCAAGCAATAAGTTCTCAAATACATTAATACAAGTCTTTATTAGTTATTGATATAGAAAACTCTAAATTAGAAGAGCCTTCAATCTCAACACTACCATAATGAAAAATGTACTCCTCTTCATTTATAGAAGCACGTGAAAAATTGACTTCATCCTTCTCAGAAGTAACAAATCTTTCAAGTCCATATTCTTAATTTTGTATTTTCTTGCAAACTTCCTAATGATATGGCATGATGACACTAATATTTCAAAGAGTTCATCTACTAAAATGTCTGGAAGGTATTTTGAAAGACTTCATGTTTCTCTTTGTCACCCTCTAGAAACTTCATTTCTTTACCCATGCATTGTTTCTTAAGTTCTCAAGTTCTTTGCATGAGAAGAAAAGTTTTTTTCTTCTAATTTTATTTTTGATGCCTTTGTTTTCCACAATAATGGACAAATTATTTCCTTTGTCTCTTCTTACTTTCCAACTAATAAATGATGATCCATTATCTCTAGATTCTACAACTAAATTGATATTCCACTTACATTTTAATAACATTTGCAACATTTATATCATAAGCTCCAAATTAGCATTCATCTTTTTTCTGCTTACTATTCTGAACACCATAGGCTTGAAGGGTCTAAACCCTGATACCATGTAAAAATCCCTACCAATATGATATTAAAATTTTGTAGTTTTCCTTACTATAATATTTATTGAAGGATATCTATCAAATAGTTGGCATCCATGCATATTTGAAGAGCTTCATTCTAAAATAGTTTATGAACATCTGTTGATAGTTTTTAGAATCATTTTCCCATGAATAATCATGAGACTCAAACTAATATACACAAGTTTTAAAATGTACAAATATCCATAGTTTATATCTTGAGATTTTTAAATTCAATGTAATAAGATGTTACTATTACAAAGAAAACAAACTACAAAAATTAGTAATTACAATTTTCTAACCTTCATCATTAGCAAATATTAATCTTTAAATAGTTGCATAATGTATGGCAGAAATGGCCAACTTGGACAATACACAATCTTCAAGCTAGGTGGAGGTAAGATGTTGACTAGCAAGGAATGCCACATCACTCAAAAACTTGATCCAAACATCCATGTCTAGCCAAATTATCTTATCACCCAAACACACAAGCAACATAAACTAGTAATAACACCAAATTTTTGCCTCTATTTTGACCAATATAGGGGCTCAATATGGAAATATTTGTTACCTAAAAAATTAAAAAATACTTACCTACAAAATTCAATTGATGCTAGAAGTCTACATAAAAGGTCACAAACTAAGATTTTATTTCCCAAAGATGAAGATGTTATAATCTATTTAGAATAATTGAGAGGGGGATGAATCAGTTATCCTCAAGTCTAGATGTACCAATTCAACTTTCAATAAATTCAAATAGACTAATAAATCTAAGATGCCCACTTAGTCTATATAGCATCTCATCATTAATTTAACATTTCATGTAGTTTCTTAACACTCTATTTCCTATATGTGTCATCTACTAGTAAATAAACTACTATAAATATAGCATGCACTAGTACATGTGAGGTCATTTTTTGACCATTATTGGTCAAATTTTTGACCCAAATTTTGACCAAATCTTGACCAAGTTCGACCAACCCATTGGTCGATAATTTTTTGGTCAAAATTTTTACCAACCTACTGGTTGGTAAAAATTTTGACCAATACATTGGTCGAAACCTTTGAAACATGCTAGCACAAGTTCTGCTAAGCATTGGTCAAAATTGCCAAGCATTGGTCAAAATTTTGACCAATGATTGGTCAAAAACAACCAAGCATTGGTCAAAAATAGCCAAGCATTGGTCAAAATTTTGATCAAAGCTTGGTAGAAAATTGCCAAGCATTGGTCAAAATTTCAACCAATGCTTGGTCAATTTTTTTTTTAGGCCTACACTTGTTGAGGTCCACTTCAACAATGGCCCTTCTTGTGAAATTGTTGTTGAAAACCTTTCTAATGAGATAATGTGTTATGAGCTCTTCATTAGTGGGATGGAACATGAATCCAGGAGGCAATTGTGCATCACCCATATCATGACTGTAACTAAAGTTAAGAGCTTCTATTATTGAATTCTCTTCTGTATTACCCATTTGTGAATGGGTAATACGGAAGATAATTCAATAATAGAGGCTCTTAACTTTAGTTACAGTCATGATATGGGTGATGCACAACTGCCTCCTGGATTCACATTCCATCCCACTGATGAAGAGCTCATAACACATTATCTCATTAGAAAGGTTTTAGACAAAAATTTTACAAGAAGGGCCCTTGCTAAAGTGGACCTCAACAAGTGTGAGCCCCAGGGAGGGTTCAATTCCCTCCTTTATTATTCACTATGTGTATAATCCCACACACCCATTTGATCTCGAATGATGATATGTACTGAATGCTGAGTGTCTATGTTGAATGTTCCAAAACCATCCATTTCATACCTTCAACTGTACACAATGTCTTTCTAGTTTCTTTCCACTCGCACGCCCATTTCATTTCATATGATCATCTAAAAATTGTGTCACTCTAAGATCTCAACTATTTCCTCTTGATTGATCATCTCATAATTATTGAATGACAGCTTTGGGATAAGCTATAGTCATCCATTAAAGCATACAGGATTTTGTCGGACGGTGTAGATGAAGTAGTAGCATTTGCCTTGGGAGACATGCTTGCAAAATGGAAGCATAGATAAGTCATGTGAACTATTTGACAGGATGCCTGAACATAATGCGGTCATCAAAAGCCATGGTTGCTAGATATGCACAAAATAGATATATTGAGAGAATATATTTGTTTAAGTTGCAACTGCCCTGGTAGACATGCATGCAAAATGTGGAATCATAGGTAAGGCATTTGAACTATTTTATTGATTGCCTCCATGAAATGTCATCTAATGGCAAGCCAATATTGCAGGATATGAAAATTGATTTGTTGAATATATCCAGATGATGTAGTGACATTCTTGTAACGACAACCAATGCCACATATGTATAAAACTGGGACTCCAACTCTTGTTGAGGTTGTAAATTATGTTGAACATAGTCTCAAGCCATAATAGTTTTCTATCTGCCAAAATTAGAAAGAGAATCATACAAACTTGTGCGAGCTCTTTGTATTTTCTTTGATATGATATTCAGGAAAAGGATGAGAAACAAAACTCTAAATAAGCAGGCAAGCTCTCCATATGCTCTACACCCCACAGGTAAATCTACTTTAATAAATGAGGCAATCAAAAGCTAGTTCACTTTGCATTTGTAACCTTGGGCAGGCTCTTAGCAACATGCTCGCATTGAACCTTTGACGTAAAGGAGAAATAGACAAGCTCAAAACCCTCAGGAAGGCTTTCTTAGATAAGAAGTTTCTGAGTAGACACAAATCCTCAATAATAATGCTGCTGCAATTTTGTTGTTTAAATCCAAACAAAATTGTATTATCTTAGGTAGAGGAGACTACTGTTGTTTGTGGTTAAGGATCCCTTAGGTCAGTAGAATCACATGCAAACTAGATGTGACATTGCAGTAAGAAAACTATAATAAGAGCTAGGAGCTTGCCTAGTGATTAGGGCTCGAGACTAGACACTGCATGAAGCATTTGTAGGCATTTGAGTCTGAAGTGTCACCAACACAAAATCAAACTGAAAAGGAAACTTGGCGAATAAAACTAAATAAAAATAGTCCTCTTGAGTAAATATCAACATTGTATGAACAATACCATTACAATGCACTATACTTGGTACAAATATATTGTTGGCTAAGTCCCATGACATAATGCCAGTTCCTAGGTACGTCAATATGCCTACTTATCCAGGTATATCATTTTCTTATGGATAAAGGACAATCTACTGAAAAAAGAAAAGACCACTTTTTACAAATTCACACAGGTATAAACCCATTCATCTCTGAAGGTAACGCTTTTACTACCATTTCACCCCTAGTAAATTTGTTGTAAGTTCCCAAGTGATGATAGTTGTAGCATTAGTAGGGAAAGCTCTCACTAATGTAGGCCCCAAACTAGCATATAATCCTCTAAAATCAAGTTCTCTATAAATCTACCAAACATAGAATTGGGAAATGGTTTCATGTTCATTAATATGAGCACTTATTGCTTTTAAATTAATCTATTGGTTATCTAAGACTACTTAGTAGAATAGATCCTAGACAAAAAGACAGAAGCTAAGTCCTGTGGTATTTGAATATTTAAATTTTAATCTTTTAATTAGAACATTCTATATACCCACTATAAAATAAGCATGCAAACAATTGGTGTTAGTATCATGAATGATAATTTTTTTTATCCAAAACACAAGAAAACATGCAAATAAATGAATTAACCGAATTCAATAATTCAACCATCAATCCTAGTAGATATCCTAATTGATGTCATAAGAATCCAACAGCTTTGTAAAAGCCTAGTCAAAATCTTTATTAAAAATTAATTTAAAAACATTTTTTCTAGAGTAGAGTCCATGTAAAAATGAAATTTTATGTCCTACCATCCTGATTGTATGTAAAGGATTTCTGTTGGCATTAATATTTGGAGTTGTTTGAATATGGGTTTTTGCAACATCGAGAGTCAAAACAGCTAACCAAAACTGCAAAGCAAATTACAAGTTTTGTTGCACACATTTGATCTACAAAAACTGAGTTTAAATACTTAAATTGAAATTCCAACATTAAGGTTACTATTGTGGTCTCCACATTACATGGCCCATTCCTTACTAGGAATGGGGATGCCCTACTTTTTTTGACTCCCGAACTCATAGTTCGGGAGTCAGGAGATGAATTTTTGTTTGAAAGTTGAGTCCAAAAATCACAAAAATAAAATAAAATTTGAAAAGTAAAAAAAAGAAATTAAAATCAAACTCACTGCTGAGGGCGTGCGTGCACCACCAAGGGCCGCGCACCCCAAGCGCGACTGCCAAGGGTAGCACGCGGGCCCCAAAGTCTGAGCTCGCACCCCTAAATGTCGTGCACATGCTACCAAGGGCAGTGCGTGCACACCCCTAAAGGCCACACACACATATACAATCAAGGTGCCTTGTGCATGTTGGTGCCACTACACTTCCAAGGCACCATGCATGCTTATCAAACTTCCTTTTCACCTCTAGTTTTGTTTGAGTAGCCATAAAAGGGGTTTAAAATATATCGTTTAAGTTTAAGTTGACATATGTAAGGGGTTTAAAATATATCATTTAATTTGTTATACTTATGATATATTTTAATATATGCAACAAATCTTTTGAGATAGGTTTTAGACCTCCTTGAGATAAGGTAAAGATTTTAGAAAATTTTAGGGCTTCAAAAATCTAGACTTAGCCAAATTTCAAGGCGTCAGGATTTCAGACTCAGCTAGATTTTAGGATTCACCTCCAATTTTATTTGAGTAGCTAGTGTGTCTTTACTGTGCATTGTTAACTCTACGGACTAATGTTTGCTTCTTTTGTAGGTAAAAATGGCATCCTCAACTTGTTGAGGTCATAACTTTTGACTCGGACCCTGGAATTCAGAACCACTTACACCGTTGGAAAGAAGAACTGAAGATCTAATTTTAGTCTCTAAAATAGTGAGCCTTTGGCTGCCCAATTTTAGGGACCAACTAAGGTTTCCACTTGAAATTTTGAGCAAAAGACCTCCAAAAAGGTCATTTAAAAATGCCTAGAAAAATTTGCTAAAAAATATGAAAAAGTTGCAAACATTTGATCATCTTGGATAATTTGGATCACTTGGTTTCTCGTCAGAAAGGATTGGACAGGTGGAGAGAAGAGAAAGGTCAAAGATACAAAGGTTGGATACATAAAGCAAATCAGGTTCCTCATCTTATGCAACTATTGGGGACAAGGTTCAATGCAGGTGCCTTGAGATTTTCGATTGAAGAAGTAGAGGGAGTGCAAGTTTATGAAAGTAATTGGGTATAAAGAGGATGTAAATCATCAAAAAGGGGCATGGAGCATATACAAAAAGTGATCTAAAACCTCATTTGAGCAAAACCCAAAAGTTGTTTTCAAAATTGAGAACTTTGATTTTTTGGCAAATTGAGCTCCACAGGTCCGCAGCTATGCAGGTCCACAGGTCCATAGCTCCACAACTCCACATTTTCATGTAGCTCCACAATTTAGAGGTGCATCGACAGTTGACTACCAGTTCCAAAAATAGCACTTTTTGTGCATTGGGAGCATATTTTGATAGTAGTTTAACTCCAACACATGCCTAGTGAAGGGGTAGCTTCTATTTTTGGTGTCTCCATGCACTTCCACTTCAATTGATTGCTTCCTCCTGCTTTCTTTCTCTTACTTTCATTGTTTCTAAAATGTAAAGGGCTCATGCATCCAATTAATGAATAAAATATGGATGGAGTCCCTCTAAGCACCAGTTAGATTGTCAGTTTGTATATATTTAGTTTGTTTTTATTGTTAAAAGCATTTTGTTGCATATAAGATATCTCTCACTCTCAACACAAATTGAGGAGATGATTTCTTATAAATACCCCATTGTAAAATGTAAAAAGGCTTGCCGTTACTATGCAATAAAGTTATGCTTTTGGTGCTAGCATTCGAAGTGTAGTTATTCTTGCCTGGATGTGTCATTGTTTTGTGGATTTTATTCATGAGATTGTGATTGAGCCAAAGGTTTATTGTGTTTTTTCTGGTTGTGTGGTCTTTTAGTTCTAGTGTTTGCTACAAATATATGAATTCCATTGATGTAATGAGCTTGAGAAGAGATCACTCGATTGTGTCTACATAGCTTTTTGTCTTGCATGAGCGCACTTTTCGTGGCCTTGCAATTTGATGAAGAGTGAAACATCATTCGATTTGTTAAAGATTCTCACCAATGATTGCATCAGTGGATTTTAGAAAGTGCTGCTCCTATTTTCATTGGTTTCCTACTAATTTCTTCGAAGGTTTAACTTGCAGCATGTTGTGTTCTGTAGTTTATGTCCATTTAGGAATTTCAATTTCAAGTCATTTGATTTCATGTTATTTTGCTTTTAGTTTTGTTATTTTCTTTTCTAACCCCCCTATTAGAATAAGATCTCATAGTAGCTTCATTATTAGAGTTGCATTCATTGAAAAATAGAAAATACAAACATATTGTTCTTTTGGTGTGATATTTTGAGATAGGGAACAGATTTTACTTCAATTCCAAGATAAAAGGGTTTTAGAACTAGCAAAGACCTCCTTGTGAACATTCACATTTATCTTCTATTGAGCGGATTTTGGTACATCGGAAGACAAACACTGAACCTTGGAGTGGTTCCTTAAAAAGATTTTCTTTTCAAGAGAAGAATTACACTATGGATTCCTGTTGTTGACCTCATGTAAAACAAATGCCCAACGGTTATATACGTCAATTCCTACAAGCCCACCAGAGACAACTCCAACTCCTACTTCTATAAAAACTTTAGAAGAATGTATATGTGAAAATGTGGCGTATGCTAGCACACACAGTTCAACATGGTCATTGTATACGGATTCATCTCGAAATGAACATTGGATTGTTCATCCAAAAATCAGCTGGCAAGGCCACTTGTTGCCTTCTATCTAAAGGGAATTGCTTGTTAGATATCCTCAGATTTGAGGTGTTAAGCAACCAGACCCTCTAAGAATGAAGGATTTGAAAGAAAATGCGACTAATCTATATGAGAATGCAAATTAATCTAGAATGGAATATGCACATTTAATCTAAGAACATGTAAAAGAAAGCTATGCTAAAATGTATGCATATTAAATCTATATGAGAATTAAACTAGAAAATGAATATGAAAGTGGGGAGCTCAAATGAATGCACAATCCAGCAGTGATTCGATGCAAATTCTCATTCAACCTCTTCTCAAAATGAAGAGATGAGGGTCTCTTAAATAGACTTTCCTAGAATCCATCAACGGTTGAGATCGATTTCAATCAATGGTCATGATTAAAGGTGAAGCTCATTCATAAAGGAAGATTCCCAAATTAAAAGGAGTTAAAAAATTTAATTCGAGTAAAATAAAGAGTTAACTAATTCAATTTGAGTAGAATAAGGAGTTAACTAATTTAACTTATTTTTGATCAATAGTGAACTGACAATTTCCTTTTTTAAACTAAAGAGAGATTTTGGTGAGATATTTAATTTAATAAAATGAAATATGCTCTCATAATTACCTTTTCTATTTAATTAAATAATCTTTCAATTAATTAGAGACACTTTTCTTATTTAATTAAATAACTTTGTTTAATTAATTAGAAGTAAGTTCTCAATTTAATTAAATAATTTCATTTAATTAATTAAAATAGGCACATTTATTAAATTAAATAAATTTAATTCCATAGTACATTAACCTTAAGATATAATTTAATTTAATTAAAGTATAAATACTTAGTAATTAAATTAAATATTAATTAATAGGTTTAATGTGACTAATATGAGTAAATACTATAGGAATTAAATAATAAGCATGATGAATGCAGATTAGGGTTTTCTGCATTTGACAATTAAGTCAAGTAGCGAATAGCCGAATAAGAATTTGCCTAATGGAATAGGACTTATAATTGATCAGAAAATAGACCAGAATTTGTATCATGGCAATGAGCCAATTTTGGGGTATTACATTTTGCCCCTCTTTGAATGAATGTGCAAGCAACACGTTTAATTCAAAGATAATCAGAAAGCATGATGCGAACATGAGATTGGTTCCAAAGTTGATTACATGGAGACCAATTGATAAGTTTTTAAGGATTATCTCTAGAAAAGAGCTTAATCCCAAGGAATCCAAGTAGAGCGCCTAGATACCTAAGATCGATAGCATTTCAAAGACTACCTCCAGAATGAAGCATAATCTTTAAGGATCTAGACATAACGTCTAGATACTTGAAATTGATAGCATTTAGAAGATTATCTCCAGAACAAAGTTTAACCTTCAAGGATCTAGATATAACACCTAGATACCTAAAATTGATAGCATTTAAAAGACTATCTCCAAAACGGAGTGTAATCTTTAAGGATCTAGACAGAACACCTAGATACCTAAGATTGATAAAAAAAAGATAACAAGGTCCAATCATGAGTTGTAGAATCATCCCCAGAACGAGGGTTGATCCTCAGGAGTTGGGGTTTAGACTATATCAATACCTATCCATTGAACTCTAAGAAGAGTTGTTATAAGTTTGATCAATTGATGAAAAGATAAGATAGATGGCAAAGATGCCAGATAGAAGGGAACAAGATGCCCTGAGCGATGAGATGCCCCAAGTGATGAGGACATGAGATGGAAACCAGATGCCCTGAGCAATAAGTATTCAATGATGTAATCATCCTGCCCCCTCGGGAGTGAAATCGAAAGATGACATGCCAGAAATATGATTTGAAGTAGTATATCATAAGACATAGAAGAAATCTAAGATTTAGCAGAATCTAGAAGAGATCAAAACGATCTAAAGAAGATTCAGGGTTGATTTGAAATGATTGTGAAGTCACAAAGACCAAGTTTGACCAAAAGTTGACCAAATTTAGCCATAGTTGACTTGAGTTGACTATTTTTAAAATCAATTTTGAAAATATGGAGAATGAAAAGTTGAAAGGATTCCAAGAATCACAAAGTATTAGAAAGATTTGGGCTACACAAGCGTTCGATTGCCTCAGTCCCTAAAATTTTAAAAGGCATTTTTAAGGCTCTTAGGTGTGTCAGATTTTGAATTTGATCCCAAAAATGGATCCAAAATGGTCCAATTAGCCAGAGGTGTGATTTTTGCGCAAATCTGAGCACTTTGAAAAATTTGGTCAACAACTATATAAAGGCTTGAGGGGTCATTTTCAATTCATTTGTGCTTTTGTCTTGTAGTGATTTTGAGCTCTGATAGAGACATGGCAGTGAATGTGAGATATCATCATTTTGAGCGCTCCAGATGACACAGTTGGATAGCAAACTACGAACCATCGATGAGTCCTCAATTTTCCATCTTCATACTTTTGTTTTCACGCATTTTGAGGTCATTCATTGCACGTTTTAGCATTTTTTAGGATTGTTTAATCTTTCTTCACGCAAGATCGATCTCTTCTCATGTGAAGATCTTCTTTCTTCACGCAAAGATTCAAGGTTTTCTATTTCTTCATGCACAGTGGTGAGGATCTTCGTGCGGGAGGCATTTGGTTTCGCGCGAAGAAAGAGATTCTTCACATGAGGCAATTCGATTTTTCTGCGAAATCCTCTTTTCTCACACAGACATTTCTTTCTTCACGTGAGCAACTCTTTTTTCAAGCAAATGCATGATTCTTCCCACGAAGAAAGAATGTCTTTGCATGAAACTGTATAATTTCGCTAGAGATTTCATGAATTTTGCGCAAAATTTCATGATAGTTATGTATAGAAGTTTGATTTTTGCACTTAAAATTTGCATTTTAGTTCATTTTGATGCTTTGATTTGACTTGATACTGATCGTTTGTTTTTCATTTCTTGTTGTACATGTAGGAGGTCTTCGAAGATGTTGCATTTAGATCTCATTTTCCACCATATGGGGAGTTATTGCGGAGTCTTTATGACGTAGATTAGGCACACATTGCCCAATTGGGTTTGTCTTCTCTTTGTTGAATTCCAGCCGTGATGGTGAATCACGGCTTACTAATAGCTTTGGTAGAGCGTTTCCATTCAGAGATGAACACATTCTATTTGTCGATGGGCAAGATGACCATCACTCCGAAGGACATCTGGAGGATCTTGTGGATTCCCTTTCACAATGCTCGAGTCATTTATGATACAGTACCCTGAGCAGGGACAGAGGCATTATCAGTTGTGTTTGGGAGAGAGCTACCGAGGGGTAAGGCCATCAGCTGGGATGAGCTCATGCACACATATGGATTGACACACAGACTTGTATCTATGCTAGCTATATTATTGAGCTATTTCTTATGTCCTGACAGAGGACAACATGGTTTGGAGTGTGGGTGGGGTGCCATGCTTCGCAGGATGGTCGAGGCACCCGAGATCTTTGGGTGCAGTTAGTGCATGCTGGCTCACCTTTTTCATGAGATGCACGAGGTCGTCTTCCATGAGAAGAAGACCATGGCAGCGAGAGTTTATGTTTTGCAGATCTGGGCCTGGGAGCATCTTCTCGTATGTAGGTCAATTTTTTAGGATTCCCAGGAGCCCATGGAGCCCTACATATGCAGATATCGAGGGCATATTACCCAGGCCCACCTAGGTAAGATAGAGCAGTCGAGGATATGTCTTGATGACCTAGTGTCTTTTGTATGGCGACCTTGGCGAGAGATAGAGGACTGGGATGATGCTCTTAGAGAGTTACCATGGATGTTCAGTTCTGGACCACTGGTGGGCAGGACGACATCTGTTATGGAGATATTTGTGATCTCTCGAGTGTGGTGGTAGTATGGCTGACCACAGGATATTTTGCCTGAGTTCTGCGCCTATTCTAGGTTGTAGAAGGACATTGAGCGGGGGTTGCTAGCACAGATGGATCCAGGGTGATCCATGATAGACATCTGCAGCCTAACTATAGTTTAGTGGGACTACTTGCCAATGATAGAAGATGCTAGGATGATGCCTACATATTAGGCATTTTTGATTAGCCATCCATTCCCACATTTTATAGATCTAGTGGGGATGGCAAGGCAGGTAGTGCAGATAGAGAGACAGGCACCCTAGTAGCTACAGGCACAGCCAGAGCCTCCATTTTTTCCACAGCAGTAGTCATGAGTCCAGCACCAAGTTCAGAAAATGTATATTCCCCTACATCAGATGGGATCAGACCTAGGTGCCAGGGGTAGTGGGAGTGGACAAATTCGATGTTGCAGGCAGAGGACAGAGGAGGAGGCCCCTTAGCAGGAGGCTCCACATCAGCAGGTGCCACCACAACCGCAGGCACCACCACAGCAGCACATACCTAAGATATTAGATGAGGATATGTCATATCAGCTGGTAGGTGGGGTGCAAGATGTGGTACATAGGTACCGGGAGTGGGTTTGTGTAGCCTCCCGATGGTTGGGAGAGTTACAAATTACAGTAGCAGTTTGAGATGCGCAGCTAGTGGAGAGACAGTGGGAGACAAATCATCATAGGGAGTGCATAGAGACTACAGAGTAGAATCTAGAGCTAGCATAGGATGAGATCCACTCTCAGTCAGTGCAAGTAACTTATTATTATGTTGCATATACCAGTGCGGTACCAGATGAGACATTGCAGGTTCAACGATTCTCTCAGTACACATGAGAGTTTGGAGGCGCATGACCTCCTATCAGGCTAGATATGCCACCACCACCTCTGCCACCTGCTGCCCCTACTCCTCCTAGAGGGGAGGGTTCTGGAAAGAGTTAGATACTCTGTACGTAATTTTTGATTTTGATCTTTTTCTATGTATCGATTGGTGTGCCAGCACCACATGTATCATTTTTGATCGATTGCACTCGAGTAGCGCCCATTTTTGTATTGACCCATTCTTTGATATATATATACAAGATTTTGAGCTGAGTATTCTTGTGTACATGTCATTGTCTATTTTGTTTTACTTTGATGTACATGAGATGTATGTTTTACTTAGATAGAATGCATATGTATAAACTGACATCTCACGCAGTGTTGCATGTTTTTTGCTTGACAGTCACAGGTATTCCATTGAGGAGCATGAATTGATGAACCAAATGCTTGTACAGTCATGGAGGAATTTGATGTATGTGGAGTATGAATAGAATGACCATCAAATTGCATGCTTTATGCAAGTGAAGTATGCAATGCAAGACTATGTTAAATGTAAGCCTAGGTCTGGTTATCGAGCCTCAATAATTTATAATCACTAGATATAAAATAAAGCTCATATGTTATAATATGCCCACTGACATTGCAATCATGTAAATATGAATATAACATATGTTATTGGTTTGTCAGGATTAAACGTAAGCATTCGAGGCACAAGAAGCCAAAATGACCAGAACATTTGTCCCTTTTAATGTAGCAAGTTAACATAAGAATTAGAGCATAAATGCTAGGATGACCTGAATGTTGCTTGCATGACAGGCACACCAAACACACGGGAGATCCCTCTTCTACTAAGTATTCAGTATTCATTCTGTCTGCAATGACCCTTGCTTTCGTAACCTGAGACAGAAGTGCGCTAGTTATACTCGCAGTGACCCATATGTTTACTTAGTAGGATGAGTATCAATATTTATTGTAGCATGAAGAGTTGACTCCAACAAACAAGGAGAAGCACCAACATTATTGATGCATTCTTATAAAAGGAGTCGAGGTACACCCGACCATCCAATACGAGATGAAGGCTCTTATAGTGGACACCCCTTTTATAGGAATAGATCAACTTATTAGAACTAAACTGCAAACAGAAAGCAAAGAAAAAGATCATGCCCCCAGTCATTACTTCTCTAGTCAAAGATGACATCATCGAGTTGCTCGAGGAGATATGATAAAGCAAAACAAAGCAAACAAAAAAAATGCTTAGCATATCCAAACAATTATATCATTTTTGAGTTCAATGTTTTTAGGATTGATGTCAAGTGTCAATGTCCAGAACATGTTTGAAAGAAATCTCTTTAGTAGGGTGATGACAATAGGCAGATGTAGTCAGAACAATTGGTGACTGAGGTCAAAGAGGAAACTTCACGATGAAGAACCTAAAGAAGGACTGAGCGACAGTAGGCAGACATAGCCAGGACGACTGGTGATTGACGCAAGAGAGTTTTCCAAAAGGAATCTGGAAACATGACCTTAGAAATAGTAGCCAGATGCAGTGAGAACCACTGGTGACTATTGCAAAGGAGATTCTATGAGGAGAATCTCAAAAATAGTGACACTCAAAGGGAATGCCCCCAAGCTACAAGAAGACTGAATCCATGGATACATGAGCAAAAAGAAAGAAAGAAAAAGCATGAAAGCGACTATATAGAATAGCTAGAAGATGCATTGCAAGATGGAGCATTGGGAACAAGAGGCACCTGTTTACTAGGTTTTCACCTTCTTGGTAGGATTTCCTTTTTTTTTTTTTGAATTTTTGAGATTTTATCTAAGTTTTAGATTTTTTTCAGGACTTTTAGATATGTACAAAGAGCTTACTAAGATGAAATCAACTATAAAACCGCTTCAGGTGGAGAGTGTTGATAAGCTCTTTAAGCACTTCTCCTTCGGTTGTGGAAAGCTGATAAGCGCCAGATCCATATACTACAGTAATGATGTAAGGACCTAGCCAGTTTGGTTCAAACTTTCCCTTTTGCATTCGTTGTTGTTGATTCTTAGGGTTCTCTCTTAGAATGACATCACCCAGCTAGAAGTCATGTGGCCTGATCTTCTAATTGTAGCTTCATGTCATTCTTTGTTGATATGCTTGTAAATGATCACATGCCACTTTTCATCATTCATCTAGTAATACAAGCTCTTGAAGCTAAGCTATCCAATAGTCATTAATAGTAATAAGGCCTTTCATAGAGATTCTCAGGGTAGGAATCTCGACCTCTATTGGAAGCACAGCATCTGCCCCATACACCAACACAAAAGGAGTCATGCCCATTGGAGTTCTAATGCTTATCCTATATACCCACAAGGCTAGGTTAATCTGGAGATGCTAGTCTCTCCCTCACTTACTGACTATGCGATGAAGAATTTTGAGGATTGCCTTATTGGATGCCTCAGCTTGGCCATTACCCTAGGGTAAATAAATGGAAGACCAATGTTGTGTAATCTTGAATTTCTTGTACAGTTCTTTGAGGTCTTTATTTTTGAACTATCCTCCATTATCAGTAATGATTGAGGATGGTACACCATATCTATAAATGATGTAGTTTTTAATGAAAAGCACTACATTTTTGCAATCAACAACTGTGAGAGGGACTGCCTCTACCCATTTTGTGAAATAATCTATAGCCATGATAATGAACTAATGTACATTGGAAGAGGTTGGGTGAATCTGCCCCACCAAGTTGAAGGCCCATTGTTGAAATGGCCATGTTATAGTAGATGGGATCAGCTCTCTGGCTAGAGTGTGAATGAGATTCCCGTGTAGCTGACACTACTTGCAGGACCTAGCATACTTAATAGCTTCTTGCTCCATTTTGGGCCAGTAGTAACTAGAACGAAGGAGTTTTCAAGCTAGTGTCAGGCCATTGGAATGAGATCTGCAAATGCCTTCATGAACATCAATTAG
Organism: Cupressus sempervirens; assembly: GCA_028749045.1. NCBI lineage: Eukaryota > Viridiplantae > Streptophyta > Pinopsida > Cupressales > Cupressaceae > Cupressus > Cupressus sempervirens. The sequence continues at coordinate 268,431,912 of CM053787.1, read as the reverse complement.
TGCACGTTTTCACTCATCAAGTTCTAAACACCTAAGGAGTGTTCCATCAAGACCTCTCCTATATAGATCATCAACAATAATGACATAATGTGAAGCATTATGAATTAGGTAACGTTTCTCATTTCGAGTCAAACCTTCCGAAATGGTTTGACTATGAAGGTAAGAATAGATATGATGGTAGCGAGATGATTCTTGTCCTATAATAGAACAAATCATCCTGGAATCAGGTGTGTCATAGGCTAGGTAGTGTAACGCTTCCACCAAGAACTCGTGTCAGAGATTATTTTTTGGCATTTGTAGCAGGGAGGCCAGAGTGGCCATGGCATCAGCTAGTTTATTATCTGTGCATGGAACTTGTTGGAAGGTGATGTGTGCAAAATACTTCGTCAAGTCATTAGCCATGCATTTGTAAGGAATTAGTTTCTCATCCTTTATTTGATACACATCATTTACTTTGTTGATAACAATCTGAGAGTCACCAAAGATGTCCAACTGATCTACTCTCCATTCAGCTACAATTTTCATAGCATTGATCAAAGCTTCATATTCAGCAATATTATTTGTACAAGGAAACAAAATCTTGTACGCTTTGGGCAATGAGTATCTCTGTGGTGTAATGAAGAGTAATCCAACACCTAATCCTTGTTGTGTGAAGGACCCATCGAAGAACATAACCCATGTATGGTGAGTGAGTGTTAGAATTGACTCATCTGGGAAATCAATATTTATTGGTAGAAGACTTTGTATGGGTGCCTCGGCCAGCTGGTCTGCAATTGCCTACCCCTTTATAGCTTTGCGTTCAACATATTGGATGTCAATCTCACTTAGTATCATGACCCATTTAGCTAATCTTCCTATGAGAGCTGCCTTACTGAGCAAGTACTTTAATGGGTCTATTTTAGCCACAAGCCATGTAGTTTGGGCAAGCATGTAGTGTCTCAACTTCTGGGAAGCAAAGACAACTGCCAAGCAAGCTTTCTCAATAATGCTATAGTTTTTCTCATAAGAGACCAATGTTCAGCTCAAGTAATAAATAGCTCTTTCTTTGTTGTCATTGTCCTCTTGAGTCAATAGGATTCCCAAAGATGTTTTAGTGGCTGAAATGTATAAAAGCAAAGGCTTCCCATGCATAGGAGGCATCAGGATTGGTAGATTGACAAGATATTGTTTGATCTGTGTTAAGCTTTGCTCACAATCTTGGCTCCAATTGAATTTCACACCCTTATGTAAGGTCATTGTGAAGGGTTGTGATTTATCTACCAATTGTGAAATAAAACTGCGAATAGATTGAAGCCTTCCCTGTAGTCCTCTCATCTGACTGATGTTCTAAGGTGGTGGCATGTCCATTATTGCTTGTACTTTTTCTAGATCTACTTCAATTCCCTTTGCAGAAACAATATATCCTAACAATTTCCCTAATATGACACCAAATGTGCATTTCTTAGGATTGAGCCAAAGACTGAATCTTTCCATATGATCTAGGATGGCACCCAAATTTTGTAGATGAGTATTGCGTTTAGTGCTTTTGACCAAGGTATCATCAATGTAGTCCTCCATGGTTCTATGCATCATGTCATGAAAAATTGTAGTAATAGCTCGTTGATATGTAGCACCAGCATTCTTTAAACCAAATGGCATCACATTCCAACAAAAGGTTCCCCATGCACATGTGAAAGCCATTTTCTCTTGGTCTTCTGGCATAATTTTTATCTGATTGTATCCAGAAAAACCATCCATAAGTGAATACATCTCATAGCCAGCCTCATGTCTACGATCATGTCATCTTTAGGACATACCAAGTTAAGATCATGGAAGTTTGTAAAAACCCTAATAGATTTATCATGCTTGGAAACAGGAAAAATAGTGGATATCCATTCAGCATAATCAATTGCACGGATGAAACTAGCCTTTAGAAGTTTCTCTAATTCTGCTTTGACGAGCAATTTAACATGAGGGTGCATTTTCTGAAGCTTTTGTTTAACTGGTTTGATGCCTAGTGCTATGGACAAGTGATGCATGATAAGATCAAGATCCAGTCCTGGCATGTCAGAATATGTCTAGGAAAAATTTATTTTCTTTTCCTTGAAAAAGGCAATGAATTGTTCCTTCTCTTCAGGTGACAGTGACTACGCCAGATGTATCACATGAGGATGTTCTTCTATGCCTAGGTTAATTGGCTGCATCAGTTCTATTAACACTAATGATCTCTCCTAAAAGTGATTGTGAAGGACATCAAATATCTCATCTGCGGGCGCCTCAAAGAGGTTTTCACCCTTTGATACGTCTTTTGTTTTTACTTTTTTGGGATCTGACACTGCCACAATGTGGTTTTCACCATTGGACCCCTTGCATTTTTTCATTTTAATTGTGTGACTGAGATATTTGATGTCAACCTCAGTCATGTTGACACTCTGCTCATTGGTGGAAGACGTTACAAGTTTGTCAGTGTTTAGGTAATAGGCAAGAGCATAGTCATTCTAGAATGTGGGGACTTCATTAGATGCATTGGGGTTCCAGTCTATAAGCTCGGGATGTGCGAGTGAGAGAGTAGTGGTTGGTTCAATTGTGTTCATAGTATAGTCATTAAGTGCATGGACCAACAATTTGAGACCTAGAGTGACCTCATCCACAAGTGTATTCAAACACCTCAGAGTACAAACATTAGTAATTGACGACTCTAGGACACTAGTTGGATCAGACCCCCATGACCTAACCCTAGATGTTTCACCCACTTTGATTCAATTTTCATAGACATGCACTTGGTCAATGTCTTTATCAGTAGTAGCTTCTAAAAGATTGTCAAACTCATATTCATGAGAATCGGTGCTACATGGTGAGAGACTATAGAACTCCCCAACAGTGATAGGGACATACTCTCCTTCAACCTCTAGATTCTTACACAAATACTCAATATGGCATGACTGACTAGATTCTCCCTTTTCTGAATGATATTTGAGTTGCTTAGTACTGTCCTTAGAAGAATCACTAGTATCATCCATGGTGCTAACATGTGGCACAAAGTCATCTAGCTCAGCAAAGAATTTGGTGAGATCATAAGGAATAGGATGAGGGTAGGAATCCTCATCATCAGATTCTTCCTCTCGAGTACCTGACTCAGATTGTGACTCATTTTTAGATGAACTCTTAGGTATGAGTATGAATTTATTGGATCCCAAATGGAAAGGGACCTTCTTAAACCCTAGGCTAGTTGTGTCACTCTTGCTTTGAGCTGTAGCTTTGATAGGATCTATTAGACCATTGTTATTGCACCCAATAGGGTCGATTCCCTTGTAACCAAAATGCTTCATAAGCTTAAGACTAGGTCCATATTTCTTAGGATTGATTTCTCAAGCTTGTTCTGTTAGGTCCACTAGAGCCTCTTCTTTGTAAAGCCATGCAGCAATAGCTCTGTTTTCACTTTCATCTTCTAAGGGAACTATAACCTTGACAAAAGAGCCATTAAACTTGGTCTGAGGTGTCAACATGAATGGCTTCTTTGCTTCTGAGGGTCTCCCAAAATGTCGAGGGGACTCTGGAAGAGATGTTAATGATAGCACTAGTTCCATGTGGTATTCTCCCATACCAGTTTCTTTCAATTTAAATGACTACTCAATTTGTTTCAGCTTATTGTCATGACAATCAGTAGACTCATGGTTAGCAGGGATGAAAGAATCAACAGCTTTGAGCATTTTGCAGGTGTAGCTAGTAGTGGCAAGAATAGTAACTTTGGAGCCATGAAATGGGAATTTAATGCATTGATGATATGTGGATGGCACAGCGCACACCGCATGTATCCATGGCCATCCCAACAAAATGTTGTAGGCTAAGGGAATGTCAAGCACCTGACAGGTGACATCCCTTTCGATAGGACTAACGCGAATTGGTAAAGTCACAAGACCTTGTGACTTTCGTTCTACTTCATCGTATGCTTTAATAGTGATCTTTCATTGAGGATCAACAAAGTCCTTAGAATAATCCAATTGTCTAAGCAGAGTAGTAGAGACAAGATTTAGGCCAGTGCCATTGTCAATGAGTACCCAATGAACACGTGTCTGGTGGATCATAACCTCAATGTGTAGAGGTCAATTGTGGGGGTGATTTAGTGAGTTGTCATCCTCCTCGAAGAAGGTCATAAGATGAGGTGAGGTTAGGTGACCTACCATGGATTGAAATCACTCAAGATCAAGATCTTGAGGAATGTTTTCCTCGGTGAGGGCTTTGTCTAGAATTTTCCTGTGAGCAGGCGGGATTTTAAGTAGCTCAAATATGGAAATGTGAGCATTAGTTCATTTCAACTGATCTAGAACACTATAACTAGTTGCAATCAAGTTCGTTCTGTGTTTTGTACCTTTACTGGATGGACCAGCAAGGGCTTTGTCTTTATGTTGTTCAAGATTTGAAGTAGGAGGTGCAAAGCCTTTGAGCACCAACTTCGCATGAGAGTGAGTAACAATGTTAGCACAGTGTTGCGAAGATGCATTATCCATGTTATTGGAAGTAGGGCCTCTCAAGACAAATGGTGTCTTGGATTTGTCATCTTGCTTGCCCTTTATGGTAATAACGTCGCAGTATTCAAAATCCACAGGTTCAACCATGTGAATGGCATTTCATCATTGGAATATGTATAGTTGACCTTATTGTAGGGTTCTGGCTTCGAAGTCTCTCCTTTTTCATAAGCTAGGAAAGGCTCTTTGAACACCTTGTGGTCTAAGTTTTTGTTATGTCCATCTACCACAAGTTCACCAGCATCAATCATGTCCTGGACTTTATGATGTAAGCTTATACAGTTGCTGGTTTTATGTCCCTTGTTTTGGTGATACTCACAAAATGAGGTCTCATTCTACCATGGTGGACATGGCTGTGGATCATCAGGATGAGGGTTATCCATTGGTGATATAAGCTTGTGTTGTAGCAATGTTTTGTAAACCACATCCAAAGGTTCTCCCAAAGGCGTATACTCTTTCTTGGGTCGTGTTGCCCATGAGTTTCTTGGTTTGTTTCCAGACATCTTATTGTCAGGAGGAGGCTTCTTAGCATTTTTGGCCACTTTGAGGCAATTTGTGAGATTAAATGCTACTTTAGCAGGTTTGGGTGTGACATTACCAACAACCCCATCATGTACAATTTCTTGGTTCTTGTTGAAATGTTTGGTTTTATCCCTGTTGGAAGTGGAACCTTGTTTTGTGTCTCTCTGAAGAGTGAGCTCACCTTTCTTGACCATAAATTCTTCGATACAGATAGCCTGTGTATTCATGTCTTCAAAGGTAAGTAGACCTTGTAGTTGGACTCTATACCTAAAATCAGGTAAGAGGTTATTAGTGAAAATGTCAAGCTTCTCTATTTTTGGGATTTTATGAGAATACTTAGTGTATAGTTGTCTCCACCATTGGAGGAAAGTGAGAAAAGGCTCACCGACCTTCTGTTTAAGGTTGCATAGGTCTCAAATATTTACAAGATGTTGAATGTTATGAGAACATTATTGAACAAATGAATTAGAAATTTTGTCAAATGTCTTGATACCAAGAGGTAAACATGAGAACCACTCCAAAGCCTAGGCTTCTAGGGAATAAATGCATGAGGTACGTTTGATTGTGTATAAACTCCATAGAAAAAGCACCAAATTCTCACAAGTGATCTTGGGGATCAGTAGTACCAAAGTACTTGTCATATCTGGGTAGTTCTACACCTCATGGGAAAGGCAGCATGTTTATACTTTTGTCAAATGGGAATGAACAAAGAGCGTCCAATGTGTATGTCTTTGTGGGTTTCTCTTTCTCTTGCATCATTTGAGCCATTTGGTCTTGCATAATTTTCAATTGTTTTTGGAGTTTGGAAGTCTCAGTTTCTTCTTCAGTTTTGACAATAGTTTCTACATTGAAATGAGAAGGTAACTTCACTCCCTCTTGGGAAAGTTTGAGAAAGTATTTTTCTTTCTCTTCATTGATTAGGTTTCCCATGACCTTCTGAAAGTTTTTGTCTCTTCAAAATTTTGCTATGTGTTCAGGGAGGATTTCCACTTCTTCATGTTCCTCATCAATGTCATATTCTTTTACTTTCTCTTTGTCATCCCTAGGTGGTTCTTGATATCGACTATGACTACCCTGTTTAGGTTCACGATTAGTCATTATAAGAACGTGTTCAGTTTCTGTATGTTGTGTTTCAAAAGGGTCTGTGGAGAAAGGATCATACATTTTATTTGGGAATGCAGGACCTCTACCTATCTCAGTATCCTCTTGGTAAAAAGGATTCCTAATTTGTTGCAAATTGGAAAATGTTCATTGAACTTGAGATGATCTGGCAGGTAAGGAAGATCGTGAAGATGTCTCAGTAGCCAAACTAGATATAGATTGCATAACGAAAGGTAAGCAACCTCTATTGCAATTACGACCCCTAGCATGACCATGCCTAAGGTTATCGAGATAAAACACGTTGCCCCTTCTGGTTGTGACAGTCATAGACAAGGACAAGAAGCTAGAACCTAGACAAGGACTACACTAAGACTGAGTCTCAAAAAGGACAAGATAATAGCAAGAATGTTGCTCACTAAAGCACAAATGGTCTAATTTAAAGGCTAGAATAGCCAGAGATTATGACCACTGCGACACAAAGTATGACAAGCATTAAGACAAAGACCAAAAAAACATTTAAAAAAATTACTTATGAGACGAGACTAGTCAAGGTATAAGACACAAGTCTTCAGCTAAGCGAAGTGTCACTATTTCAGGATTGTTTGCAAACAACAAACGATAAACGGATGCAGAAAATGACAGCGTGCAGGCTGCAGATAGCCAAAACAGACCCAAATTGGTAATGTTGATAAAAAGTGTCACGTGAAAAACCTTTACAGGTCACGCGAAGAAGTTTTACAGGTCACGCGAAGAAGTTTTTGTCTTGCGCAAAGGTCAGTGACAATAGTTTAATTTCACGAGAAGAAGTTCGCAAGATCGTGCGAAGATGCACAATAGCATTTTAATTTTGCGCGATAGTAAAATGTCTTTGCGTGAGAACCAGATGATTTTGCACAAAAGAAAAATGATTTCGTGCGAGAAGGCAGACCAATTTTGCAACAGCAACTAATTTTGACAAAAAAAAAATCGTTCCAATAACCAAGCAGATAAACAGGCACGTAGAACAACAAGCAAGTGATTTCAAGCATGTCTAAAAATAATGAGCAAGGGCAAAAGCAACCTTGTGCATGAACAATCAACTGACTTAGTTTGTGCTAATCCGTAAGAGAGCTATTTGTATATGTTTTCAAAGAGTTTTTCAATCATTGCACACATTCCTAAAAAATGAAAAAGTTTGGCCTCTCTAAGGTTTTTAGTAATGGTTTGTCTCTGCAACTTTTATGACTCAGAGGGGTGACCTCCAATCCTAGTGCACCGAGGTTTTGACACAGTCTGAGAACTTAATCTTCAAGAACTGTTGTGGAGATCTGACAACCCACAATGAACCATACCCGTGGAGATTTCTTCCACAAGGACATTTACATAGCGGTTGTCACTACCATGGCAAAAATGGCTATTACTGCTCTAGGTTTTGTCAACACAATTTTTTTTGTAGAGGGATTGTCTACTATGGTTAACCCTCTCTAAAGGTGACCGACTCACAATAGTGTACCACAAGAGGACTTAGCTTCTAGATCCAAGGTTTTGACACCTTTTCACTTTTAGCCCAATCAAAGTAGACAGATTAATTTGACATGCTAAACTAAGATTATCTCTTAAAGATCTATGATATCATCTCCCAGTGATCTATCAACCTCTTCAGAGAAAGGATGCCTTAATCAACAAGTTGAAGATTCATCTATCTACAAGATGCTCAAAGTATCCTCCCCACCTACAACAAATCCGTCTTAGAGAGGAGTTTCGCTAGGAAACCACTCCCTCAAGATCCACGAATAGTGTTCATGGGGGCTTAATTACTATGTGTGTACAGATGTTAATTCTTGAAAGAAAATCTATCCAAAAGCAATCAAAAAGCACAAGGTGGTACACTTAATGCTTTAACTAATTTGAGGTGAGTCCAAAGATGTGGAATATTTAACCCCTCACACAAGCCAAAATGAGTCCACAACTTAGAAACTAGTGAGTTCTAGAAAGCACAAAAGGGTTGCCTTGTGGAGCCTTTAACGCTTCTGTCATGTAGACCCCTCCTCTTTAACATGGTGCTGATCTTGCAACCATAGGGTGGAATGAGGGGCCAAAAAATTAGCAAGTCCAATAACCCAAGATAGCTAATTAGATCTATCACTAAAAACTAAGCCTGCTAGATGAAACTAATAGAGATCACAACCTAGTATCAAATTATGCATGTGTTGTAAAATAAGAACATGAAAGGAAATACACACAAGCTTGACACAAGAGATGTTCGTTTTAGCTCCAAATGAAGTGTTATCAGTCAAAGAGAATTACCTGGTAATCTTCGTAACGCGCTTACTAGATGTTTTACCTATTTTTGGCAACTTTATCACGCTTTTCCAATTGTCTCGCAAACCGTTGTTATGTTGTTCCAAAAAATTAGAAAACACAAAGAAACTAGAAACAGTGAGCAGTTAGCAGAAAAACTAGAAAACATGAAAATCAATGCAAAAATAGGCTCTGTCAGCAGAATATTGCATAAAATTTTTGACAGTTTGCACGAAGAAGTTTTATGACCCGTGCGAAATTATATTCAGCTCGTGCGAAGAAACAGGTTATGCGCAAAGTTTCGCGCACCCAAGAACTTTCTTGCATGATGCGAAAAGAATCTTCGCATGAAGATTCTGGATCCTCGCGCGAAAATGAACAGTCTCGTGCGAAGATTCTTGAATCTGTACGAAACATTACAGACAAAGAACAAAAAAAATGATTTAAAAATATATAGAAAGAGGCCAGAAAAATTGATTTTCATGCCCCACGGTGGGCGCCAAAAATGTATGCATGAAAATGTGGCTTATGCTAACACACACACTTCAACATGGTCTTTGTATACAGATTCATCCCATAATGAACATTGGATTTTTCATCCAAAAATCAGCCGACAAGGCAACCTGTTGCTTTCTATCTAAAGGAAATTGCTTGTTAGATATCCTTTGATTTGAGGTGTTAAGCAACCAGACCCTCTAAGAATGAAGGATTTGAAAGAAAATGCAACTAATCTATATGAGAATGCAGATTAATCTAGAATGGAATATGCACGTTTAATCTAAGAACATGTAAAAGAAAGCTATGCTAAAATGTATGCATATTAAATCTATATGAGAATTAAACTAGAAAATGAATATGAAAGTAGGGAGCTCAAATGAATGCACAATCTAGCAGAAATTCCATGCAAATTCTCATTCAACCTCTTCTCAAAATGAAGAGATGAGGGTCTCTTAAATAGCCTTTCTTGGAATCCATCAACGGTTGAGATCGATTTCAATCAACGATCATGATTAAAGGTGAAGTTTAGTCATAAAGGAAGATTCCCAAATTAAAGGGAGTTAATAGATTTAATTTGAGTAAAATAAGGAGTTAACTGATTCAATTTGAGTAGAATAAGGAGTTAACTGATTTAACTTATTTTTGATCAATAGTGAACTGGAAATTTCCTTTTTTGAACCGAAGAGAGATTTTGGTGAGATATTTAATTTAATAAAATGAAATATGCTCTCATAATCACCTTTTCTATTTAATTAAATAATCTTTTAATTAATTAGAGATACTTTTCTTATTTAATTAAATAACTTCATTTAATTAATTAGGAATGGCTTCCCATTAATTAAATAACTTTGTTTAATTAATTAGAAGTAAGTTCTCCATTTAATTAAATAATTTCATTTAATTAGTTAAAATAGGCACATTTATTAAATTAAATAAATTTAATTCCATAGTACATTAGCCTTAAGATATAATCTGATTTAATTAAAGTATAAATACTTAGTAATTAAATTAAATATTAATTAATAGGTTTAATGTGACTAATATGAGTAAATACTATAGGAATTAAATAATAAGCATGATGAATGCAAATTAGGGTTTTCTGAATCTGACAATTAAGTCAAGTAGCAAATAGCTGAATAAGAATTTGCCTAATGGAATAGGACTTAGAATTGATCAAAAAATAGACCAGAATTTGTATCATGGCAATGAGCCAATTTTGGGGTATTACAAAGAATAGTTGACAAATTGAGAAGACTGGGAATTCATTTGGAGATTCACCTTATCATGCGTACTAATAAGTGAAAGCATATGATAACGATTCAATTCATAAGTACTGAAGAAAATTGCGTTTCTAATAAACTCCCTAAAAATGTAGTTAGGCCACCACGAAACAAACCTTGTACCTAGAAAATTATGCACCAATGAAATAATCAAACAGTATCTTGTATAATGAAGGATACCACGTGAAGCATTTATATTGCATGTCTACAACTACATACCAAATAGTAACAACAATTTAACACCTTACCCTTTCATTTCAAAGAGTTTGTAGTGTACAGTCCAGATGCCCAACATATATCTGCTAATGCTTTTTCAGTTGCCTGTTGTCATTCTCTTGAACTTGCAATCTACACTACAAAAAAACAAATAGTCAATGGTATGGAGTCTAGAGTTCAATTTATATACATACAATAGATACAAAGTCTAGTTCTTGTTACCTTTATCAACTCTGCTGGGCACAATGCAAAACTTATTAATGCTCCACCAAAAGCTATAGAAGGAACAACAATCTGAAGTTTGGGCTTGCTGCTGCTAGGATCTCCTCCCTTTACAAAGAATCACCATGCCAAATATGATCGCATCAGGACCGCAGACATAAACTACACACTACAAAGAGGAAAAAGTACATCAAATAGTCGCCAATATGCCTATGAAGATAAATCAATATTCCTACTTATCTAGGTATATCATTTTCTTACGGATAAAGGAAAATCTATTGAAAAAAGAAAAGACCACTTTTTACAAATTCACACAGGTATAAACCCATTCATTGTGGGAAAGTAGAAAGCAAATCTAAAGTACTAGTGATGCAAATAAAAGTATCTAGCATCCAATTAGGCAATTCACCTTGAACATCCGTCCAAGTTTCTCAATGCACTCCATAACAAGTTGTTGGTGTGCTAAAACTTTTCTACTCTTCATAATTCTTATAATTGATGCATCAATTGCATAATGTATATCTTTATCCACATCCTCAATCACCTTTTTTTTCCTCATCCTCTAGTTAAGCATTGGCCTTACATCAAAGATTTTGGTGCTTGATCATGAGATTGAGAAGCATGAAGACAAGAACAATGAGACCGCAAGGTTCTCAAGGTTAAGCACTTGCCACTTGCTGAATAAAGGAAGCACCTTGCGGTCTAGCAACCCACGTGAAGTACCCAATTAAGAGGAGCCTACTAGAGTGTTGGTCAACACATTCTTTTTCATTGTTGAGCTATTTTAGAAACCCAAAACCCCAAATAGCAAAAGAAAACAAACAAATTCAAGACCGTTTAAGCTTTACCCAATAATAATATCCTAGGAGTCCAAGAACAACATTTGACTACAAGGGTGGTGACGAGAAGTGTGGGGCAGCATCCCTTCATACCATATAAAGTGTTCTACAGTTCATGTTTTGAATGCCATAAATTAACATTAGAATTCATGGTTTGAATAATATAAAGTCTTAGAATCAATACAAAATCCATGGTTTGATTGCTATGAAAACTTAGGACTAGTACTAAATTTCATGCTTTGAATGCAATAAAGACTCAGAGTAGTCATATAATGTTTTGTAACCCAACAGATTAAATGTGTTGCAGTAATTACCAGTTGTGGTTTAGCAAGATGTGCATGAACCTACAATGTTCATCATACGAATGGAAATCATCTCTTTATTGCCATCAATATTGTTGTTCTTGAACAGTGCAAAAGTTCTGCCAACTGCTATTCCTTCCTACATGGGACTCATTTAAATCAGCCAAAGGTAATAAATTACCAGGAAATGAACATAATTCAAGGGATTAGCTCTTACAGTGAGTGTGATGATGCCAATTATCAGCCTACCTTCACAAGGGTCTTTAAATATTTGGCCTCAAGAACAAAGAATTCACCGGTCAATGGGTTCAAACCGCTTTTTAAGTGACCAACCTATTTCAAGCCACCCACAAAAACATTAGCAAAAGAAACATGCATTTTAGGACCAGAAAATCATGTTTAGAACAAAAATTAGACATAATATCAACCAAATTGTTCCATATCCATCGTGTTTCAAACTCGCTAAATAACTAGTATCTTTTGGGTAGTGATACTGAACATGTACAGATCATAATAATAAGTGATTCATTCTACCATTCTTAGATGTGAGTGAATTGAACACATTGTGCAGAAACGAATACAAGATAGTATAGAATATGCTCCTTCTAGCCATTCTAATTATTTTCAAGTATTGTCAATTAGAACATGTTCCTTTGCAGATGTTAGTAATTATGGAATTTAAAGGCTTCTTTCAAGTATTCATTTCTAGACATACTTAGATGTTCCAGACTTTATAAATCCCCACATGTAATCATTATAGGGTACTGACAATTTTAAGAAATAGCCATACCACCAAGAGCAATCAAAAGAGCTATATTCAATGATCAACCACCTTGTAATCATGAATCTTCACAAAATATGAAGAGACAAAAAGTATATTTTCAGGCTTTCTTGCCAATGGTTAAAGTGATCTGTTATTGATATTTGCATTAAAAGAATGGGAAAGTATCATAATCATATTCAAATAATAATAATAGTGGAGTACACAAATTTTCTTGTAGTTGGGCCTATTTTTTGTTGATGTATCTATTGAGCCGTGCAATAGATTGATATGTTCAAGTTATCTTGAAATACATATAGAGAAAGGAAATGCGATATTCTTTAATCCAACTAGAAATTGCTATCGAGTTGTCTTTGCAAATAAATTTTAAATAGATTATGGTATAGACATGGTAGAGTGTGAGAGAAGAAAATTTAAATTTTACCTATGAATTTCAGTAAGAAGATCCCTGGAATTTTATGAGTAGACCTTTCAGTGGGGACCCTTCTGCTTGGCATCTGCTACTTCCCCTATTGTAGTTTGAAAGCACAGACTTTTTTTTGGCTTGCTTATTAGTCTAAAGTTGCTAGCTGGAGCATAATGGAAGTGATGAACACTTTAATCAAGGACTGGATCATTGCATTGGTAGTAATTATATTCGTGAGCATCAGTAAGACCATCCTTGCAAGTATGAAAACATTAATTGTCAATCATTGGAAATCCAAGATAATTAATATCATTTTCTGTAACACCCCACTCAGGAACCCAAGAGAAATAAACCTAACATGTTACAATGTTTACTGAACTATTTTTTTTTTTGAAGTTTAAACAACATCAAGATAACATTAATGTGGAAGCAATATGAACATACACATCAAATACACATATTCAAATATAGATACAGTTTCAATTCCTCAAGAGTTCCTTTACGTTGAGTCACATTTAATAATTTTTAAATTAATTAGTTTAAGTTCCAAGTACAATGTCTCATGATCATAAAGAAATAACAGATACATAATCGCATAAGCAATTGCATAAGTATAAACAATACAATAAAAGTACATCCAATCAATAACATCCATTGCACATGTCGCAGGGTATGTGAGAAAAGATACAATACATCAGAATACATGATAACATATATACATCATCTGAAAAGAAGTCTCTGAGATAAGAAATAAGAATGATAAAGGTACATCTTCTACAACGAACATCCAATAGCTAGCAATGTGAAGGGGGACCCAAATGGTAAGAAGGCACTACCTCCCGACTGCGTGGTTACCTAGTCAGGCTTCCACTCCCACCGTGCAGGGAAGATAATGAACGATCCACATACGGCTATCAAACATAAAACATTCCTAGGCAAGGTACCCCTAATAGCCAAAACTACCTCAAAGGTAACACATACTACTCAAGAAGATAAAATAATCCAAAGAAAGAACACTCAATCCAATACCGACACCACATAACCAAACATCATACACAAACCAAGTATAAACCAAATACCAAGATCATAAGATAAAGTCAACGAAAGATAATCACCTCAAGTCAAAAGCCACATGTCAAGAGTACATCATCCATGAATCACCAATCATCATCAATGAAAGTAATAACCACAATAAACACAATCAATAAGTACACCACCAGAGATACACAAAAACTACAGAGGAGACTTAGGCTACATACTAGGGAGTGTCATCACATGGCTACTTGAGTTACCCTGGACTAATCTCTTAAGAGACCCCGGACCCTCAAGCGTTGAGTTACCCTGGACTAGTTACTATGAACCCTGAACCCTCAACATCACACATATGGAAACTAGAAAGCCCTCTCAAGAAGATGAGGCACTCATCTCATTCCCATCCTTAGTCTATACAAGCACTCAAGGCATGGGTAAATCAAAAATCTCTAACTTATCTTTTTAGTGTGTTTTCCCCCCCATAAATTTTAATTACTAGATTATCACTTATTACATAACTTGCATTAGGTTACCCTGGCATTGACCACTTTGGGTCTCGGACCCCTATGCAAGCCGCTCCCAAGTCAATGTACCTAGACAACCTCTCCTAAGCACATAAAAACACAGTTGTGTCCCATACCACAACACTCATAAAGATCAAACTTGGTTCCTTAATAGGCAACCCGAAAGCAAATTGGTTCTCCAAACCCAAGTACACATAAATGTTCCATAGATTAAACCTCATAAACATAATCTCAATATGAATCACAAAACACATCAAAACATCTAGTCCCATAAATAGTATACAAGAAATCTCACAAAACCTCTAGTGTACATCCTAGACTGGTCAACACCTACTCGACTCCAAAATCCAAAGGCATAAGTAATACAAGCAACACCACAGTTTCATAGTTTGGTTTGATTTGATAATACACAATAAAGTCAGAAGTAAAGTTTCAATTCTCGTTTCAAAGTATGAACTTGATTGACAATATATTGTTGAGTTAATGATTAGTTCCCATTTCCAGTTGAACGTATGTTTTAATCAGATAATTCCCATAGTTTACCCTTGCAAAAATATCTTGTCCCTTATCCAAATGATTTCAAGTTAAGTCCCCAGGAGTGATAATTAAATTATTAATAATACTTATTGATCCATCAATATAATAATCTACGTTTTTCATTAAAATTTGGTATTATAATAATTTAATTATCTTTAATTTAATCCACTTCCTTTACTCAATTAAATCAAATTTTAATTAAACCAATTATTATTATTTTTCATAAGAATCTATATTATATTTACAAATAATTTATTTAATTACAAAATTATTAATAAATGATAATACAAATTCAATATAATTAAAACTTAATATATTTAAGTTTAATAATTTAAAATTTTAATATAATTAAAATATAATAAAAAACTAAATTATAATTAAAAAAATTTAATGCATATATCAAGAAACGTTTATAGCCCGCCGGCTAACAGTACTGGCCGCAGCCCTTAGTGCGGCAGCGCTGCCGTAGCAGGCTACTGCCACAGCAATAGTACTATGTACTGCTGCGACAGCAGCTGACCGCCGTGCGAGGAGGTCAAGGGGACAGGGGGTGGGTAAAACCCGCCCCTCCCCATATTTATTTTATTTATTTTTATATAATATTTAAAACACCCACGTCTTTTTAATATATATATATATATATATATATATATATATATATATATATATATATATATAATTGTTTTATTATTTGATAACTTTTTATTTCATTAAAATTTATGATTTTCATTTCAAACAAATTCTACAATAAAAATTATTTTATATATATATATTTACATTATTAGTCTGATAGGAAAAAGACTAAGTTTGACCATTCAAATTTCTAATTTTAAATCTTTCTTTTCCTTCAAACCCTACGTGATTTAATTAATTTCCTCTATGATTCTTCTGTATAAACAATGAGAAACTAATTTTAACCAATCAAATCTTGAAAACAATTGAGATGATAAACATAATTTCAATCACCCAACAATCACAAAGCAAACAGATATTTCCAATTAAAATTGCATTCACGGGATTTCAAAACTCTACCTCGTACTAATGCTAAAACTCTAACAGCTGGATGAAAATTTCTACTGCAAGCAAAATCCTTCAAGCTACGAAAAATTCCTTCTTTTCCAAACCCTCTGAATTGCTCTCCAAACCTGTGTGTGCCCTTGACACTTGTGTGTGTCTTGAAAACCTGTGTCTAAAAAACTCTCCCCTAAATAATGACCCCAAAACCCTCTAATATAGAATCTAATTACCCTATAGGGTTTCTGTCACCACCACTTCTAAATTAGAATAATTTTATTTAATTAATTCATTCATGCACAATTAATTTTCTTTTTTAATTAAGATATTCTTTTATTAATCCTTCATGCACTTTAAGTGAATCATTAAATTACTTTATTTAACTATCCACTTGACTTCTATTTTAATCAATTTATAACTTATAAATCTCATGCGCACTTAATGCGATTAAATATCTTTATTAATTTTACATGTTTAATCTTTTCAGTTAATTTCTTTTATTTTCAACTCATGCATAATTCATGCGAACTATAATCTTTATGATAATTAAATATCTTTTAACTTTTAATTTCATTTTAGAAACTTAATTGATAAAATATTTATTAACTTAAATAACAATAATATTTAGCATTTATTTAAAAATGCACTCTAAATATATTATTATTAAATTAAATAAATATAATCACGTTCTAAATTTAAACTTTAACTTTTATCTCCAATATTTAATTCTCACTTATTTAATTAATTCATTCATGCACAATTAATTAATTTCCTTTTTAAAATAAAATATTCTTTTATTATTCCTTCATGCACTTTAAGTGAATTGTTAAATTACTTTATTTAACTTTCCACTTTACTTTACTTTAAATTAATTTATTAACTTTAATCTCATGCGCACTATAATAAAATATCTTAATCAAGTTCACATATTTTATCTTTTAAATTACTCTCTTATATTTGAAACTCATTCATGCGAACTTAAATCATTTTTATAATTTAATATCTTTTCACTTTTTAATTTATTTTTGAACGTTTTAATTGATAAATATTTATTAACTTAAATAACAATAATATTTAGCATTTATTTAAAAATGAACTCTAAATATATTATTATTAAATTAAATAAATATTATCATGTTCTAAATTTAATCTTATAGCTTTTATATTCCAATTCAATTCTTTATATTTAATTAATTTCTCAATTAATTAAATATAATTAAATATTCAAAAAGTCATAATAATTCTCCATTAAATTAAATTATTAATTTAATCTATTAATTAGACTTAATTAATAGAAATTCATCAAAGACTCACAAAACAACATACACACAAAATACTCACGGGTTTAAAAAGGGTAGACAGTCTGTTATGAGTCCTCCTTGCAGGACAAGTATTTTAGGCTATGGCTAGGATTGGACCTGATCATTATCTTTCCATTCTCACCATTTGAGTATTTGTAATAGGGCACGCTCATCCTGGCAATTCAGGGAAGTCGATGCCCGGTACCTGCATCCTGTATAAAAGACGAGCATGTACATGTATATAATATATCTAAACTAAACAGACAATGGCGAGGAGTGGTTCATCGTGTAGATCCCGACTAGCAGGTGACTACGACTCCCTCCCTTAACCACATCAAACATGTCAGACAGAAAGATAAAATAAACACGCACACCATACACATGCAAGTATGGGGTAAGTATCGTAAAAATCACAAGTCTAGCATCAAATGCGTACATATAATAATGCATCTCTATCAATACAACATAATCATCATTAAAGACATCTTGTTAACATTTTTATAAAAGAAACCACTTTTACTAACTAGGATCATCATTAACGTCATGTGAAATGAAATCAACTAAACAATTATAACCGATATATTTGTAATCAAAGTCATGAAATAATGTCATAGTATTGTAAATCGAATATCTCTAAATTAATTAATGCACAAAATCAACCTAAAAGAACTTGACAATGATAACAGAAATGCAAACTAGGGGCAGGCACTACATACACCCCCCCTAGAATTAGGCTTACTCCTGGAAGCCCATTACAAAGAAACGTAAATCAAACTCAGAAAACTCAAAACTAAGGTCCATGATCGGTGCAATTGGTCGCTCTATGACCATATTTTCCACAAAAGTAGCAATCTCCACTAAAGTCTCCCTCTAGGACTCATGGACCTATCTCTATCTCGATGCTCTAAATTATGAGCTCTATCCTGCAAAGGTAGGCGTGCTAGGATCTCCTTGACCAAGTCTCTAGTGATCGGTCCTTCTATCTCAACATGATGCTTAACACTATCATCCTCTCTAGCCTCTTCCTGAATAGGGTCCCTTGAATGGACCAAGGAAGGAATATGGTGACTAACTCTCCCACGACTTCTACCATGTCCTGAGCTACGACCCCTAGCAATGGATCTAGAATCAAAAGTCATCTCTCCTACAACACCCAAACACAAAAACGACATCTAAGAATCCATCATAACCATAGGGTCACAACTTACCGACCTAAAGCAATAACCCAAAAAGTTTTATAAGTTGTCTAGTTCCATGTTTAGAATCTATATCATTTTAGAGTTTGTTGTTCAATAGTTTGGTTTCAAGTTTGATGTCAATATAAGTTTGTAATTTAAATAAGTTGCAAGTTTACTAATTGCTCAAGTGATGGCGCACATAATGCCCAGAGTTCCCAATGTTGAAACTCAGGCTCTGATACTAGATGTAACGCCCCGCTCGGGAACCCAAGAGAAATAAACCTAACATGTTACAATGTTTACTGAACTATTTTTTTTTTTGAAGTTTAAACAACATCAAGATAACATTAATGTGGAAGCAATATGAACATACACATCAAATACACATATGCAAATATAGATACAGTTTCAATTCCTCAAGAGTTCCTTTACGTTGAGTCACATTTAATAATTTTTAAATTAATTAGTTTAAGTTCCAAGTACAATGTCTCATGATCATAAAAAAATAACAGATACATAATCGCATAAGCAATTGCATAAGTATAAACAATACAATAAAAGTACATCCAATCAATAACATCCACTGCACATGTCGCAGGGTATGTGAGAAAAGATACAATACATCAGAATACATGATAACATATATACATCATCTGAAAAGAAGTCTCTGAGATAAGAAATAAGAATGATAAAGGTACATCTTCTACAACAAACATCCAATAGCTAGCAATGTGAAGGGGGACCCAAATGGTAAGAAGGCACTACCTCCCGACCGCGTGGTTACCTAGTCAGGCTTCTACTCCCACCGTGCAGGGAAGATAATGAACGATCCACATACGGCTATCAAACATAAAACATTCCTAGGCAAGGTACCCCTAATAGCCAAAACTACCTCAAAGGTAACACATACTACTCAAGAAGATAAAATAATCCAAAGAAAGAACACTCAATCCAATACCGACACCACATAACCAAATATCATACACAAACCAAGTATAAACCAAATACCAAGATCATAAGATAAAGTCAACGAAAGATAATCACCTCAAGTCAAAAGCCACATGTCAAGAGTACATCATCCATGAATCACCAATCATCATCAATGAAAGTAATAACCACAATAAACACAATCAATAAGTACACCACCAGAGATACACAAAAACTACAGAGGAGACTTAGGCTACATACTAGGGAGTGTCATCACATGGCTGCTTGAGTTACCCTGGAATGATCTCTTAAGAGACCCCGGACCCTCAACATCACACATATGGAAACTAGAAAGCCCTCTCAAGAAGACGAGGCACTCATCTCATTCCCATCCTTAGTCTATACAAGCACTCAAGGCATGGGTAAATCAAAAATCTCTAACTTATCTTTTTAGTGTGTTTTCCCCCCCATAAATTTTAATTACTAGATTATCACTTATTACATAACTTGCATTAGGTTACCCTGGTACTGACCACTTTGGGTCCCGGACCCCTATGCAAGCCGCTCCCAAGTCATGTACCTAGACAACCTCTCCTAAGCACATAAAAACACAGTTGTGTCCCATACCACAACACCCATAAAGATCAAACTTGGTTCCTTAACAGGCAACCCGAAAGCAAATTGGTTCTCCAAACCCAAGTACACATAAATGTTCCATAGATTAAACCTCATAAACATAATCTCAATATGAATCACAAAACACATCACAACATCTAGTCCCATAAATAGTATACAAGAAATCTCACAAAACCTCTAGTGTACATCCTAGATTGGTCAACACCTACTCGACTCCAGAATCCAAAGGCATAAATAATACAAGCAACACCACAGTTTCATAGTTTGGTTTGATTTGATAATACACAATAAAGTCAGAAGTAAAGTTTCAATTCTCGTTTCAAAGTATGAACTTGATTGACAATATATTGTTGAGTTAAAGATTAGTTCCCATTTCCAGTTGAATGTATGTTTTAATCAGATAATTCCCATAGTTTACCCCTGCAAAAATATCTTGTCCCTTATCCAAATGATTTCAAGTTAAGTCCCCAAGAGTGATAATTAAATTATTAATAATACTTATTGATCCATCAATATAATAATCTACGTTTTTCATTAAAATTTGGTATTATAATAATTTAATTATCTTTAATTTAATCCACTTCCTTTACCCAATTAAATCAAATTTTAATTAAACTATTATTTTTCATAAGAATCTATATTATATTTACAAATAATTTATTTAATTACAAAATTATTAATAAATGATAATACAAATTCAATATAATTAAAACTTAATATATTTAAGTTTAATAATTTAAAATTTTAATATAATTAAAATATAATAAAAAACTAAATTATAATTAAAAAAATTTAATGCATATATCAAGAAACGTTTATAACCCGTCGGCTAACAGTACTGGCCGCAGCCCTTAGTGCGGCAGCGCTGCCGTAGCGGGCTACTGCCGCAGCAACAGTACTATGTACTGCTGCGACAGCGGCTGACCACTGTGCGAGGAGGTCAAAGGGACAGGGGGTGGGTAAAACTCGCCCCTCCCCATATTTATTTATTTATTTATTTTATAATATTTAAAACACCCATGTCTTTATATATATATATATATATATATATATATATATTTAATTGTTTTATTATTTGATAACTTTTTATTTCATTAAAATTTATGATTTTCATTTCAAACAAATTCTACAATAAAAATTATTTTATATATATATATATATATATATATATATATATATATATATATATATAATAATATTTACATTATTAGTCTGATAGGAAAAAGACTAAGTTTGACCATTCAAATTTCTAATTTTAAATCTTTCTTTTCCTTCAAACCCTACGTGATTTAATTAATTTCCTCTATGATTCTTCTGTATAAACAATGAGAAACTAATTTTAACCAATCAGATCTTGAAAACAATCGAGATGATAAACATAATTTCAATCACCCAACAATCACAAAGCAAACAGATATTTCCGATTAAAATTGCATTCACAGGATTTCAAAACTCTACCTCGTACTAATGCTAAAGCTCTAACAGCTGGATGAAAATTTCTACTGCAAGCAAAATCCTTCAAGCTACGAAAAATTCTTTCTTTTCCAAACCCTCTGAATTGCTCTCCAAACCTGTGTGTGCCCTTGACACTTGTGTGTGTCTTGAAAACCTGTGTCTGAAAAACTCTCCCCTAAATAATGACCCCAAAACCCTCTAATATAGAATCTAATTACCCTTTAGGGTTTCTGTCACCACCACTTCTAAATTAGAATAATTTTATTTAATTAATTCATTCATGCACAATTAATTTTCTTTTTTAATTAAGATATTCTTTTATTAATCCTTCATGCACTTTAAGTGAATCATTAAATTACTTTATTTAACTATCCACTTGACTTCTATTTTAATCAATTTATAACTTATAAATCTCATGCGCACTTAATGCGATTAAATATCTTTATTAATTTCACATGTTTAATCTTTTCAATTAATTTCTTTTATTTTCAACTCATGCATAATTCATGCGAACTATAATCTTTATGATAATTAAATATCTTTTAACTTTTAATTTCATTTTAGAAACTTAATTGATAAAATATTTATTAACTTAAATAACAATAATATTTAGCATTTATTTAAAAATGCACTCTAAATATATTATTATTAAATTAAATAAATATAATCATGTTCTAAATTTAAACTTTAACTTTTATCTCCAATATTTAATTCTCACTTATTTAATTAATTCATTCATGCACAATTAATTAATTTCCTTTTTAAAATAAAATATTCTTTTATTATTCCTTCATGCACTTTAAGTGAATTGTTAAATTACTTTATTTAACTTTCCACTTTACTTTACTTTAAATTAATTTATTAACTTTAATCTCATGCGCACTATAATAAAATATCTTAATCAAGTTCACATATTTTATCTTTTAAATTACTCTCTTATATTTAAAACTCATTCATGCGAACTTAAATCATTTTTATAATTTAATATCTTTTCACTTTTTAATTTATTTTTAAACGTTTTAATTGATAAATATTTATTAACTTAAATAACAATAATATTTAGCATTTATTTAAAAATGAACTCTAAATATATTATTATTAAATTAAATAAATATTATCATGTTCTAAATTTAATCTTATAGCTTTTATATTCCAATTCAATTCTTTATATTTAATCAATTTCTCAATTAATTAAATATAATTAAATATTCAAAAAGTCATAATAATTCTCCATTAAATTAAATTATTAATTTAATCTATTAATTAGACTTAATTAATAGAAATTCATCAAAGACTCACAAAACAACATACACACAAAATACTCACGGGTTTAAAAAGGGTAGACAGTCTATTACGAGTCCTCCTTGCAGGACAAGTATTTTAGGCTATGGCTAGGATTGGACCTGATCATTATCTTCCCAGTCTCACCATTTGAGTATTCGTAATAGGGCACACTCATCCTGGCAATTCAGGGAAGTCGATGCCCGGTACCTGCATCCTGTATAAAAGACGAGCATGTACATGTATATAATATATCTAAACTAAACAGACAATGGCGAGGAGTGGTTCATCGTGTAGATCCCGACTAGCAGGTGACTACGACTTCCTCCCTTAACCACATCAAACACGTCAGACAGAAAGATAAAATAAACACGCACACCATACACATGCAAGTATGGGGTAAGTATCGTAAAAATCACAAGTCTAACATCAAATGCGTACATATAATAATGCATCTCTATCAATACAACATAATCATCATTAAAGACATCTTGTTAACATTTTTATAAAAGAAACCACTTTTACTAACTAGGATCATCATTAACGTCATGTGAAATGAAATCAACTAAACAATTATAACCGATATATTTGTAATCAAAGTCATGAAATAATATCATAGTATTGTAAATCCAATATCTCTAAATTAATTAATGCACAAAATCAACCTAAAAGAACTTGACAATGATAATAGAAATGCGAACTAGGGGCAGGCACTACATTTTCATCCAACTTCATAAGTTTCAATGCTTTAATCACAAGATTGTCGCCTTGGAAATGAGCATCATAATTATATCACAATTTTGCCTATGAATTTGTTGTACAGTAGCTTGAATATAATTAGAAACATTGTATAAATTAAGCACATTTTTTGTCCAAAGCATTAAGAGCATATATCTTGAAGATAACATTGATGTTATTTGTTTGTAACAGAACTAAGCAATTAACACAATATATTTCAAAAGATCGTTAACCATATAGGTAATTTATGTAGTCATAAAGATGAATAATTTAGTATAGAACAATTGTTTGTAGCATATTGAGCATATTAGTCAATGAAATGTAATTATTGAGTGTTATTTGAAACCCAAAAGAATTTAGAGGAAATTTGTAGAAAATAGATGGCTGGCGTGTATCCTTGTAGTCATTGGAAATCCAAGAAAATTGGTTAGTGACATATGTAATCACTAAGTGTTATTTGAGACCCAAAAAATTTAGGGACAATTTGTAGAAAACAAATGATTGTCATGTATCCTTGTTTTGGTAGCTTTGACTGTGATGGCCTGCACAACAACATGGTTCAGGCAAGAGCATGTAGTACTTATGCACATCATAATTTATATATGTCATATGTATTTGATAGAAGGTATTTCATATTGGGAAAAGTCACATTAGTTATCTTATAGAATCTTTAAGATGAACAAATGAACATAGCATTACAAGTATCTTACTATGAGAATACAAAAATTAATTGTAAGAAAGAAAATTTGATGGTTCATGCTAGTGTGCTACAAGTGGGCATTCAAACAAATTGGAAAACCAAAGAGTGATCTTACCATATACAATTCTTACCAAACTTTACTTGTAGTCTCTCCTTGGAAAGATGGTTGAGCTAGAGGGATTGATTGGAGTGTTCCATCTACTTGTTCTTTTTGTTGGGATCTTCTCTCTCCTCAATATGAAACTAGGTATTTTAAGTAAAATTTGATGTTCTAAGTAAATCCATGAAATTTTTACAATATAGATCCTTTTAAAGATGCATGTTTGGTGAGATACTTTTGAGATCTACCTCCAACATTAAAAAAAATCTAATCTAATATTTCAAAATCTTTTGATATATATTCTCCTTTATAGACTATGCTCCTTTCACTTCTTAATTCCATATCTAATCTAGGCAAGGGCAGAGCATTTTCAAGATTAATCACACCATATAAATCATAATAAACAAGTATTATAATCTTTTGCAAAACTCATTTCATGGTCTCATAATTTATCCCACTCTAAAAAATACACAAAACAACTCACTTCAATCATGCTATTAGTTGTACAAAGATTGCATAACTATAGAGCACTTGACGTGGGCCTAATGAAGCTACATCTACTCATTGGATGTCTCCATCAATCTTTTTTTTTTTGAATCAAGACTGAAGATGTATTGTATTTTAAAACAATTCAATTTGTAGGCCTTTCATGGTTTGGGTGTAGTTTGAAAATGCTTAATTTCTTCAATAACATAGCCATCTAAAAGAGCTGGGAATCCTATGTAGATTTGTGTATATAGAGCATGGAAACACATAGGTTATGGTAACAAGGAGGGTAATGAGCCAATATGTAGGGGAATATTTGGAATTTCTACTGAAGCAAAGTTGGAAATGTTTCTTTCCAATTAACAGTTGTAAGCATAACTTGTAGTTGGGCTCCAAAAAATGCTTGATCTCCTATATTTTAGTTGGGTGTGAATTGGCAGACATGCTGACCTAAGTATCTGAAAAATGCAAGCTTGAAAGAAATTTGTGCAGAAATAGTGTGCATACCTTTTGAAACACCAATAATTATTTACCATTTTAATGAAAATTGTTTACTCATTTTAGTCTTCTATTTAATAGAAGTTTGAATGAAACCCCAAATAAAATCTGAGGGAAAACATCATTAATCATGCCCTAAGAACATTGCAACCCTTGTTGCATTAGAGTGGCACATTTTGCAGCACCAAAATGTATAAAGGATCTATAGAAGTGGAGAAAATTACTTAGGAGGTGGGAATCCTATTATGGGTCTGAAGAATAATCAAAAAAACCTATTACAGGTATAGGTACATTTGGAAGAGGGAATTTTGATTTGGGTTTGTAGCAAAAAAATTGGAGCTGTGGAAGACTGATTTTAGGCAATGTTAGTTGCTCTTCATCACAAATATACTCATGTGGGCTATTTAATACAACTTTGAATAAACCCCCCCAAAAAAAGAGAGTGAAAACACCATCAATCATGCCCTAAGAACAATAAACTATAGAAGTGGAGAAAATTACTTATCAGGCTAGAGCCCTGCTATGGCTCTAAAGAATAAACCAAAAACATGTTATGGGTTTCAAGTACAATTGGAAGAGGGAATTTTGATTTTTGTTTCATGCAAAAAAAATTGAAGGTGTAGAAGACTAATTTTAGGGCACATTAGTTTTGAGTCCTCCAAAGAATTCAACGATCAGCAAAATTTTTGGTGGGTCCATTTTCAGGTGTGTCCATCACCTTATACCCTGTTGTTCTTAACACTAAGTAGCAGGTTACAAAAACCCAGAGCTCTTCTGTTACTCTCATATCTAACATACTGAAGTGTGATAATTTGGAAACCATTCACAACCTTATAAGAAAAAACACATAGAGCACGGACCCCTTGAATTCCATTAAAATCATATTCCATTGATTAAACATGGTCATTAGAAACCAAAAATAGAAAAGGAAAAATTGTAGGTAAGGAAACATTGTCAAAGAAAGGAAAATAAAATGAAATGGGCATCATTCCCACAAATTATAGGAGCTCATAAAATACAAAATGGGTATCACAAACATAGAGAAAAATTGTTCTCAAGAGAAAACAAACCCAAAAAGAACATTTCTTTAGACACAAATTTCAATTTTATGCTTCTAAAATCTTCACCCATATCACAAACCTAGGAAAATGGGGGTCACAAAGAAAAATACCTACCAATCATAGAGATGTGAAACAACTGCTAAGTGAAAATTTCTAAGACACAGTCTTACCTCAATTCAAGTCTTAAGATTTTTGTTTTGGAAACACCAGGTTTGCAGCCTCCAAGATAACCATCTCAGCAAATATGCACTCAATTTTTGTCTTCGCTCTCTACATCCACTAATGGCCCTAGGCAGATTTTTCATACCTATTCAACTTATTGGCTGCAGATGTATTAAAGAAATAATATTTTTATGCAACATAACAATAGATCAATTGATGAATAACATATTCCACATATAGAACAATAGTAAAGTCACAAAGAGCAGCACCATTAGCTTTAGTCAATGGAAAAAAGTACACTAAACACTCAAACACATCAAATTCAGACCTCTTTGTTGGATGAAAATGATTTCTGGGGTAAAATCCTTTCTTTTATTGGCAATTTGATGACTCTGTCCAATTTAAGTACATCACCAATTTTTCTGGACTACTTCTATCCAACATCGACAGGATGGGAAATTTATCCATCTTAGATCTTCATGAAAACCAGCTAAGCTATTAAATTCCATTCAAAATTTTAAATCTTAAATCTCTATCATATTCTTGCAAACTACCCCGTCCAGTCATTCATCTACATCCCCTTTTGTTCTACCATGTAGTTAATTTAGGCAATTTGTTCAGGCCTTGAATCTTTGGATCAAAGAGCATAGGACTAAAAAAGGTTACAGTGTCCATATTTTTCAGCCATTTTCTTGAAATCTTGAAAGTTTTTTGTTGGTGCAATGACTTCATCCATTGAATAGACTTCTGCTACTGCACCAATTTTGTCTCTATTGCAAGGCCTTGTGCGGAAGCTATAATAGAGGAGGAAAAGGAGTCCTTGAAGAGGCCTTCATTTTTAGAGAAGAATATATTGGCAGTATTAGCCTTAGGCATTGAGAGGCTAGATTGATGTAACAACCCCCTTAGCCAGCACTAGATTGTTGTTAAATCAAATTACTCCACAGGAGAAGAGAGTGAAGAGAGAAAGAGAGAATTCACATAGTAAACCCCGAGTGTCAAAGGTGTTAGGAGAAGAATATAAAGATGAATGGGAGATTCCTTCAAAGATATTGATAAATTAAGCTTCCAAATTATGAGGAAACCCTTAAAGTACCTTACTTAACCCCACCATCATTCCAAAATTCATGACAAGATATGGTAGAAAGTAGTAGTGTGCATTTCCAGGGCCACACATTGGCTTCCCTATTTTTTCCTATTTTCTAAGCATCATTGCCCCAAAAATTCCATGAATGGGCAACTGAGCATAAGTTGAGTCGAGAAGATGCCAATTCCTAATTTACTTCACATATAATACTAGTGATCGCACTGTGAGGTGCAATGGGTATGCTGAAATGTACCAGTGTTTTACAAATAAAAAAATGGAAGTCATTTGCAATTTTATTTTACTATGGAAATGCATTGTCATCTCTTAGGTGGCACCATTACAGGCACTCACATTTATCAGACCTGCAACATATTTCTACATTGACAATTTCAGATTGTACTCATTTATGTTAATATTTTATATCAGTGGACATGATTCTTTTCTTAAATGGAACTTACAACATATTGGGAGTTCATTTTGTTAGAAATGTCACTGTACAAGTAAACTGCTGCTATGCATTCCTTTCACCTGTTGAATCAGTTTCTTCTCAAAGAAGTATATTTGAGCTATGTCATTTACTATTGAAGATAATCTATATGGAGATTTTAAGAAATTATAATAGGCACCATTTGAGGAGGAGAATTAATGTGTATGAACATTTACAGAGAAAATCAACAAATAGGTTGCTTGGGAAGAAATCATGTGCCTGAGTGCTGCAACATGTGCCAATAACAAGTGGAGGAACTAATTTAGCATGAACTATCAAACAACTCATTCTGTTAAAGCTAATACATTTTGTACTTTATTTGCTAGATATCATTGAAGGAATATAAATATGGTAGTAATAATGTCTTATATCTAATTATGAGGCATACAATATGTTTTATATGTAAATTGTAATGTCTGATATGCAATCAAATTATAGAATGAAAGATGAGTTTTATCACCTGCACTGATAGATCAATTATGCTATCTCTAATTTATAATGGAAATACAAAATTGATATTTATTGCTTATAGAACTCTGCAAATCTGATATATGTATAACATTATGTAGTGGAAAGTAATTGATTAGAACTTAGAAGCAATTAGTGTTGTCTGGTATCGATGAATGTTTTCAATTCAAGGGATGCTTTCTCTATATACAACCTGACTGTGTCATCCCTTAGATGTCATCTTTAATATATGTGATTCACAATTGCACGAGTAAGTCGACCAGGCTGTTGGCTCTAAAAAGAGCATATCTAAGAGGATAAGAAAAAGAAGTAATATGTACTTGGTTATGATGAAATGAAAAATGAGATTGGCATCCTATATCTTATGTTGAAGATGATAGGACACATTGGAAGTGACACACCTCCCTTCACAGTTAATCATACCACCTCTTCCAAAAGTTAATCCTAGTTGTCGGTTCAGATTCTGGTTTTGGTTTGGGTTCGAGATTCGAGTTCCAAATTTGTTCAATAATTTGGTGATTTGATTCGAATTCATTTTGCGTTCATACATACAAGAATATATATATATATATATATAATCCTAGTTGTCGGTTCAGATTCTGGTTTTGGTTTGGGTTCGAGATTCGGGTTCCAAATTTGTTCAATAATTTGGGGATTTGATTCGAATTCATTTTGCGTTCATACATACAAGAATATATATATATATATATATATATATATATATATATATATATATATATATATATATATATATATATATATATATATATATATATATATATATATATATATATATATATATATATATATATATATATATATATATATATATATATATATATATAGCAACAAATAAGTTCATAAAACACTATGCTAATATTAAAGCAACATAGCAAAATACACCACCATATCAATGTTTCGGTTCAAAAACAATAATGTCAACATTAATAATCAGCCATCATCAATTAAGATTAAATATCATCAACCAAATCATCATCATTCATCTGTTACAAATTAGAAGCACAAAATGTAATATTATAGGCCCCTTTAAAGACACTGTTGTGATTGTTTCCATATTGTAAGCTTCACACATTAATTATCATATTGGGTGATTCAAAGAATGCAGCTTTGGATTGGGCTGGATGAAGCCGAGAAAGTAGGCTTTGGATTATAGCTTATCAAATTGGTTATCAATTTATGTTCCAAGTTTATGACATTACAACATTGGCATCAAAGACTATTATGAGAACATTTTCTATTATTTGAATATAGCGTCAATAACACAATCTTTAAGAGGTGAAATCTTTTTCTATAATTAAAGAATTTATTGGAAAATAGCAATCATTATAAAAAATCCTCATCTGAGATTTAGAATACTACTTTGATGATAAGCCCGAGGCTTTTGTGACCTAGACCAACACACAAGCTGATGGAATAAGATGGTCACTTAATAAGGAGAAGAAAGAGGATCAAAAGTTCAGAGTTACTAACTGAAAAAACTTAAAAATGATCCCCTTGAGGTCTTGTATGAGGGACTCTCATGCACATTAAAAACTACACATGCACCCATATAGGTAAAACTTCAAAAGATGAAAATAAAAAGCCTGCATGCTGTTTGGCAGGCACTCCATGTGGGAACTATTAGTTAAATGGCACAATTCCCATCAAAACATGAAAAATTATCTACTAATTATTAAGAAGCAACACTTTGAAAACAAAGCTCAAGGGGCATATGGGAAAGTGATGAGAGGATTGTCATTACTAAGGGAAGCCGACTCTTTTTTCTCATCCATATTGGATCTAGTGGATGAGATCCAACTTTAGGATATGTCCTAAGGATTTCTACTTCTCATCCATTGAAGAAAAGTATGTCTGATAGTAATAACGTATGTCATTTGGTAAGCCAATAGAATTGCTAGAAGTCTTCACAATCTATTCCTTCCATGCTACAAGGCTTTTGAATGATCTCTTTCATTGCCTTATCAATGGCTTCTCTTTCTTATTTTCCCTTGGATAGTTAAAAGTTTGATGGTGAGTGGAAGATACAAAACTCTACTATTGCTACTCTAATAACAAGGTTAAGAAATGACGCCCACAACCATTTATTGTCTGTTTCATAATCCTAAATATAATTAAAATTGGTTCATACAAACTTCCATTGTATTTAGCTATTTTCAATGGTCCAATTTTGAACAAGTTTCTCTTGGTTTGATTGAGAAGTTCAAGAGGGTATAAAGTGTTTTAAGAACTTTCTAACTCTCCAGCACACATCACAACCTGTTAGGCACTATTTGACACCCTACTATACTGATGCCCATGAAGATCTTGCTTGCAATACTTTATGTTGCATCATGTCTATATATATTCCATCTGCACATATTGAAATATAAAAACAAAAAAAATGGCAATGAAAATAATTGGATGACACATAGCAGAAAAAGGCCTAATTTGGGGAAGACTCTTTGACAATAGACAACTGAATACAGTAGGGCTTTATTAGCTCCTTCTTGGCCAAGGAAGAATGCCTTATACATAGTCTATACAAAAGCATGAGCAAAGATTTAAAGAAGATTTTCTAGGCAAACAAAACAACATCCTTTCATTTTAAGATGATATATAAAGGCATTCTTCCAGAGAGGGGCCAACTTGGTTCATTTTGAGTTCGCTAGGTTTAACCCATAGGCATTACTACACCGAACTGGATCTCAAATAACCTTTATATCAGACCTAGATCCAGGGACGATGAGTGCCAAACTGATAACTTAGCTTTTTGTACAATCAAATCGACATATTAAAGACATAAAGCCATTTGTACAAGGGTGATATTTCCTCAAGTTTTCTTTGTTTCCAGATTCCTTTAGATAAAGATAGCTACTATAAAGAAGTGGATAGATTCACCCAAGAATCTCTCTTATAAATGGAATTCCTTCTCAATTTTGGAAGGATAATTTCACAAATATTGTAGTGTAAACTTCTAAAATTAGTTCATCCAGACACAAAACCAACAAATGTCTACCAAATCTTATGAGAGAGAACAAAAAAAAATGATCAAGAAATTGAAGTGGATTATAGGATTAGACATTTCCATGTAATTATTGGTCTAAAAGGTTGAGCCCTATCTTCCTTATGAGAGTAGTTTTGGTTTGGATAATAGTTTATAAAGCAAAAAAGCTATGTTGTGGACTGAATCCTTTGGTAGATACCTCAGTTGCCAATATGAATTTGGGTACACACTGGTATGGCAATATTTTTTGCTTGGGTATTAGGGGTGTGCTTGGATCAGACACAATAATGATGGAGGTGTTATTGATACTTGGTTTCTCACTTTAGCCATCATAATGAAAATGGTATTTTAGATCGATGTAGCAATCACAAGTTGGAAAAGGAAAATATGTGTGTAAAATCTGAGGCCATTTCTAAATAACGTTATATTGTACATGGATCACGTGGCATGAGAATAAATAGAAACAAGGTTTCATATGGTGCATATCTTAAAGATTACTATTCTGGTATTATAAAATGTAATGAAGACTATGTTGGTGCCATGTATTGAAAGTCATATCTATTTTTAGCTTGTAAAGAGAGCAACAAAAGCTATGTGAATGTATCTGAGACTATCAATTTGATTAGTTCAAGAAGAAATAGAAGCAATATGTGCAAAAGTGGATGGGAGATGCTACATAGAAAACAATCAAAAGAATATGCTTCAGATCTTATATTGATCTTGTTTGAAATAAAGGAAAGATCTTTTACCATCAACTTCGTGAAATATACATATAACTTATCACAGGAATATCGATAAAGATGGCAGTTATCAATTGATAGATATTAATAATACAAAGTTACATGCTGAATTGTAGTGCATCAATTTTCATCTTGGTCGATAAGACTACAAATAGGAAAATTAATGGGTGTTTCTCATAATTCACAGTCAAAGTGGAAATTGTACGGACCTACTCACACTCCTGAGAGGAATATATTATAGGTGGTCTTCCATCCCTGCACAAGAAACATTTGATACTCAGAACCTCAAAACCCTAAATGTGATCAAGAGTCAACATAATGTGTACTTACCAATAACAAACAAATAGGAGATGGCACATTCAATGATATGAAATATTTAGTCTGATTAAGGACAGCCTTAATTGTACTCATTTAAGATCATAAGTAGTTAATAAAATTATAATTTTCCAAAAAATTTCAATTGCACATGGTGTAAATATGTACAATGAACTGGAAATTTAAAAAACAATTAGCATTCCTATATAGGAAGATGAAAAATTGAATGAATGGTTCGGTGCATGTTTTTTAGCTGATCCAAAATTATGATATCACTTGAAAACTAAAATGGTTGATATCATCAAGTGAAAAGTATACCTGAACCAAATTTATAAAATAAAATCTAATCTGCTAATAGAAGTGGTTGCAGTATTCTAACAAAATAAATGAGTAGACATTAAGTTTACACAGTCCATGTTAAATTTATTTGTGTTGTTTCTAGACTAAACGTTGTAGTTATAAAACTAAGTTATCCATCTTTTACAATTGTAAGCTCAAATACTAGAGAAAATAAACTTAAATAGATATAACAAATCTCAAGTCAATTATACTAAACATCTTGGAAACGGATTTAATATATCTTATTTACTACAATCATGCTTTAACTTGTAGTCAAGGATTCAAGATGGCCAAAAACATGGAAAGGGACTTCAACTCCTCCCATTGGTATCAAAAGAACCTAAGATCCTCATTAGATAATGTTATTCAAGTTGCATCTATTACAAGTGTGGTTGTCGTGTACCAAAAGGTTGACCTGTCAATGTCGATAGAACCACTAGACTTCTAAATCTATAGGAGGTGGCTAGTCCTTTGTCACAAACCTTTAGGGGAACGCTGACCATTATGCCAACAATCTCCCCCACAACATTACCCAAGGGGATCCGAACCCATGAAGAAACTTTAATACCACTTTTTATAAGTGGAAAGTGGGGTTTTTGTTGCGTCAAAAGATCAACCTATGTGAACTATTTGGGAAGGGTAACAAATTGGAAAAATGGAATTATCTTCTCCTGCCAAAATGTTCTCTTATACTAGTCTTTCTTCAAATTCACAAATGGGATATGCCAATATATGGAAATCTTGTCTTCACTCCCAACCCCAAATGATAACACATCACTTGAAACCAAAACAAAAGCTTTAAATTCAGATAAGGAAAAGTTGAAACAAGATTTTGAACACAAAATCATAAGAGAGCAAGTGATTCAACTATAGAGATAAGTTTTAGTATAAATCATTAACACACTATATCACCAACATGTCATTGTAGTGACCAATACACTAATTATCATCCATATGACAAAAATACATTGTAGGGCCAACCAAATCATGGTCAAAGGCCAAATTCATCCCACATATATGGGGGATAATGAGCCATTTGGAATAGTTAGAACTACATCCTCATATCTACAGGGCACAACAAATGCTTAAGCCCTTCACAATGATTAGTCACACTTTCTAATAAAAATTTGAAAGATACAAATCGATTCAAGATAATTATAATTAAGATGCAAGTATAGATCATTAACAAGAAATGCATATCTAAGCTTCAAAACTGAAATACACATGAATGTGGAATAGCTAAGATATTATGGTTGATTATTGATGTATCTACTCATTTTCTCTTCACTATTATGTTCAATCTAATGCTCTAGTCGATTACGATGCATAATATAAATCATTAACCCAAAATGTAGGTCTATTATTGGAAACTAAAATAATTATGAATGTGGACTAGCTAAGACACTAGGCTGATTATTGATGTTTTTACTCATTGCCTTCCTCACTATTATGTTTAATCTCCCTGATGTGTTCAATCTAACACCACATTCAAGTCAAAACCATTGTGAATACCACTTGAATACTGTGATGTTAAGGATTTGAAACCATAGAGTATGATTAAACTAAGAGAATTAATAAATGATCATAAAATAGATCTCTCATTACCCAAGCCATGTGCATTGGGAAAAAAGGTATATTTCAACTCTTAAAAGAGAATGAAATTAATCCCTCTACAATAAGGGTTATGTTTAATGGAACATCCCCCAAAGGAGTAAATCAATACTCCTACTAAAAATAATCAAATCTGGTATTGCACTCCATGGGCTTCAAAAGTTGAGTGGAAGTGTTCTAGTTGGGAATATTGAGACAAAGGCAATGAGAAACACCTATACTATTAATTTTTGCGAGGTAGAAATGATAGATGAAGCTAAATTATTAGTAGGTAAAATGCTGGAAGATGGCCATTTTCCTGAAATCTACACATCACTAGCATAATAGATGACTTTTTCAACTTTGGAAAAGCGAAAAAACCCTACAACTTGCTTGTAAAAATGATAAGTTTAGTCTTTTGCTATCACTTAAAGTTGTGTGACTGATGCTCATTTTGAAATTGATGGAATAGTCAAGGACATGAAACATGTTTATATATATATATATATATATATATATATATATATATATATATATGCAATGGTTTGTGAAAGACGAGGGATCATTTTGGAGTAGATTCACTTATGAATAAGATGTTAGATGGAGGCTTGGCTCCTAATGCCATCACTTAAAGCTGTCATATTTGTGCTCATTGCAAAATTGTTGGAAGAGTCAAGAACACAAAGTGTGTTTAGTTTGTTGTTTAGAAATATCATATATACAGAGCAATGCATTACAATCTGGTTAAATAAAGATGATTGATTCAAAAGTGGCTTGAACATCAATTGTGAATCAAAGCTTAGATTCAAGGTAGACTATTCCATTACCCATTGGCCTAATGAACAACACCTATGATTATGTTTCATGTGGAACTCACTCGGGTTGGAAACCTTGTGTGATCCATCTATCAATTACTTGTGTAATGTCAAAAGATTTGAATACAATAGAATCAAACTAAAAAAAAAACAAGTTCTTGTGCAAGCTAAAACAAAACCTCCAAATAGAGCTCAACAAAAGAGTGTGAAAACAACATTACCATCAAAAGCCTGACTCAAATGTTACCAAAGCCTCCATTGTTTAATGATATTCTCCTTGACCAATTGATATGTAGATGCTCATTTTCTTAAGGATGACTTGATTTGATAGCATATACTTTGCTCAAACTTGATGGTTTCTTGGAATGGATGAGGGAGTGGCTCAATTTATAGAATTTTGGAATGGATAATGGATAGTAAAGATCTAATAATGAGATCATTGTGAAGGATGGTTGACAATATCCCTGTAGGATGAAGGAGAAGATGAAAGGTGGAGATTGAAGGTTTTAAATTGTGAATAGCTCGAATGAGCTTACTAATCATAGTAAGTGGTTGAAACCATGAGGGAAATAAGGGATGTGTACATCTAGATTGCCTATATTCTTGGGGTTGGTGGAGAGAATAATGGAGCTATAATAACAAGTGCCTTTAGATATTTTGATTCTTGGAACATTTTAAGGGGCTTTAGGCATGTTTAAATACTAATATTATTAACTATTTTAGCCATGTGTGAGATGAAAAAAGAAATTTTTATTTATTTATTGTGACAGAGTGTAAAGAGGGATTACTTAAATAATAGGATTATATACTTTAATTTATATTACCAATATTATCTCAATAGTTGAAGGATCCCCGTAGGATGAAGGAGAAGATGAAAGGTGGAGATTGAAGGTTTTAAATTGTGAATAGCTCGGATGAGCTTAATAATCATAGTAAGTGGTTGAAACCATGAGGGAAATAAGGATGTGTGCATCTAGATTGCCTATATTCTTGGGGTTGGTGGAGAGAATAATGGAACTATAATAACAAGTGCCTTTACATATTTTGATTCTTGGAACATTTTAAGGGGCTTTAGGCATATTTAAATACTAATATTATTAACTATTTTACCCATGTGTGAGATGAAAAAAGAAATATTTATTTATTTATTTTGATAGAGTGGAAAGAGTGATTAATTAAATAATAGGATTATATACTTTAATTTATATTACCAGTATTATCTCGATAGCTGATCACTACTTTCTCCATAGGTTTCTACAGAAACAACCAGCCAATTTGGTGAATTAGTTGCAGATTCTAACACAAATGAACTATTACACAATGCACAAAAGCCAGAGACTAATGTGACTCTATAGAAAAATGTTTTAGTACTCTTGGATTTGTTAAATACATTTTATATAGTTATAATAGCATAATTGTTTTCTTTGCTATTCTGTAGGTAAGTGACCAAATATACTACAATGTCCATATTTTTACAGCTAACATCTTTTCAGCAAGATTTTCAACAAACTCATTTTAATTGGAACATGGTGAATTCTATCTCCATTTTATATGCTCAAAATATAAATGTTTATTCCTTCACAACAATACCAATATGCTTTTGACAACATGCATGATGTTTCAATGATTTCTGAATAGAGTGTAAAATAACTTAGGTGAAATGGATTTGCGCTAGATGAGTTTGGTTGATTAGGACTAGGTTATGCATTTGACTTGGTAAAAGGGATTGAGTGCACTATGGAAGTACTTTAGGTGTCTACAAAGTGCAACAAAAATACACAATATTGACTCCCAAATCCCAAAAGATCAATACTAGGTTCTATTCCAAAAACTCTATTGATTGTAGCAGAATATAGCCACATGCTCAAAGTAA
Source organism: Cupressus sempervirens (assembly GCA_028749045.1). Lineage (NCBI taxonomy): Eukaryota > Viridiplantae > Streptophyta > Pinopsida > Cupressales > Cupressaceae > Cupressus > Cupressus sempervirens. The sequence continues at coordinate 268,394,612 of CM053787.1, read as the reverse complement.
GTTATTTTCCGTGTTCACTTCTAGTCACTGAAAACAAACAAACAATATATCACAAAAAAACTTACTAGATTCTCTCTAGCAACCCTCAAAGTCTGGTATGATTCGCTTTGAAGACCAGCCCTAAATGAAACCAGGCTCTCCAAAAACCATGCAAAAATGCAGAGAAAACCTAAAATGAAACTGGGCTCTCCAAAAACCATGTGAAAATGCTCCAAAAACCTGAAATAAAACTAGGTGTGGGAAAGATGTAAAAGGACAAATGTTTGTTTCCTTTGTGCATGTATAAGCCCTATGTTGGTCAAAATTTTGACCAACACGGGTCTTATATGTGAAAAAAAGAAATTGTTACCTTTACATTTCGACCACCCTAAATTTATTTAGTTGATGGTTGAAAATTTTTGTAGAAAAATGATGTTAAATCTAGTAGTGATGTGTTACAATAACATCCACACATGAAAATAACACTTAGACACTAGGATTTAACATGGAAACATAAACCACCAAACAACATGCTAGTGGCTCAATTACAAATAAATTTTTGGGTATTTCCATGCCCCCTCCTCCCAAGTTTAAAATCTCTTGCTTGATCTTAGGCCATATGACTTATGTTCTTGATGAGATCATTAATGAAATGGTAAATGGTTTAGGGCTCACTCTTGTGGGAAAACTCCCACTTTTCATACCTTCAATCAGACAACTTAGGAAATAGATGGCTTGAACCTAGTCCTTAAAAGGTAGAATTATAATAAATACCTTGGTTAATGCCTTGTTTGTGTTCTCCTTTGTTTACCATGAGGATCTCTCCAATGTTCTTATGAATGGACCGTGGTCACTAGGTCCAAATTTTAGAAATATCCTTAACATCTGTAAGTTGAAACCTAAGATGGATCCAACTATTGACTTGGGAGCTCATTCTTTTATTTGTGTGAGTTTTCTAGAGTTGCCTTTGGATTTTTGGAATAATGAGGTCTTTAAGGGTGAAAGCACAAACCTTTGTCACCCTTTTGTAAAGGAAAAGGCTAACAAAAGTATAACTATTCACCTTCAATGATATAAAATTGGTATTATTATTTTAAATTTGAAAATGAAGTAAACTAATGAAATGTCCAAAAATGGATGAAGTTTTGTATTATAATTTTTAATAATTATTTGGAATAAGAATTGATATATTTTTCTAATTTATAAGGACATTTTTTAGCTACTAAAAAACACTGAAAATTAGGGGTCTAGTTCCCACCAGAAAAATATAGGGAAATAAATTTATTTCCTTTTGATCTTAGACTATGTTATGGATAACATATATAGCTAGAACAATCAAAAATAAAAATCAACTTTGGACCTAGGTTTTCTCTTTTATAATGATTCAAACTTCAACTCACCTAAAATTGATAGTTTTCATCTCCCACCACATTTTTCAAAACAATTCTTTTCTAATCAAGAGAAAAATTATGCATTCTAGAAGAGGACTCTCACCTCTAGAATGCCATATAATTTTTAGATTTTTTTATATTACTTAATATTCTTTCTTTCCCAAAATTGACATCTTTTTTAGTGTTAAAATGTGTGCTTGTAGAATTTTTTAATTACAATATACTATATCTAATTAAAACACTGTAAACTCTATATGAGAACATTCTTGACTCTGAGCTCTATAAAATGGTGTTTATATGTTATTAAAAAAAATCATAAAAAATAGTAAGAGTTATTGAAATGCCACTTTTCTAAAATAATTTTATTTCTTTAGTAATTAGATACAAACTAGTATAAAACATGCATTTAATAGCCATTTCCAATTGGAAAAGTGTGAGACCATATATAACTTAGCTAGAATAAATTTATCTAGATCATATGTTTTAACAAAATTGATTTTTAGATAGAAATACTCAAATTTAGTCATTCTAATAAGTTGGCCTGAAAGGTGACACAACTTTGTACTTGTACCCTTAAAGGTATTGCATACTCCTTTGATTCATTGATGGTAGTTGATAAGGTTACCCAAACAAAAGCTTGCCTATTGTTTGCCAAGATTTGTATCAATGTGATAGTGAATCAAGTTCTTCTATTAGAGGCTAATATTGAATCCAAGCTAGGGTCCTATGTCCAACCCTTCCACTATGAAAAAGAAGATTTTTCTATGCGAGATACAAAAGGTTTAGGAATTTAGATGTGATATGTGCTACCCAACATGCTAAGCTTGGGGTTCCTTCAAAGATCCCATATAATAGGGTTGGGAATCTAGAGCTATTCCCTCTAAAGTAGAAGGAAAACCCTTGTGGTAGATTTTTAATGGAAGGAAAGATGAATATCTCCCAAGGCTCATATTCCAAGGTTCAAGTTGAGGCCCTTCCTTCTACAACACCTCCAGTTGATCTAGGTTTCAAGCCTAATGGCCTTGGGATTCTAACGATTACCAAGAGGGTTGATGGTCCTTTAGTTGGCGGTGGTGGATCTCTATTGACCCTGGCTTAGGGAAAAAATCCTTCACAAGTCATCTAGGGCTTCCCAAACTTCATTCTTTAGATGTGTTGGGGTGTTTAGCCCCTCATCTCCAATTCAGCCTTGCCAAGAAACATCATGTATTTCAGTGGTTATCCCTGGGCCAACTTCCTCTTTTGATGGGTCCACTAGGGGACCTGATCCCTCAAAAATGGATACTAGTAAAATTATCTCCCCTAAGCAAGGATTGGGTTTAGAAGGGGATTATGATTTATATTTGATTGAAGAGATGGAATGGATAGTGGTAAACAAGAACAACAAGAAAAATAATAAAATAGATTTTAGCAGAGATAGAAAAGTGAGTAGACCCCCTATGGTTTTAGGAGGAACTAAAGGAAAGGGGGCCCTACAGAATATTTTGGAAGGCAGTAGGGCTCCTCTAGGTTTTTAATCTAGTTTCCTTGTTGTTAGGTTATGGTGTGTTTGAAACTAGAGCGGTTTACCCTTAGTTTTCTATGGTTAGAATCTTTTCTTGGAATATTAGAGGATTGAATAGTCATGTTAAGAAGCATATGTTAAAGTGTGCCTTACTCCAAAGTTGATATAGTTCTTATTAAAGAAGCATAGATGAGAAAAGATAATTTGGACAAGGTCATGTCCCACATTTGGCTAAGTTCCTCTTGGGTCTCGTAGAAGTCCACTGGTGCTTCTAGAGGGTTGTAATTGTATTGGATGTGAACAAAACAATAGGTACTCTTTTATACTCCAATGATAACTCCATTATTTTAGCTTGTCATGATATTATTACTGGATAGTACTAGAATGTGGTTAATATCTATGCTTCAAAATCAAGAGGACAAAGAAAGAAACAATGGGATTTCCTTGAAAACCTGATGAGAAATAGCCAGAACATTAAATGGATGATAGTCAGAGATTTCAACACTCCTCTCCATCCTTTAGATAAATTGGGTGGCTCTAAAGATTTCTCTCATAGTATGGAAAACCTAGAAGATTTCTTATACTCTACTAGGTTGATGGATCTGGAACTTAAAGGGGAAAAGTTTACTCGGTCAAATAGGAGACAAGGGAAAATCCTCATCCAAGTTAGATTTGACACATTTTCTCTTTCTTCTAATTGGAGTAATATTGATGACTTTGTTAGGAATAAGGTGTCTCAACCTTGTATAATTCCTATTCTTATTATTATTTGTTTTGTAAAATGTATTTTTGCAAATAATATGTAAATGTGAGTGTACATGTCTAGTTGGCATGTTGATCACTTACATGTGTCCGCATCTTGAAGTGTGTGAAGGAGATAATGGCTGAAATGGTTATGATGGATTCCTATGACACATAAGAGCTATTTAAGGAATGAGCTATGATAGGTGTAAGAGCATCTTATGACATGAGGCCTATTTGGGCACCCAAGAATGAGTGGTTGGTATGTGTAAGAGAATATGCCAAAAATAGGTTGGTATGACGGATTCCCTTACACTTCTCTTGTGACCGCTATTTTTGGCAGATTCCATGACAAGTTGTCATTGTCTATTAAAGGGATGGACGCCCTTTTCTTGGTATTGGATATACATGTGGCATTGTGCATGTTTCTTGGTGGTTGAGCCATGAAAAATGCCCAACTCCATTATGGGCATTTTGTTGGGTCTTAAGATGTTCATAAAATGGGTATTGCATGTTGTAATGCAATAGTGTGATAGATGAAAGTTTGTAGGTACTAAGGTGCTGCTAGAGTCTTCTATTGTTGATGTTGAACTTGCATTGCAAGTGTATTGTAATCTTGTGTTGAAGATAATACATTTTGCAGGTTCTAGAGGGGTGGGGTTGTTTTACCGAAAGGTTTTTCCCCACCGGAAAATCTGTGTGTTATGTGTTCTTTCTCTATCTAATTTATATATGCATGGTTGGCTGCAATAATGTTGTTTACATGATATTGAATATGTAAGTGTAGAAGATTTTAAAAGGATTTGCACAATATTTTCCTTATGAGATTAGTATAGGAAGCTATTTCCGCACCTGAGTTTTCTTACATGTGGTATCAGAGCTTGATCAACTTTTGATCCTAGTTGTTGGGTAGGGTTTTTTGAGCTAATCTCAAGTTGAGTGGGAGTCTTGTGCAAAGCATCTTGAATCTTATTGCAGATTGAGATGGCGAGTTCATCATATGGAAGAATGGAGGTGGAGAAATTTAATGGCACTAATTTTGAGTTGTGGAAACTCAAGATGGAAGACATGTTGGAAGATCATGACCTATGGGAAGCGACTACAAGCACTACAAGACCAGCAACTATAACTCAAGCAGATTGGGATATCAAAGATCATAAAGCTAAGGGTCTCATAAGACTCTGTTTAACCGATGTAGTCCTTCTGAATGTTCTAGATGAGAAAACCACATATAGTTTGTGGGAGAGACTTGGGGCCATGTATCAAGTCAAATCTCTGGTGAACAATTTGTTCCTGAGGAAGAAGTTGTATTCTCTATGAATGGAGGAAGGTGGATCCTTAACGGATCATTTAAATGCATTTAATCTGCTAGTTGCATAGTTGACATCTACTAGTGTCAAGTTAGAGGAGGAGGATCATTGCTACACACTTTTGTGTTCTTTACCGGATTCATGGGACCATCTTGTGATGGCTCTCAAAAGCACATTAGTCACCTTCAAAATGGATGATGTGGTGTCTTCACTGCTATCAGAGGAGATGTGGAGAAAGGCTTCCGTTTCAGAAAATGAAGCCCTTGTTGTTCGTGGGAGATCCACGAAAAGAGGAAAGAAAAATGACAATAAGTCTGACAATAAGGGTAGATCCAAATCTCGTGGGAAGTCAAAGACTTCCAATAAGTCCAAGGAAAAATGTTGGAACTGTGAAAAGATTGGGGACTTTCGTAAAGATTGTAAAGAGCCTAAGAAGAAGAAGAAAGCCTCAGATTCTGGTTCTAAAAAATCTCAAGAAGATGGTGATGCATTCATCATAGCTTTGGCAGCCCATGCATCTAATGATGTGTGGTTGGTTGACTTAGGCACATCTTTTCACATGACCTCTCATCGAAACTGGTTCTCAAGATATGAAGAGTTTGATGGTGGAAAGGTGTACTTGGGTGATGATTCTCACCTGAAGATAGTTGGATGCGAAAGGGTCACTATCAAATTTCCTGATGGACGAGTAAAGGGAATCAATGGAGTTATGCACATTCCAGGTTTGGCACGAAACCTATTATCTGTAAGTATGCTGAATGATGTAGGTTTGCAAGTTTTTTTTTTGAAAGAAGGATGTAAGATGATTGAGGATCGATGGTGCTTGATAAGGGTACTAGGAGAGGTACTTTTTTTTAGCTAGATGCATGTATTCCTCTATGTAACTATTCTTCATCCTCACCATCTAAACGAGCAGTGAAGAATTCTATGGCTATTGGTTCTGATGGAAATGCAAAAAATTTGGAAGGAAAGCTTCCTATAGAAAAGACAATGTTGTGGCATATGAGACTTGGCCACATTGGTGAGAAGGGTCTTAGAACCCTGAAAAAAAAAAATCTCGTTGAGGGGTTAAATGATTGCAATCTCAAGTTTGACTTCTGTGAACACTGTGTATATGGTAAACAAAATTATGTTCAATTTTACTCTAGTTCTCAAAAATCTTCTGATGTTTTGGATCTTATTCATTCTGATGTATTTGGTCCTGTAAAAGTTCCTTCGATCTCCAAGTCTGTATTTTTTGTATCTTTCATAGATGATTACACTAGAAGGACATGGATTTATTTCCTTAAAACTAAGACACAAGTCTTTAGTCAATTCAAGGAATTTAAAGCCCTTGTAGAGAATCAGAATAGTAAGAATATTAAGTGTGTGAGAACTGACAATGGTGGTGAGTTTTGCTCAGCAGAGTTTGAACAGTTCTGTAAAGAACAAGGTATCGAGAGGCATAAGACAACTCCTTATACCCCGGAGCAAAATGGAGTTGCAGAGAGAATGAACAAGACACTGATGGAGAAGGCTAGGAGTATGCTTAGTGGAGCTGGTTTAGAACAAAGGTTTTGGGCCGAAGCTGTGGCCACTACTTGCTATCTGGTTAACAGATCTCCTACATTAGCTCTTGTTGGTAAGACACCCATGGAGGTGTGGTCTGGTAAGAAGCCTTCAATTAGACATCTTCGTGTTTTTGGTTGTGAAGCTTATGCATATGTTCCAAAAAAGAAAAGATCTAAGTTGGAAAACAAAGCTGTTAAATGTATTTTCATCGGGTACAGTGTTGGTGTGAAAGGATACAAGCTTTGGGATCCTGTGACTAGTAAGGTGTTGTATAGCAGAAATGTTATTTTTAGAGAGCTAACATCTTCTCCTATTGTTCTACAACCAAATGAAAAAGAAAATAAAAAAGATGTTGTTCAGTTGCCTCCTACCCCTAAGAAGACTGAATAGAGAGACCATGTTGGGTCTAATGATGAGGAGAGCTCTAGCAGCTCTGATAGTTCAGAAGAAGAGGAAGAACAACCTCAACCTCAGCCCTTGAGGAGATCCACAAGAGAAAGAAAGAAACCAGAAAGGTTTGGTTATTCTATGTTAGATTCCAGTTGTGCTTTTGCTTTGATTACTAACACTGATGAGCCTAGATCTGTGAAAGAGGCTTTGGGCATGGAAGATGCAGGTTCCTGGATTGAGGCTATGGATGATGAGATGGCTTCATTAGAGAAAAATAAAACATGGGACCTTGTAACTTTGCCTAAAGGGAGAAAACCTGTTGGCTGTAAATGGGTGTTTAAGAATAAATTTTGTGCAGATAGCAGTGTTGAAAGGTACAAAGCTAGATTGGTTGCAAAGGGGTATTCATAGGTAGAGGGAATAGATTATGGTGAAATATTCTCTCCTGTTGCAAAGTTGACATCCATTAGATTTCTGTTATCTCTTGCTACATCATATGATTTAGAGATAGAATAGATGGATGTGAAGACAACTTTCCTTCATGGTGATTTGGAGGAAGAGATTTATATGTCACAGCCTGAGCACTACATTGTTAAAGGTAAAGAATCCTTTGTTTGCAGATTGATGAAATCTCTATATGGTTTGAAGCAATCTCCTAGGATGTGGTACCTTAAGTTTGATGCCTTTGTGTTTTCAATTGGATTTGTAACATCGAAATTAGATAATTGTGTTTATTTCAAAGTTGAAAATGATCACCTTCTTATTGTTGCATTATATGTTGATGATATGTTGTTGTTTGGGAAGGGTAAGGGTATGATTTCTGATTTTAAATCTCAGTTGTCAACACAGTTTGAGATGAAAGATCTTGGGGTAGCTAGGTACATCTTGGGTATGGAAATCAGTAGAGACAGGTCTAACAAAAAACTTTGGTTGAGTCAGAGTAAGTATGTGAAGTCTATGTTGAACAGGTTCAACATGGCAGATTGTAGACCACTATGTGTTCCTATTTCTGTGGGAACAAAGTTATCTGTAGATGATTGTCCAAAATCTCCTAGTGAGGTGGAGGACATAAGTAGAGTACCTTATGCTAGTGCAGTTGGCAGTCTTATGTATGCTATGGTCTGTACTAGACCAGACATTGCCCAAGCAGTGGGAGTCCTAAGTCATTTTATGGCTAATCCTGGACAGATACATTGGGATGCAGTTAAGCGAGTATTCAGATATTTGAGGCGTACATCAGATTACTCCATATGTTATCATGGTAACTCTTCTAGATCTCCGCATTCAGTTTGTATTCATGGGTTTGTGGATTAAGATTGGACAGGTGATATTGATCGCAGGAGATCCACTAGTGGTTATGTGTTCACTATGTTTGGTGGTGCCATTAGTTGGATGAGTAAGCGACAACCTGTGGTTGCTTTTTCCACTACAGAAGCTGAGTACATGGTTTTTACTCATGCTTGCAAGGAAGCCATTTGGCTTAAGAGATTGTGTTCTAATGTTGGTGTTGATGCAGATCAGATTACTATTTGGTGTGACAGTTAGAGTGCTATTTGCCTTGCGAGGAATCCAACTTTCCATGCCAGAACAAAGCACATTGATGTGCAATTTCACTTTGTGAGAGATATGGTGGAAGATGGAAAGGTAAATTTGGAGAAGGTAGATACTGTGAAGAATGTTGCAGATGCATTAACGAAACCAGTGGGCACTGAGAAGTTTAGATGGTGTTCAGAGTCTATGGGCCTTTTGGCCTATAGCGGTTAGTTCCTGTTATGTTCTTGATTGCTCTTACAAGGTGTTCGACAAGTGGGAGAATGTTAGGAATAAGGTTTCTCAACCTTGTATAATTCCTATTCTTATTATTATTTGTTTTGTAAAATGTATTTTTGCAAATAATATGTAAATGTGAGTGTACATGTCTATTTGGCATGTTGATCACTTACATGTGTCGACATCTTGAAGTGTGTGAAGGAGATCATGGCTGAAATGGTTATGATGGATTCCTATGATGCATAAGAGCTATTTAAGGAATGAGCTATGACAAGTGTAAGAGCATCTTATGACATGAGGCCTATTTGGGCACCCAAGAATGAGTGGTTGGTGTGTGTAAGAGAATATGCCAAAAATAGGTTGGTATGATGGATTCCCTTACACTTCTCTTGTGACCGCTATTTTTGGCGGATTCTATGACAAGCTGTCATTTTCTATTAAAGGAATGGACGCCCTTTTCTTGGTATTGGATGTACATGTGGCATTGTGCATGTTTCTTGGTGGTTGAGCCATGAAAAATTCCCAAATCCATTATGGGCATTTTGTTGGGTCTTAAGATGTTCATAAAATGGGTATTGCATGTTGTAATGCAATAGTGTGATAGATGAAAGTTTGCAGGTACTGAGGTGCTACTGGAGTCTTCTATTGTTGATGTTGAACTTACATTGCAAGTTTATTGTAATCTTGTGTTGAAGATAATACATTGTGCAGGTTCTGGAGGGGTGGGGTTGTTTTACCGAAAGGTTTTTCCCCATCGAAAAATCTTTGTGTTATGTGTTCTTTCTCTATCTAATTTCTGTATGCATGGTTGGCTGCAATAATGTTGTTTACATGATATTGAATCAGTAAGTGTAGAAGATTTTAAAAGGATTTGCACCATACTTTCCTTATGAGATTAGTGTAGGAAGTTGTTTCCGCACCTGAGTTTACTTACAGACTTCACCTTGGAAACCATCCCCCAATGAGGTTAGACCATTTTTCTATCCTCCTTGAATGAAAAGAAGGAAAAAGAATCTTTGGCCCTTTTAGATTTGAAATTATGTGGCAATCTAATGGAAAATTGAGAGACTTGATATGTAGTGACTACCCCTAGTTTACTTTTCATATTATGTTGTTGAATTCTTTTAGGCTACCTTCATGGTTATGTTTTATGATTAGTGGTACTTGATTACTCGATTTGATTGGATGTTATTTCATACTCAATTGACATATGTAATGAGCTACTTGATACTCGATTATTACACATGTTCATGATTATTTCTTCAATGAAGATAGATATAATGATTTTAGTTATTTCATGACGAAATTTAGATGGAAGATTTATATATGTTGTTTCTATGGATACTTACAACATACATGAATGTGTATGGTGTACATGTATGTTTTACTTTATGTTTGACATTTTTGATGTGGTTGAGGGAGAGAGTTGTAGTCACTTGCTAGTCGAGATCTATAGGATGCATCACTCCTCGCCATTGCCTATTTAGTTTATATATATATATATATATGTACATGCTCAACTTTTATGCAGATTGTTGTTACTGCACATTGACTTCCTTGAATTGCCAAGATAAGCATGCCCTATCACAGTATCTCAATGGTAAAGAGGGGAGATAGTCCTTGAGTCCAAATCCTAACCCTAAACTAATTGTCCTAGAAAATAGGACAAGTATCTGAGTTATTTACCCTTTTGAATTCATCAAGTGACAAGAATTCAAGATTTTGACCCTTGAGTTTGATTTAGTACTCTATCTTTAAATGGGTTTTCTTATTTAGTTTTCTAGGTCTGTTGAGACTTTCGGTTATAATTAAATCAAATTATGAGAATATTAAATGATTAATTTTAATGAAGATTTTATAAAGAAAAATCATTTTTAAATTATATTTAATTAATTGAGAAATTAAATAAATAGAAGAATTAAATTTAAAATATTTAATTAAAGTTTTAATTTTGGCCTAATTAAATTTATTTAATTTAATAATAATTAATTTGGGAGTTTCAGTTTTATAATAAACTCTAAATATTATTATTAGTTTATTAAAGATGTCTTATGATTTAATAAAAGAGAGAGGAAATAATATTAATAAAATTTACTATTCTTTATTTTTTGTTGAAAAAAACTATGAATGAATTCAAATTTGAAACCCTTGTTTGGGGAATCTTGTTATTCGTAATTAGATTGTGTAAAAAATTATGAAATCAGGCTGGGGTTTGGAAAAGAAAACTAGATATAATTTGGGTTGCTATAATGGAACTACATTGGAATTTAATCAATATATATATATATATATACACATACATAATAATAATACAATTACTACAATAATTAATAATTTTTATGATAATTATATTATAAACAAAATTGAGTTTTTATGTGCGGGAGGGCAGGGGGGGGGGGGGCACTTTCTTTATTTATTTATTTAAAAAAAAAAAACAAATTATAAAAAGGAAGTTTGAAAGGGGATGGGGGCCACATCATCGGTCACCTAAACCTAGGGTTGTATTTCCATTTGATATGATTAGTTCCAAAGTGGATTATATGCATTCGTCAACACTTATTGCTAAGCTACAATCTTCTATAGAGTTTGATTCATTGCTTCTTGGGGCAAGTTGTGTTTGGGAGGGGCTTACATAACTATTTTTGTATGAGGACTCTCTAGCCTTTGTTACAATTTTTGATTCTTAGAAACATAAATTGGATGTACATAAGTTCAAGGGTTGGTTTTGTAAGGGTACAGGCATTACTAGTTTGGCATGGATGCTTCATTTTGACGTTAATAAAGAAATTCCTTTGTTTCAGCCTCAGTGTATATCTTTCCCAAATCTACCTCTTGAATATAGAGATCCCTCCCTTGTTGAGATAACTGCAAGTAAACTAAGGATCTTTGTTAAACATGATTTGGTTCCTATTTCTTAGCCGCACCTTTTAGTAAGCATTTGTATTCTCATGAAGAAGTGGAGTCCTTACCATTAGAAATCTCAATTTGGTCTAGATTTGGGATCTAGGTGTAACAAATCCACTACCTCAATTCCTCTACTATTGATAGAAATACAAACTCTCTGGGTCATTTTGCATATCAATGTCAGCATTCTCCTACAATGTCTTATGATATTTGTTAAAGCTTAGCCTTTGATCCTAAGTTGTGTCCATTTATCTACCCTCTCTCTACATCAGACGCTCCCCCTTTGCAATTGGTTCCTTTTAGACCTAGTATCTCTCATGCTGGTGGTTTTTTATCTAATGAAGAGTTTATCGTATCTCTTTCCTCCTATGATCTAGGTATGAGCTCTAAGTTGCAGGTATCTTCATCGATCCAGAAATATTATCCATCTCTTCCTTCTTCATGTTTGAACTATGTTGCATTAATTCCTAAGGTGTTTTCTCTTAAGTTTTCTTGTGTGGGTGGTAGTTGATGAGAGCCAATTTAATGCCATATTTTAATCCATTTCATGCACTTTCCTACTCACTTCCCTATTCCATTTCTATCCCATTTCATTCCATTTTACCATTTTAACATTGCATATGGTTTAATATAAATAAGCAATATTTAATATCTTTTTGGGATTAAATATAGAAAATAGTTAATTGATTTCTTTTACTAATCTTTACTACTACAACATGTTGATTTGTTGTTGTAGATCTTCCTACCATTTAACAAACTTCTTGCTACCTGTTGGATAGGAATCGATACTATTTCTACTCAATTTAGAAAAAAATTGATTGAATATTATTTCTTATTAGTGTAAATATAATTTTTTTTTATTGATATTGGGTGCCAATATTTTCCAAAACGTGCATATGTGTGGGGAAGACAACATGGTGAGTTAAGTGCCATCAAGTGAAATAAACATCAACCTATTTTTCTACTACCAAAGATGTATCTGTAAGCTCACATGGACAAGAACCTCATCGGTCATCTCTTCTTATATTTGGATCAATCAATTTAAATCCATTTTCAGATTTTGTTTTTACATCAACCATTTGAAATCATGGCTCTAGATTTATGAGTGAAGACAATGTTGTTTTGCTAACAATAAGCTACCTATTCCTGGCATGCAACAAATTTTTTTTCTATTACCACATATTATCATTGTACATATTATCAAAATGTTTATAAACTTGTTATAAGTTTTTCATATAATGGCAACATAGCATATAGGAAAGGCAAAGTTTTAATATATGACATTTAGCAAGAAGAAACTTTTGTATGTAGGTTTGAACTACACTACTTTGAAATAAATATAATATCCATTTTGGCATGGTTATAGTAGGGTAGAGCTTGTCTTCTCTACTCATCATACAAACTGAGGAGTTTGTGCCTACTTTTTGATAAAGCATGATGACTATTTTATTTAGTGTAGAATGTTTGTTATGTAGTATTTAAAAGTTTTATTTTGTAGTCATACATTCTAATAAATTAGAGGTTCACATTTCTATTGATTTTTCATACTAGTTAATTTAGATCTGGATGTATTATTTTTATAACTAGTAATCCTATCATTATTTCTTTCATAAATTAATATTTTTAATATTCTATAGATTAATGTTTATTTATGTTTTTGATGTTCCTGTTGCCAGGAAGTGACATTTCCTGTCACTGGGATTTATTTGATTTTTCATAGATTTTCTTCACGTTTTGTAGTTGGCTTCATAATCCCTCATCTCACAACTATCACTCCTTGATGGCATACTTCTTGGACACCTTTCACAAGCCTAAACTCTCAGATTGACACGTATAGACCATCCAAACTTCATCATAAATTGCTGATTTTTTTTCTTAATTAATTTCCCTAGTGTTGGCTTATCAGTAGTTCTTGTTTTCTTCGCTCATTCATGTCTCCTGTTTCTTGTGCTTTGTTTTCTTCTAATTCATAGGCTTCTACTATATCTCATTTTCTCATTACATATACTGTTTGGTTTGACCATCCATTACTGTTGCATTCACCCCCCATATGAAGAGCATGGTATCATACAAAATCTGATTTTTAACTACTAGCCTTTTGTTCCTGCCTCATCTTCTTCTACTACTTTCTTTTCTAGTCAAGAAACTTGTTTGATGTTTGGTAGTGTTATTATTTTAGTGGTGAAACAATTAATTAATGAAATCTCTCTGGAAGAAGGAGTGCACTTGAGTAATGTTATTGAGCTTAATTCTCATCCTATTGCTAAGAGTTTTAGTTATTCTAAGAAGTGATCCTTTGCCTAATTTGTGAGTTCTCTTGTTCCTTTATCCTCTAATCCAAAAGTTAAAAGTCCTAGAAAGAAGGGTACAAAAACTTTAGCTTCAAAAGTTAAAGAAGAAATTGAAGCCGGTATTTAATTGACACTATTGGATTCATTTTTACCCATTATTAAAACTAGGAGATTGGCTCATTCTCCTACCCCCCAAATGAGAATTATGTCCTAGAATGTTAGGGGTCTAAATGCCCCTGAAAAGAGAAGTAGAATAAAAAATTTCATCATATCTTCTCAAGAAGATAACGTTCTTAAACAAGAATCTAAGCTTTCTCAAGAATCATTTGATAATTTTTTTAGGAATTGGTCATCTTGAGATTCAGGTCGTGTCCCATGCTCTAGAGCCTCTAGAGGCCTTATTGCTCTTTCAAAGAGTAAGTGTATTAAAGGAAAAGTATTGGATGCAAAATCCAATTGGAATCTCATTAAATTTTCTTGATTTTAATGTCTATGGTCCACCAACACCCCAAGATAAACTCATTTTGTGGGAATCACTCATTGAACAATTTAGCAAGCTTGAAGATCTTCCCTTATTTCTAGGTGGTGACTTCAATGCCATTTTGTCGCATGATGAAAAGATTGGGGGAAATGCCATAACTCAAAGAATTATAGATGAGTTCACTTTTTTTTTATCTAGAATAATGCCTTGTGTGATATCCCTTTCTTGAATAGGTTTTTTTACTTGGACTAATCATAGATCATCTTCACCCATATCCTCTAGGTTGGATAGATTCCTTATTTCTTCTAATCTAAAGCTCCTGAATTTTAGTTTATCTTTTGATATCCTCTCTTCATCAAAGTCTGATCACTTTCCTATATACTTTAAATTAATAAATCTAGACAATTCTAAAAATTTCTCCTCCTTCAAGTTTGAAAGTATGTGGTTCACTCACCCCCCATTTTCTTCAGCTTCTTTGACAATGGTGCATTAGTGCACCTTTCTATAAAGGAACCAAAATATTTCAATTTTCTAATAAGCTTAAGTTTGTGAAATCCAAAATTAGAATCTAGAATAAGGACATATTTAAGAACATTTTTCATGAAAAGGCTAGGGTAAAACATGATCTTAGTCTTATCTTAGGTCATATTGTTAAATTTGGGCTAGATGGAGAATTAGCAAAGAAAAAAAAAATCTCTCCAAAGCTATCGGGGAACGCTATGTTTAAGAGAAGAAATATATAGGAGACAAAAATCATTAGAACTATAGTTGAAAGAGGGTGATAGGGATACTAAATTTTTTTTTCCAAAATCAAGAAAGTTTCATCATCTATTCTATCCATTAAAAGTGTATCATCAGGGAAAATCCTACTCTCCCAATAGGAAATTAGCAATGAGGGAGTCTATTTTTTCAAAAACTTACTTTCTCCTAGCTTGTCTCTAAGTGATAGTAAGTCCGATAGGCATACTCTTCTATAGTACATCCCATCTATAGTGATGAATCAAGATAATGTCAATCTAATGAGGCCTTTTATTATTGAAGAAATTTATTCTATTGTTTTCTCTATGGCCCTAGAGAAAGCTCCTGGCCCAAATGCATTTACCATGTTTTTTTATTAGAAGTGTTGGGATGTCATTCGTTTTGATCTTTTAATGGTTGTAGGAAAATCTGGCAAGAAAGCAAGGTATATTTTAGTGGCTAATATTCGTAAATTGGCTAATTTTAGATTTTTTTGGCTAGTTATTTGGCTAATAATTTAAGATATAATACAACCTAAATCGCCATAGTTTTATAAAATTTAGTTCCAGAATATTTAAAATCGCTCAATAATTTTTTTTATTGAAAATTTTAAACTCAAATATTCGCCACAATATTCATTACTTGATTAGATTTGAGCACCTAAATATAACATATTATTGGAGAAAATAAATTGAACTAGACAATAATTATTGTAATTATTAGTTACTTTAGGGATATATCACCAATATTTAGTTTTCACTATTGATTTAAAGTATATTAATGGTCCTCATAATATTCCATGAGGTAAAAAAAATGTTCAATTTTGATTTGTAATATTCAATGGTGATTAATGAACTTCCTATTATTATTGAGATTCGTCAATATTTTATATTAGAAAATTATGATTTGAAAATAATAGCCAATATTAATCATATTTAGAATAAAAAATTGAGAGATTTGCCAATAGAAATAATTTTGGTTTTTTCAACATAATGAAAGATTTACCAATATTTTATATCTTCTTTTGGAGGCAGTTTTCTTAAAGTTTACCTTGCAAGAAAGCATATATTCTTAAAAAAATTAATATAACTAATCTCACCTTGATCCGCAAGTCAAAATCTCCTCAAAAATTTATGTACTTTAGGCCCATTTCATTATGTAATTCCATGTATAAGATCATTACAAAGGCAATTTATCTCAAACTTAGACATCTCATTCCTAGATTAGTTTCACCTTGGCAAGGAGGTTTTGTTCCTGGTAGGGATACATCTAATGGTGCATTAGTTGCTTTTGAACTCCTACATACTATTGAAACTTCTCAAAATCCTTCTTTTGTGGAAAATTTGGATATGATGAAATCCCATTATAAAGTTGATTGGTCATTCCTACTAAAAGTCCTATCTAAATTTGTTTTTTTGGTTGCTTGATGCAAATGGATCAAGAAGTTCCTATCTGGTGCCACTTTTGCAATCCTTATTAATGGCACACCTTCTTTCTTTTTCCATGCCACCCAAGGAGTTCAACAAGGGGATCCATTATCTCCCTTTTTGTTCATTATCATGGCTAAAACTCTTAGTAGATCTATTCATAAACAAAATCTTCTTTCCAATTGGAAGGGCATAAATATTCCTAATTCAGATTTATCTTTGAGCATAATGTTTTTTTTTATGACACACTTCTATTTGGAAGATCATCTATCCATGAGGCTAGATGTATGAAGTAGATATTAGATACATATACTTTTGGATCTGCCTAGGTTATTAATTTGCTCAAATCTAAAGTCTGTATGCTTTATATTCTTGAATCAATAAAGAAAAGAATCACAAATATCCTTGGCTTCTTAGTGGATGACTTACCATCTACCTATCTTGGGATTTTTTTCTTCTTGGGATAAGTGAAAGTTTCATTTTGGGACAATGTTATTAGTAGGCTCAAAAATAGAATCTCAGTTTAGAAAGTGTGATGGCTTTCTCTTTCTGGTAGAATCTTATTAATCAAAACTATTCTCCTAACTATTCCTAATTATTATATTTATGTCCTTCAAGCTCCAACTTCTGTAATTAGCCAAATTGAAAAAATCATTCAAACTTTTCTTTGGTCTTCTAATATGACTAATACTAGTAAGATTCCTCTTATATCCTTGTAGAAACTTTCCATCAATAAACTATCTAGAGGGGTAGGGTGAAAAATTTGTCTCTTAGAAACAAAGATTTTTTTTTTGGAAATTAGTTTATGTACTTCAAATCTTAATCCTTGTGGTGCCAAATTATGCAAGCCAAATATTTAGATTCCCCTTGCTCTCATAGAATTTTTATTTTTTCTAATTCCCCCTCTGGCTCTTCTATCTGGAATTTTATGATGTCTTCTAGAGAAGTTGTAACTAAGTTTTTAACTTGGCAGTTCACAATGGTTATAATGTCTCCTTTTGGAAGGATTCATGATATGGTTTGCCACCATTATGACTCACCATCTCATTAAATGAGGTTATGAGGGCTTCTTCTTTGGGGAGAATTATTAGTGGATTATATGGACTATATTGATACTATGTTGCATAATGTGATTTGGAAAGATCCTTTTTCTCTTCCTATATGAAGAAATTTGGTGAGGAAACTCATGGATATTCTGGGAAATACATTGGTTTTTATGTCTAAAGGATGTGATAAATTGTTGTGGTGTCCTACCAAAAATGGCTTATATCTGTCAAATATGGGTATGAGGCCCTTTGGCAAATGGTTGAGCAACATAGTTCTCAACAAGATTTTATTTTTTGCTGGGAAAAATGTGTCCTTCCAAAAGCTAGCATATTTTCTTGGTTGGCTATTCAAAGTAGAATCTTGAGTAGTGACAAACTAGTTAAATTTCATATAGCTTCTCCCTTTAAATGTGTTCTATGTGGATTACATGAGGAATTAGTTGATCATCATTTTGTGCATTATCATTTTTCTCTACAATGTTGGTATTCTGTCATGAAGAAACTATCCATTTCCTTTCACCTCCCTAGATCCTTATGGGATATATTTTAAGCTTGGCCCATTCTATTTACAAATTTGATCTTTGCATGTTTATGGACTATTGTTCCTTTATCAGTTATTTGGTCTATTTGGTGGGAGTGCTACAAAAAAATCTCTAGAAAAGAGATGTCAGATGTGTCTCTAGTTATCTCCACAATAGAAAGGTTTATATATGAGAAAGTGAATAATATGGCTTCTAGCCATTTTAATGTGAATACCATCTTTTCCTCATGGGATAATCTAGTAGTCTAGTCTTGGAAGCTTATATCCTTTCTATCATCTCATGTCTTTCCTTGTTTCAAAAAAATCCCTATACTTAGAGCATCAATTAAATGGACTCCTCCCAGCTCTTCATTTATCACGCTTAATTTTGATAGATCATCTAGAGGGAATCATGGTGAGTTACGTATTGGGGTTTGTCTAAGAAATCATTTAAGTAAATTTTTGGCTATGCAACCCCTATTAGCCCTGGTACTAATAATATGGCAGAAGCTACTACTTTTCTTGGAGGTCTAATTCTTGCTAAGAAAATATCTTTCTCTTATTTGCACATTGAGGTTGATTCTTCTATTATTATTAATGCTTGCATTTTATAGGAACAATGCAACTGACATTTAAGATATCTTTTTTAGTGAATATGGGTCCTCATTAATTCTCTAGAAAACTTTCTTAGATCACATATTTATAGAGAAGGTAATGCTTTGTCAAATTGTGTATCAAATTTTGGTTGTAATAAAGTTATTCTACATTGTTGGCCTTGTATTGGCATGGTAGAAAAGTTTCTTGCCATTATTGCAATAATTAGAATGAATCATCTTAGTTTGTTATTCATTGTAGGTTGCTAATTATATTTATCATGCTTATTGTCATCATGAATGTTGTATGTATGCATAGCTAGTTGTATAGTTTATATGTATAATCAATTATTTTTATGAGAATGTATCGCATGATGATATTATGGGTTTCTTTAGGCATTATAAAATAGGATTAGTTTCTAGTGGCTAAGTGGATGGTTCTAGCTAAGTTGGCAATGTACTTATAAGTTAATCTAACATCAATTTTAAGTGGTAGCATTCAGGTGGCATAATTAAACATCATAATCTTTTGTGCAAACTTTTATAGGCATACTTCTCCCCTATCATCTATGTCTTTCATATAACGTTTGAGATTTCATACCTTCTTGCACCAGTTATCATTAATAGCAAATAATGGTCTTTTATTGTCTTGATTAGTATTCATTATTCTTATTTTGGGTTTTATGTCTCTTTCATTATGCTTAATGTGGGTATTCTATCCTCTTCATTAAGCTCTTACTGGTTGCATTAACTGCATCTTCTTACTTTGGGTTTATTCATACTTCTTTGCAATATGTTGGGTCGTCCCAGTTCTTTGGTAGGGGTAACCTACCTAGTTGAGTTCTGTTCTATTTTTTCAACACTCCATATGGATTATCACCCTAGAAATTATAGAGTTTACTAGGAATTGAAGAGTGGGAAAAGCCTTTTCTTGGATGCATAAAAGATGACATGGTTGCATCTATTTTATTTTGTGATCGACTGCATATTCAACATGGTATAAAAAGGATCATTGGGCATGATATTCTTTTCCCTTCGGGAAAGAGGATAATTTATCCTTCTTAGATCTTTTCAGTTTTTCTATCAAATTCTTTGGATTTTCTTCAATCCTCATTTCATCTTGAGTTAATTGTTAGTAGATATGTCAAGCCAAGTTTTTTGCAAGGAGGCAAGATAGCTAAAGCATGTCAGAAATATGACCTATGGGGCTATGTTTCTCTTATAGGCACTCTCTTTCATCATCATGCAGTTCTCAGTAATCATGATATATATATAGTTTTTGAGAGTATCAAAAAGGCTCTTGAAAGGCAGTCTTTCTATTTGGTTATTAAAGTTGCTGTGCAGCAATATGGTTTGTATTTGTCAAAGGACTCTGTTAATAGCATTCATCATATCGTATTTTCTATACCGTATTTACTAGAGCAAGACTCATCTGGTGCTCCACCTCCACAACTTCTCATCCTCCCATAGATTCTGGCTTCTTCTCATCCCTTCCCCAATCTTAATCTCAAGCTCAGGGCTACTGATCATTCAATAGGTTTTATAGAAGACTAATATGTATAATTTTCTATGAATTTTGGCCTTTTTGGTTTTCACCCATTATTATATGTGCAGGTTATCTTCTAAGTGGGATCTCTACAACAACTTTCTTCTTATTTTCTTGATGACGGTGTTAAGGGATTGAAGGTGCCAATGATCTATCAAGACTTTTTACTTCAACACTCTCTTGACTTTGTAATACTATATAATATGTAAATGACATCATAGTCATAGGGATGCTATGATTTTTTGGGATATATGTAATTATCAAATAGTGATGTAGCTTTTAGGTCCCTCTTCCATATCTTTTCAATTTGATGTAAATTGGAGGAACTAATTTTTGGGACTTCTAAATTCTTCCACACAATAGTGGTCCTTCATTTCTACTTTTTCTTTTTTCATGGGGTCATGAACGAAGTTTTTCTTCCTAGTTCTTTTCTCTAGGAGCTCCTTATCTTAGAATCAGTAGAATTGTTAAAAAAAAATTATATATAATATGTCAAGTGGCTTTGCCACCTTTGTTTAAAAATATATATATTAATATTTAATTATTATATGAATAAATAACTATTTATTATTAATAATTATTATATATATAGTTTTATTAATAAGTTAATAAGTATTATAATTAAATGAGTAATAATTAATAATTAATATTAAATTAAGATAATAATATTTAATTACATGAATTTATGTAATAATATATATATATATATATAATTAATTATATATTAAAATAAATCAATAGATGAATGTCAATTGTAACTAAGAATAAACTTTTAGGTATTGGTATTCTAGAAATGGATCAGTTTTTATGAAATATTTGTATACTAAGGAATTTTTTTAATACTCGTGAACTCAAAAAAAAATTGTCAGATATGACATTTGAAGAATAAAAAAACTTGAACCCTTTTTGTAAATCAAAGTCTTATGTTTTCAAAACCAAACAAACTATGAAACTACATTTGTTGTGATGTATGTTTTACTTTGTGTTGGGATTGGGGTTGACAGGGTATGTTCACTAGTTTTGGATGTTTACCAAAGGCCTAGGAGTTATTGTTTTATGATTGTATATGTGATGTTGTGGTTTTGTGAATTAATCTTTAAGTTATGGATGAGTGGTTATATTCTAGTTTCCAGTTGCTTGTTTAGAACTAACGTGGTCTATTGTGATCTTATGAGACTTTATGCTATTTTGAGATTAGGGTAGGTTATCTTTATGTATGATTGGGAAGTGGCTTGCAATGGAGGCCAGAGCCCTCAGGAGGCTTCTTGGGTAACCCATTGTAGTTTTTTATTATTGATCTCATAATGGTTTTTACAAATGAGTGTACACTTTTTTCAATATAAGTCATTTACTTAGTTCATACTAAACAAGTAATGCATGTTAAGTGTAACATGTCAGACAGTGCATGCATAGTGAGACACTTAGATAATGTTGAGTAAATAGTTAGTGTTGAGTCACTCAAGTGCCAAGTACATAATATGTGCCAAGTGATTCAAGTGTCGAGCAAGTAGTCCATGCTGAGTCATTCAAATGCTGAGTGACAACATTGCAATTATGGTTGATGTCGAGCACTAGGGACTTCAGATGCTAAATGTTACAATTTTGAAATAGTTTTTTTTAATAGTACAAACTACTATGTAAAAAAAAAAATTTCTGGCTTTAGATTTATCTTGAGATCCTAGATGATAAGGAAGATTTTTCATTGATGACCCCTATGAATTACATGGATCCAATCAGAAAAAAAAAAGGAAGGATTAAGTGGCATTATGGATGAATCATGCTTGTTGATTCATACCTAACCCTATGCCAAAAATATCTTCTTAAGGAGAGTAAATCATAATCCACAAGTGTGTGTACAAGTGTGTGTGGAAGAGAAGATAGAGTAGTAAGAGAAGTTTGCATGCAGAGCCATAACAAACAAAAAATTTCATAGTGACAGAGGAATAGGATTCAAGTGAATTATAGAATAAGTTAGATTAGAATAGAGGAAGAAGTGAAAGGACATAACAGAGAGAGATCTTATCAAAGGAGGATCAAGGATACATGCAAAGAGGCAATCTATTATCTGGCAATAGTGTGCTAATTGTAGGATCATTGTTGAGACACTTTAATAGGTGAATCAGTTAAATCTCTTAACAGAGTAGTCTTAATAGGTTGCGTTGAAATCCTCTAATAAGGTAATTACTTCATTGTGAGCTAAAGTCCTCTAATTAGGCACACTTCTAATAGGGTGAGACTTAACAGTCTTTGTAAGACTTTAATAGGGCAGACCTTTCATAGGGTAGATCATATATGGTTAGACAATTGTAACCTTAGTTGGATACACTTTACAACTACAACAATGAAGATTTGTGGTTGTCATCCCCACCCCAATTTTACCTTCTCATTGGAGGGTTTTTGGGTAATCATATCTTGTATCATATATGTGTGAATGTTTACTTATTTACATGTTTTAGATGTATATTTTTAATATGGTATTTCAGTTTACATATTAAATTATGAGATGGATGTAAGGTGAATGATTTTATGGGTAAAAGTTTGAAGCACTAATTCACAAACCCCCTCCCCCCTAACCCCCTTCTTAGAGTTTACTTTTCCTATTGTATTTCCAACAATTGGTATCAGAGCTTTGTTCTTTGAACGGTAAGAGTTTTGCAAATTTGAGGAATGATCTTGGAAATGGAAGTCTACAAGATGGGAAAGATTATTGAGAATCAAGCAACTAAAATACAACTTTCCCTACATCAATTGAATGAAGTAAGAGATAACTTAAAGAGTTCACTAAAGTGAAGGAAAGATATAGCTACTAAAGAAAATGACACACATTACAAAGAGATTGACACTATTGGACTATTTACTGAAGAAAATTCAAAATAATTTGATGCAATAGTTGTAGATTTGATTGAAAAGAATGGAACCCTAACTAAAGAGGTCAAAACACAAAATATAGAACAAGATGTCCAATCAGCATTGCTATGTGAAGTGACTAACCAGAAAAAGAAAGTTGAAGAAGATAAGGTCATGATAGAAGATTAAAAAAGGACACAAACCAACAAATTGGAGGAAAGGACATTAGAAGTTCACATAATTGCTAATATGCAACTGGAGATAATGAATCAAGTCATGATTACCAGTCATGAACTAAATGGTAAAGACATTGTGATCACAACCACGAAATTACATAATGAACAAGTGAATAATGATCTAAAGAGTGAATAATGATTACAATAATACTACTGGATTAGGTTACACTAGCACTGAAGAAGGAGAATCATTCAAAAGTGGTGAACAAAGTTATAAAGGTACGAACTCAAAACCCACTTGTCATAATTGTGAAAAGTTGAGACATACTAATAATATTTATAGGAGAAAGACTACAAATTAGAATGTTAAGAAAAAGTACATGGATCACTACCATAAATGCAACAAGCAAGGTCATTAGGCATATGAATGTAGAACCAAAATTATGAGCCCACAAAAATTTGAAGGATATTGTTATAACTGTTAGAAGTATGGACATAGAGCCTTTGAGTGTAGATCCAAACCCAAGTGGTCATCAAACAAGTAGATACATGTAAAGCACAATGGAAACTCTTATAACTAGGATTATAACACTAGGTATAGTTGTCACTATTGTCAAGTATGGATATGTTCTTGAGAATTGGACTAGAACACATTTTAGAAGTTATTACAATAGATTGTTATTTCAAACTACATGTTTTAGTTGTTTGAAGACTGGTCACATAAGAAGACATTTTCCAACAAGGTCAAAGGCACCAAGTAGTGAATTTAACAAAGGAAAAGGAAAAGTTAATGTTGAAGATGTCAGAAATTAGATGAAAAAGACATGGAAGAAAAGAGAAGATTACAGTACATCGAGTTCAGACAGGATCACTTCACCCAATTGGTCACACGATCACACCAATTCCAATTAAGTAATCAAGAGGTATGTTGGGACTGATATTGAAAAGACATATTATACATTAGTTCCAAGGATTTGTTTTAGCAAAGATTTTATATGCATGAGGAAAGATGCAAAGTGTTGATTATAACTTGGAAGAAATCTTTAAGATTTGATAGTTTTCATGTTACTACTGAGCATGAAAAGTTTCATTATAGCCACCGAGTGAAATGCTAGTTGATGCTAAGCTATGAAAGGTGATAGTGTTGGCCAAACTATTAGTAGATGCCAAGCATGAGGAAAATCATATGGATGCCAAGTGAGTTATAAATCCTATTGAAGTTGAGATTATAGCTGTGTAAGCACTTAGCATTAAATGTGCTATTTTAAGGACCATTTGATCAATTTACCCTCATTTGACATCATTCAAACTTGAAGGAGAGAACAAAGAGCTAAAGGAAATTTAAAGAAGTCATTCCAAGCACTTGAAAACTATATTTAATAGATGTTCAACACCATTTCTATAGGATTAAAAAGGTATTTATCATGTGTTGAGCTACAGAGTTTTGAATTTTGCAAACCTAGTTTTATGAAATGACATCTAGTTCTTTAGCTACTAAGGTCATAAAGGGAAAGTAGGTTTTGAATATAGAATTGATAAGCAATGAGATCAAACAACAAAATTTTAGAGCCATTCCTGATATTTCTTATAAGCAAGATCCATCTAGTGTGTTATTAATGATACCACCACAAGTTTTGATGATTTAAGATGTGAGATGCTGCTAGACATGCAAGGTTGGTAGGACACGAGATATGGAGATAAGAGAAACATATGACAAATTGTGTTAAAATGGGAAATTTAAAGAAGAATTCAATACTATAGAAAGGAAATGGTTAACTCATGCCCTAGATTTCCCTAACATCTTCAAAAAAAAATGGATTAAGATTTTCTTAAGTAGAGTTCATGACAATTATGTATGGGGTGAGAATGGACCAATGAAAATCACTAACAATATTGTACATAGAGTGATAGGGTATCCAACCCTAGACTGACCTAAAACAATGAGAAGTGATGCAAAAGAAGTAATTGAGAAAAATATAGGGGTTGTATGGAATAAAAGAAAGATGACTATTGATACAATCACAGATCCCCTAATTGCTTTTGCAGTGAGGATTATAGCACATAAGTTTTATCAATCCAATAGGCTCAATAATGGACCTTGTATTGCAATTGACATGGGCTACAAGATAGTGAAGAATGTTCATACATGTATATGATCTTGTCAAGTTGTAGTTGTAACAATTGCTACAAAATTTGGGAGCAATAAGGAAGACCAAGAGTGCCCAATGAAAATTTGGATCTATTCTTGTATGTATATTCTATTATTTACAAAATGCATTCCCTACTTTTGGTAAAGTTTCATGGAAGGAAAAAAAATCTATTGCAGTACAAATAAGTGAATTCATTTAGTAGTTGGGAGACAATTTTGAGTCAGTTATGACTAGCTACTTTGAGGACTTCAAGCAATCAATGAAGAAAAGACTAAGGATACCAGTTTCACTAGTAGAGAAACATTTCAATGATGTTTTCTTTCTAGTTCATATTGATTTTACTTATACACAAGCCATAGTTCCAAGAGTGAGGTGGTTGATACCTCTAGGCTATGAAATCAATGTGGACAAAGCCTCTATAGTAATAACACCATTACTTGCAAAAGAAGTTAACACAGAGGCTATAACATTTGGGAGTTCTATGATTTGGAAAAATCTAAAATCACAATGGATCTGAAGACTACCTCAATCATTAGAAAGAAGAACAAAATGTTCAAGAAACTCAAGGAGAAATTTGGTGAAGGGGTAGAAGAAGAAGATGATGATGATGATGAAGAAGAAGATGAAGACATGCCAGCCCAAGCACCACTTTCTATTACCCAAGGTCAATGAGAAGACCAAGAAGAAGATGTATAAATTGAAGAAGGTATCGAGGGAGAAGAAGCTAGTGAATCACCTACAACTACTAAGAAGAAAAAAAGGAAAGCAAGAGCACTGATAGAGCAAGCCAAAGAAGGTTGTAAAACCCACACAACCTAAGCCTATAGTTCCTACTACAAAGGCTAGCATAAGAGCCATTGTTCAAAAGGCTAAAGAAGTTGAAAAGCCAAAGGAAAAGAGAACTACACCAACTAGCAAGGATGAAAAACCTAAGAAGAAACCAAGAAGAAAGTATGTTTCTCAACCTAAATCTGATGTAGAGAAGACTAAATCTAATGACAATAACTAATTCCAAGTGTTAAGTCATAGTTCTTCTTTAGATTTAGACAACTTATGTGAGAACATTAGAAATAATGTTGATTTATCTAGATTCTCTTACATTAAGTTTTACAATCTTGGGAAGATTGAAATGAATCAAGTTGAAAAGTTAGTATATGTCATGATGGAAAAATTTAAGAAGAATCCTCTTGAACTTTCCAGCTTCATACCTAAGAGTTTGTATGATAGATTTGAGTAGAAGTGGCATTAGTATCTATCAACTAAATGATTAATCAGAGAGACAGAACTTGCATAGGTAATGCCAAAACTGAATAAGGCTGCAATGGAAAAAGCCATTAAGAAATACATTGGAAGATTTATTCCAAAGTATAGAGAATTTAGTATACTATAGAATAACATTGAGGATGTTGTACAAAAGTCCAGACAAATATGGAAAATGACATATGGACTGTTAGCATCTAATGAAGTTGTGCAAACACCTATTGAGGTAGGTGAAGAAAAAGATGAACAACATGAGGTAACTGAGGTTATAGAAGAAGCCACTAAAAAGGATTTAGTTGAGGAAGGAACTAAAATGAACTTAGATGAATAGGCACCAGCTAAAGATGAGCAATAGATAGAACAAAGTGTACCAGATACACTAGTGTTGAGTGCCAGTCATCAACAAGAGACAAATGCAAACACTAAATCTGTGAAGATTAAGGATGTTTCTAAGGTCCTATCACTTAGAACATCAACCCCCTTATAGAGTAATACATGAAGGAAATTCAAATAGAATCAACTATCTAGGCTAAACTTTGGGAACATCATGTATTGGTGAGTGTTGATGAGATTGAGAAGGTAGAGAAGGCATCTGTAGGAGAGAAAGTTCAAACACAAGAAGCATCTACACCCCCTCCTCAATCTATCATGATAAAACCTACATTACCTATTGTGATGTATCATAGGAAGGCACTAGCAACTTCCATTATCAATAAACTAGTACAAATTTCTTTAGTTTTAGGAGATCAAATAGAAAATTCATATGACAAGAATAAGACTACTAAAGAGCAGGAGAATGGAATAGAAGAATAGAAGGATGAGACTACAAAGAAGCAATATGGAACTAAAGTTCAAATAGGTTAGGATGTCACTCCTGAACCTGTAGCACAAGTTCAAGGTGCTACTAGAAATATAGAGAAAGAACATGACAAAACTAAAGAACAAAATTTGACTGCAAAGCTAGAGGAGCAATTAGCAATACAAGCACTAGTGACTTTACTAGAATCTACTCCTCCTCCTAGTCAAACTCTTCAAAGGCCAAGAATAGAGGCTACATGGCTACAATCATCAAGGCCAAGTCTAAGCACATCTCTAAGGTAGATGGGGTAACATCATTTGGTGATGCGAAGTTAGATGATGTGATTGTGTTGCCAAAGTATGATCTTACAACAATCACTATTGAGGAGATGAGCATACTATATGATGCTCTTGCCAAGAAAAAGCACCAAGAATTGCAAGAGATCAAGGAAATTTTTCTTGATGCATTCAGTCTACCAGCCCTAAAGGAAACCAAGTATATCATACAAGAATTAACCAAATTAGTGGAGAAGTTAAATGATACAGACCTAGATTCAAATGTGAAATTTCTTAAATGGTCAGAGAGGAAGTTTCAAAATAAGGTGACTAAAAAGATAGTACGTGTTATTGCACTATCATAGGTTGAGTTAGTAACCAAAATTGAGAATGTGAATAAGGTTCTAGAGAATATTTTCTCTCTATACACCAAATTCTAAAATATCACACTCTTCACAAGGGAAGCTAGGAGCCATATCCTAAACTTGGAGAGTAATATGCATACATTCAACATAACTCTACAAAAGTCTCCATCCCAGAGTGAGAAACACTTTAACACTCTATTGCACTCCCAAAGTCAATTAGCAATGCTCCATGCAAATGAAGCCAACATAAGGGCCAAACTGATCAACATCTAGTCAACATTGACTCCACATATGGAGATACTAAACAAGGAACTAGCCTATGTTGAAACTCTCATGAAATAAGATCTACATCTTTCTACACATCAAGGCTTAGTACATCTTTCTTTTGAGATGGCCACCCAAATCAAGTCATTGGAGGTAACTTTTGATAATTGGTATGAATCTTTATAGATCATACTTGAGGTCTACAAACCATTTATGGACAAACACACTATAAGTGTATAACCATTTGATCTAAGTTTCAAAAGGGGGAGAATAAGAAGTATAGGGGAGACAAAGAATAATAAAGAATGTGAGAGAAATGAATAATAAAGGAGATAAGTATATGAAGGAGATAACATCATGGGGGAGTAAATGAAATGAGGAAAATAGTATGAAAAGATACTATTTTTGAGATAGAAACATAGTATATAGTTCAGCTTATACATATCTACTTAGCAGGAGGAAAGATTTGTGGTTCAGATACAAAATACATAACAAAAAAATCAACTCAGGGGGAGTTATGAGTTATGAGTTACGAGTTATGATATTTTGAGGAATGCTTGGTAAGTCATGTTTTACAAAATTTTGATACTCTTTGGAAATTTTTATAGAAGTCAAGCAGAGATTAGATCTAACTTATGCTTGTAAGATAAGATCAGTAATGCATGAACAAGTGTTTTTGACACTCATGTCAAAGAGGGAGATTGTTGATCTCAGATTAGTTTTGACAAATGAGTGTCTACACACATAATTCGTTATAAGTCATTTCCTTAGTTCATGTCAAACAAGTAATGCATGTCGAGCATAACATGTCAGACAATGCATATTGAATGAGACACTTAGATAGTTCCAAGTAAATAGTTAGTGTCGAGTCATTCAAATGCTGAGTAGATAATATATGTCAAGTGTGGAGCAAGAAATGCATGCTAAGTCATTCAGATGTTGAGCACCAAGGACTTCAGATGCTAAGTGATATAATTTTGACATAGTTGTTTGTAATGGCACAAACTACTATGTAAACCATTTTTGGGATGACTTAAGATTTATTTTGAGATCCTAGATGATAAGGATGAATATTAATAGATGATCCCTATGCATTGCATGCATCCAATAAAAAAAAGGGAAGGGTTAAGAAACAATATGGATGAATCATGATCATTGATTCATACCTAACCCTACGTCACAAATATATTCTTAAGGAGGGTAAACCCTAATCTATAAGTGTGTGTGTGTGTGAGCATGTGTGGAAGAGAAGCTAGAGAAGTAAGAGAATTTTTCATGCAAAGCCATAGAAAATAGAGAATTTTAGAGCGACAAAGGAATAGGATTCAAGTGAATTTCAGAATCAGTTAGACGAGAATAGAAGAAGAAGTGAAAGCACATAACAAAGAGATTTGATCAAAGGAGGATAAAGGATACATGCAAAGAGGTGATCTCTTATCTAGCAGTAGAGTGCTAACCACAAGATCATTGTTGAGACATTCTAATAGGTGAATCAATTAAATCTCTTAATAGAGTAGTCTTAATAGGGTGTGTTGAAATCCTCTAACAAGGTGATTACATCATTATGAGTTTAAGTCCTCTAATCAAGCACACTTCTAACAAGGTATTGAAATCCTTTAATAGGGTGAGCCTTAACAATCTTTGTAAGCCTTTAATAGGGCAAACATTTCATAGGGTAGATCATATCTTGTGGTCAAACAATTGTAACCTTAATTGGATACACTTTACAACTACAATAGTGAAGATTTTTGGGTGTCATCCTCGCCCTAGTCTTACCTTCTCATTGAAGGGGGTTTTGGGTAATCATATCTTGTATCATATATATGTGAATGTTTACTTATTTACATGCTTTAGATGGATATGGCTAATATGGTATTTCATTTTACATATTGAATTGTGAGATGGATTTGAGATGAATGATTTTATGGGTAAAAGTTTGAAGCACTGATTAACCTACCTCCCCTCTCAGATTTTACTTTTCCTATTGTGTTTCTAACAGTTTTAATAAGTGATAATATTTCATCAAATGGGTTTAAAAATGAATTAACAAGAGTTACTGCTTTTCCTCACCATGCCTCAAGTGCTAGTACTAGATAGGATGGGAGTAGAGAGGATGCTTGGTTGTAACATTTCCTCATTAGTATGTCTTGTCTATATGAAAGGATATTGATGCCGCATAGAGTCAATAGGGGGCCAAAGTCCATAAAGGCTGCTAGGATAACCTTAGAGCTGGCTCATGCAATGACGCTTTCCCACTTACATAGTAGATTCCCTACATGTCTTTGTTGCCTCTATGTTTAGATGTTATTTGTGTCTTGGTACCTTTAAGATAGATTGCTATAAGGCTTTCCTTGATCTAGATGTTAACTATGACTTTTGGAATTGATATCCATATGGGACTTGAGATTATCTCCTCAACATGGTGGGAGTGGGTCATTTAGGTTCCAGGAGGTTGGGTGGTAGTGTTTCTTATACCATTGAGATTTGATAGCTGGATGTGATTACTAGATGTACTTGTGCAACTCTTCCTTTATTTTTGATCTTGTGTTTCTATTGGATGGTTATATTATGTTGTACTATACTTGATTATCTAATGATCTTTTGAGATGATGTATTTATTCATGATATATATTCTTTGAGCTTTTCATACCCTATGATTTTTATGGTGGATTATTATGCATTTTGGTTATGCCATGTGATATCTTATGTAATTGTATATTATTTAATTAGATTCATACTTTTGGTTATTCTATGATGTGGACTCTATTATGTATCAAATTTAATATTAATAAAACTTATGCATGTGATTCAACATCATGGAACCCTTAAGAGATGTAATAAATTTATGGATTGTTTGTATGTATGTGAGTTATTGTTTTCGCTATATTATCTCTTGTGTAATAATCTTTAAAAAAAAGTTTGGAAAACATAGTGAAACTTTAGGTTAATTAATTTTGGACTCCCTAGTGGGGTGTTACATGATATATGAATAGTGGAAAATTGTAGATAAGTCCTCTCATTTAATTAATTAAAACTTTAAGCTAGGAGTGATTAGAGAAAATGTTAAGAAATGGAATGAAGTTTCCTTTGGTAACATATTTGATAAGAATAAGGATTTAGAAGGTAAACTCGTGGTTTCTCAAAAGAAAGTGGAAGATAATCCAAATTATCTAGACTATCTAAAATTGGAAAGATCCTATAGGGATCAATGGCTCTCCATCTCTGCTGAGAAAGAAATCTTTTCGAAACAAAAATCAAAGATCCATTGGCTCAAAGAAGGAGACATGAATACTAGATTCTTCCATATTGCTACTTTGAAACATAAGAGTACAAACATAATCAAATCTCTTAAAGTTGCCACTGATATGGTGGTTTCGAAGAAAGATGATGTTAACACTGAAGCTATAAAATAGTTTTCATCAAAGAGGAGCTATTAATGATGGAGTTGATGACCCTCTTGACCTGTTAGGATGTATTCCTATGCTTGTCTCCCCAAAGGACAATGTTGCTATGTCTAAAAGGATTGATAGAGAAGAAGTTTAATGAATAGACTCGAGATCTCAAATCCTATTTGTTGTGTAAAATTTTCCTCTAATATTTCACCCTCTACTTATGAGCAATAAATGGATGATACTATCCTTTTTGGGGAAGCTATCTTATATGAGGAAAATGCTTGGAAGTCCCTATTAACTAACTATGCGAAGTTATATAGTCAATATATCAATTTTCATTAAAGTAAACTATTCTTTTTCAATACCCACAAGACATTCAAAGAAATTTTTTTGTTGTGCTAGAATGCCAAATCTAGTATTTACCAAATATATATCTTGGCCTACCCTTCTTGCTAGATAGTCTCCTATACTAGAATAGCATTATTGATAAATTTCAAAAGAAACTGGCCAAATGGAAAGGAAAACTATTAAGTTTTTGGGGTAAGCTTCTTCTCATTAAAGCTTGTTTCTAAAGTATCCCAATGTACCTCAATTCATTTTCCTTAATGCTTGTGAAGGTGGTAGATTCATTGGAGAAATTTCAAAAAAATGTTGTGGTCTAGAGTGGAGGAAAAGTGAAAGATTTCCCTTGTCAACTGGAATCAAGTGTGTTAATCCAATGGGAATGGAGGCCTTGATATCATAATTTTAAAAATATGAACAAAGCTCTAATATCTAAATTGTCCTAGTTAACCTTAGAAGGAGTTAAAGATTGGTCTAAAATCTTAAGCGCCAAATACTTAATTATCTTATGGTCCTTCTTATTTTTACCTTGGTAATAATAACTCTATTGATAGCTTCATCCTTTGGAAGAACATATTCAAAACCAAAGGCTTGATTAGAAGAGGAAGTAGAACGCAAATAGGACATGGTAGAAAAAGCTTATTATGGGAAGAAATATGAAAGGATGAGGTTCCTATCAAGGAGGTATTAAATAACCATGGATTGATGGACTGGTTGAGGGGGAATGTGGGTGAGAAGGTGGAAAGATACCTAGAATGGGAAATGACAATGCAAGATGGAAGGACTTAATTAGATTGTGTTAAGTCCAAAGAGATGTCAAAAAAATCAAGAATATTAGTAAGGAAGGGGTCACATATCTCATGGATATGCTCCCTAACCCTAGTCTCCTTTACCAATCAAAAGAAGATAAATGGATTTGGAGATATAATAGCAACAATCTCTTCTTGGTTAGTTTTTCCTATAGGGTGCAAGAAGTCAATCTTGTGGAAGATAATTTCTAGAAGAACGTTTGGATTCATAATCTACAGCCTAAAATAAATTACTTCTAGCGGATAGTGGCTCACAAAAAAATCCTTACACTTGAAAATCTATCTAAACATGGTGTGAAGTTAGCTAATAGACGTGTCCAATGTGAGAAGTATGTTGAGTCTACTAATCATCTATTTTTACACTTCCCTTTTAGAGTTGAGATTTAGAATCTAGTGCTAAAAGATTGCCATCTATCCATGGTGTTCCCCAAAATTATTAATGATCTAATCATTCAATGGATGGTGTCTCCTTTATCTCACCCTATCTCTATTAACACTTAGGAATTAATTATTTTTGTTGCCAACTAATGTGTTTAAAAAGAAAGAAACAATGGGATCTTTATCGAAAATAAGAAGGATGTTGCCTCCACTTTCCACATCATCAAAAATATCATAAGAGAAAGTATAAACTATGATTAATTCCCCAAGAGCCTCATGTTCCCTAGTCTACTAGACCTAATGCTAAAACAAAATTGGAACATTAATCAAAGTTTGATAGATATTAGCTAGTAGAAGATATGGAAAAGGAAAAAGTGCTAGTGGATTCTATCTAAAAGGGGATGAATGAAATTTAATGTGGAAAAATGCTCTAAAGGTAATCTTGATGTCACTAAAGAGGGAGGAATTACCATAGATTGGAAAGGTGAAATGATACTTGGTTTTCTGAAGTTGCTGAAAATAAGGTCTAACAAATATGTCAAGGCTATTGCAATGTGGTTTGGTATTAAAACTTTGTAGGACTTAGAAGTGGATAATGTTGAGTTGGAAGGAAACTCAAATATAATTATTGATTTACTTCTAAACAAAGTTAATTTTCATTGGAGAATTGCCCCAATTATAAATGATTGTAGAATATAGCTCTTATCCTTTAATAAAGTTATTATCCAACACACCCTTAGAGAAGGGAATAAAGTACTAACTAATTGGCCACGTGGGGATTAAACTATGAGGAGTGGAAGATGGAAACTCGGATGAATTGCACCCAAGATTTAAGTCTAGTTAAGTCTAATTTTTTTAAATGATAATAAAAAATATCATGGCATGTAATTGGAATACCAAAGGTGATAGTTGGATCATTAAGGTGTTGAGTCATCAGGGTTCATTTTGTAAGAGTATTAAAAGATATAATCTAATTGGGCCTTTGTTGAGTATCAAGCTTAATAAATGCATTAATAATTATTTTTATCCACAAAGCTAAAAATTACTTCCCACATCATTTATTTAATCAATCTTTTTGTGTGAATCCTACCCCATATCTTTGCCTGTTATTTCCCAATGTGGTTAATAATACTAATATCAAGTATATATGGAGAAGAGTTGGAAAGTTATCTACTCAACCAAGACTATACATGTGGCATGCAATCATGATTTATTACATTTTTCACATCGATGGTAGAAAAAGACCTAGCTTTGTGAAGCAATATGGTGCAAGAACTGAGAGGAAGATTTGTGACATGATTTTAGACATAATAACTCCTATGGTTTATTTTTTGCATCATCCTTATTTGGAAATAAAATTTCCTTCTATGCTCTCTAAGTTCCTCAATAATATCCATAATCTTTAGTTATTGGAGGAAATTTCCATGATGAGTGATATTGCAAAGAAAAATAGTGTCAATTTGAACTTGGGTCTTGAGAATTCTAAGTAGTTGTTTGAGAAGGAAAACACCATGGGAGGCCCACCAAAATGTGTTGAACCTAGAAACTATAAAGAGCTAGAAAAAAATAAAGAAATTTGGGGGTAATTTGTTAAGGAAGGTCTACATCTGTATATCCACATGATGAAAGGTCACAACACTATTCTCTCCACTAAGTTTTCAAATTCTTGGAGATTGTCTATATAAAATTTGTGGTGACATTGGAACTAAATGGACAAGTGATTGGCCTACAATGTGTTGGCATTAAAGTAGAAAGGAAAGGTACATTAGACTATGGTGAGTTTTGATGCAGAGGGATTTTAGAACCTTTAGAAAATCAAATACATGACTTTAGGCTTCACATGCATGAATGCATATTTTAGCAAATGCATAGAAATTTAATGAAATGAGGGTCAACACATGAAGATGTTGCCCATTCAAATCTTCATTACAACTGGGTTTTCCTATAACCTGATATGAGACAACAATACAGAAATAAATAAATGCATGAAATTATAGAGGATCCTCCAATGGCCGACAAAGACCATTGGAGGATCTTTAGAAAATCTCCATGCAAAGACCACTCTCAAAACAACAAAGAGATCCAGTTGATAGGAAATGAAAAATAAGAAAATATTAAACTATTAAGATCTAATTTTTAGATTTCTTCCAAGATGTTGATCTAAATACAAACAAATAAATGTATGTAGAATAATACACAATCACATCCGTACAACACTAGAAAATTAAAAAAAATTGAAGGAAAACTCAAGAACTTCATTCTATTCACTTTCTCCCAAAAAAAAAAAATCTCTCTCCAAAAATATCTCTTCAAAAATCTCCCTCACAATATGCAGTCTTTCTCTTTTTGAAAATCCTTCTAATGTAACTCCCAAAAAGCCATCATAGCTTTCTTGTGGTGGTTACATTTTGAATGCCTACACATGATGCTTTAGGAATATTCATCATTTTCTTCCTTTTGATTTTTCCCATAAACATTTTTGAAAATTAGAAACCTTTAATACACCCAAAATAAACTCATACTAAGTCCTAAGTGAATAATGTTGGGTAGGCTTATAAGAATGCCACCTAAACATTTCCACCACAAAAAAAAAGAACATTTATTTTAAAACATAAAACTCTAAACTCACACACACAAACATTTCAAATTTCAGATTTTAAACTCAAAACTTTTTGATATTTTCTTTGTGCCCTGCATTTTAGTCATATTGTAGGTTGTCTTTCTATTGCCACCAAACTTCCTGTCGCAATATAATTCTGCATAAATAATGTTGCATGTTATCTTCCTGTCGCAGATGTGCTCCTGCACCATACTCCCAAATTTCAAAAGTTTCCAAGTCCCTTGGAAACACCTGCAAAACAAAGCATTAGAAAAACATATGGATCCCTTCATCTTGACTTTTGGTTTGTACTTTTCCTCCATTAGAAAACTTGGCCTTTCTTGAACTTGTATAATTTGAATTTTCTCTTTCTTCTTCATCTTTCCTTTGGTTTGTTTTCCATTGGTAAGATAAAAGTTATTTTCTGCTCACTATGCATCCACTTCATCATATTCTGAATTTGTATGGCTGCTACATACACTTGTAACTTCATCACATTTTGAATTTTTATTATTGCTGCATACACTTGAACTTTTATTCTGAATTTTATGTCTCGAAAATAATTTGTTGCCCTATCATAAATATATTCAGCCTCATCTTCTTTGAACATAACGTCATCTGATACCTCTTCTTTGGAAACTTCTTCATGCTAAGTCTCCATACTACCACCATTCCTTTGCCATTCTCCCATGATGGCTATAAACTCTTTCCATAAATCAAATTCTTCTTCAAAACTTGTTGCTACACAATCTTTATCTCCAACCTCATGCCATTGCTCTTGACATTTCACCACACCATGTATTTTGAAGGCTTCATTATTTTCCTCCAACCTTTCTTTCATAGGAGTACCTTTCAACATTTTACTCATCTCTATTTTCAAAGGACACATTACTATTCCAACCATAACTTTATCACACTCAAATTCCATAGGACTTTCCTCTTTATTCTTTTCATCAACATTTACTTGTTGCACTGCTTCTTGCTATAGCTTTTCTTCTTTCTGCTCTTCATGTTCTTTCCCTTCCAAAGGACAACTTACATCTATCATTGTTGAGATTTTTGTACCAACTTCACATACATCTACACTCCTTATGGTTGCCTTCTCTGTAGTTTCATTTGCCTCTACCAAAACTTCTTTCACTTCCTCTTTCACTTCATCATGCATTGGAAATGCTATCCTATCAATAAGACCTAAACTTCTTGATTCCTTCCATGTTTCATCATCCTTCAATGGAAATAAAACCATCTTCTTCCCATCTTTGTTGATGGTATATGTGTTCTCTCTACAATCATATATGGTTGACCTATCATATTGCCATGCTCTTCCCAAAATCAAGTGACAATCTTTTAAAGGCATAATATCACATTCAATGGTATCAAAATATGGTCCAATGTTAAAAGAAACATATGACTTTTCAAAGACATCAATCTATTGTTCATCTCCTAACCCATAAGCTCTATAAGGTAAATCATGAGGTACTCTTGGAAGATTCAGTTTCTCAACCATTTCTACTGAGATTATATTTTCAAAGGAACCATTGTCAACTATAACTTTGCATAGCTTATTCTTGCACTTTCACTTTGTTCGGAATATAGAATGTCTTTGGCTATAGCTTTGTCTTTTTGCTTCTTCTTCTTCCATTATGATGTAGAGCTACACTTTGGAAACCTTTCGTGGATATACTCAACTCAAAGGGTTGCTTCAAAGGCTCACACTCATCAATCTGTAAACCTTCACAATTTGTACATTGTATTTTGCTATAGTAACATAATCTGCTACATGAACATAGAATGCTTCAGCAACATAGGACACTTAAATATAAAAAATATTTTTCCACACAAAAAATCAATCTTGTTCTTTCACTCATTGCCTTCAAGTAGTGGTGATTGTGTCTTCACATTGACAAGAATTTTGTCAAACACTTATCCCCTCAACTAAAGAAAACTAACTACACTTTAACCATGACCAAAACAAATTGTCCAGCTCAATGCTGCTGATTTTAGAGCTGGGGATTTATTTTCAAATATTAAAATTGAATTTCTTTTAACCACATTCCTTCCTAACACCATGAAAATCAAGGAAGAAAAGACTTTCCAAACTGCTGCCTTCCTGTAGCAACATTGACAGTAAATAGGACAGTTTTTAGAAACAGGTTTTTTTGACCCCTCAAATAATGAGATAAATTTTTCTGGAAAGAATGAAAGTTGTTCAAAAAATAATGAAATATCCTCCCACCAATTTTTAGGTCTCTATGAAACCATACATGACTTCTATAAAAAAAAATATGGACTGTAAATCTAAAATCTGAACAGACCAGCTTCACAGAATTGTGCATAACTTGCTCATTTATAAATGAAAATGAACCAAACTTAAACCAAATGAGAGTATATTCAGTAATATTTCAAAAAATATATCATAAATAACAAGGAAATACTTCATGAAAAAATAAGGAAAGGATTTCCACCACACTGCCCGAAATCAAGAAGCTTCAAATTTAAGGAATCTTGACATGCATGCAATAGTTTCAACTTCAAATATTTCTCTTTCAAATGATAGTGATTTAATTCCTTTGATTCATCCAAGTGGTTTAATAACAAATCAATTCAAAAATCCTTTGGGTCCCTTCTCCTTCAGCATTCATAAACAAATATGTGATTTGATTCTTTCCTCCATGGAACCCCATATAACTTCAAAATCAAATACCAAATCATCTTTCCCTACCCAGATCTTTTTTTGGGCTCTGATACCAAAAATGATGCAGAGGGATTTTAGAACCTTTATAAAATCAAATACATGACTTTAGGCTTCACATGCATGAATGCATATTTTAGTAAATGCATAGAAATTTAATGAAATGAGGGTCAACACATGAAGATGTTGCCCATTCAAATCTGCATTACAACTAGGTTTTCCTGTAACCTGATATGAGACAACAATACATAAATAAATAAATGCATTAAATTATAGAGGATCCTCCAATGGCTGACAAAGACCATTGGAGGATCTTTAGAAAATTGCAAAGACCACTCTCAAAACAATAGAGAGATCTGGCTGATAGGAAATGAAAAATAAGAAAATATTAAACTATTAAGATCTGATTTTCAGATTTCTTCCAAGATGTTGATCTAAATACAAACAGATAAATGTATGTAGAATACTACACAATCACATCTATACAACACTAGAAACTTAAGAAAATTATAGGAAAACTCAAGAACTTCATTCTATTCACTTTCTCCCAAAAAAAAAAATCTCTCTCCAAAAATCTCTCCTCAAAAATCTCCTTCACAATATGCAGTCTTTCTCTTTTTGAAAATCCTTCTAATGTAACTCCCAAAAAGCCATCATAGCTTTCTTGTGGCAGTTACATTTTGAATGTCTACACATGATGCTTTAGGAATATTCATCATTTTCTTCCTTTTGATTTTTCCCATAAACATTTTTGAAAATTAGAAACCTTTAACACACCCAAAATAAACTAAAATAAACTCATACTAAGTCCTAAGTGAATAATGTTGGGTGGGCATATAAGAATGCCACCTAAACATTTCCACCACAAAAAAAAAGAACATTTATTTTAAAACATAAAACTCTAAACTCACACACACAAACATTTCAAATTTCAGATTTTAAACTCAAAACTTTCTGATATTTGCTTTATGCCCTGCATTTTAGTCATATTGTAGGTTGTCTTCCTATGGCCACCAAACTTCCTGTCGAAATATAATTCTGCATAAATAATGTTGCATGTTATCTTCCTGTCGCAGACATGCTCCTGCACCATAAGAATGCCACCTAAACATTTCCACCACACAAAAAAAAGAACATTTATTTTAAAACATAAAACTCTAAACTCACACACACAAACATTTTAAATTTTAGATTTTAAACTCAAAACTTTCTGATATTTTCTTTGTGCCTTGCATTTTAGTCATATTGTACGGTGTCTTCCTATTGCCACCAAACTTCCTATCGCAATATAATTCTGCATAAATAATGTTGCATGTTATCTTCCTGTCGTAGACGTGCTCCTGCACCAAGTTTAGGCATAAGTTCTTTGAAGAAACAAAAGAGCTTGTTCATGTAAGTTCTTGAAATGGGTATTATAGGCTCTCTCTCCCTAGCCCTTTTGGTGTCATTTTTTAGTGGTTAATAAAGTATTTTACTCTTGAAGGTCATTACACAACCTATCATGGCTATCATTTTCTACTACTTAATATGCTTATACATGGGGGAAAAGGTTAATATTTCATTCTTCCTATTCTCCTCTCTAGTCAATAGTATTATCCTAGGAGAAAACCCTCCTATTCACCAAGGACTCACTTTTGTCCTTTATCACCATGTTTGTGCTCACCACCGAGGTTTTGGTTGATGTATCCCACCCATAGATAACCCCATAATCCCTAAGTCCTTTGTGGTTATCAAAGAAATTTGTGTTGATAAGTCCCAAATGGAGTCGCTTCAAATTTTGAATAACCCCCATCCCTCTAAAAATAATGAAAAATTATATATCTTTGGAATAGTCCCTTTTTATTGATGCCCCCAAGCACCAAAAAAATGCTTCTGCAAAATCCAACCTTGCTCGTACCCCTAAAAAAAGGAAAATGGTGGAAGATATTATTGATATCAATAAAAATGAAGGGGAGGGAAATTATGTTATTAAGGAGGATAGAGCTACAAACTTCAAAAGGAAAAGGGGGAACTCTATCTCTAGGGGGAGAAGATCCATGAGGTTGAAAAATAATAAAGGGATGAGTTATAAGGAAGAAAGCAAGGACTCCCACAATTTCGAAATGGAGAACAAAGTGAAATATATGGAAGTGGAGGAAACACTTGGGAAAGTTGGATTTTGCTCCTCTGATGAAGCTAATTTTGATGCAAAAGCTAAAGAAATGTGACCCTATTAAAAGATTTAATCACCATGCTAGGAGTGGCCTTGTTATAGGAATTTGTATCATTCCATTGGAATGTCACCTTGATTAAAGGATTTGAAAAATGACTTTTATGTCAACCTTGATTAAAGGATTTTGACTAGCACAATGGTTAGAATGTAGGAATAAGTTTGATCTATAAATTACAAATCACTTTGCAAATTTAGATTTCCATTCACTTATCTATTGGTTCATTGACTAGCCTCCATTAACATCTTCATTACTAATCATCTTGGCACCTCCTCAAGCAATCACATTTTCACCAAACTCTTCACACTTCACTTCTGATGTTCTACTCTTTACAACTTCTCCTTAAGATCACCAATCAGCTTGGGAGGTTTCCATGTACAAGGTCAATCATATCCCTTAAGAGGAGAACATGTGAATGA
This sequence comes from Cupressus sempervirens, assembly GCA_028749045.1. Classification (NCBI taxonomy): domain Eukaryota; kingdom Viridiplantae; phylum Streptophyta; class Pinopsida; order Cupressales; family Cupressaceae; genus Cupressus; species Cupressus sempervirens. The sequence continues at coordinate 268,353,453 of CM053787.1, read as the reverse complement.
AAGTGTAAATAAAAGAGGGTAATAATTTAATAGATCTCTAGGAAATCCAAATGGATACATACAATTAGATTTTAGTATCTACTAAGATTACCCTAATCTCATGGACAATGAAGTGAGAAACATTATTTTGAATTTCACTTGTAATAATGCATTATCTTGTGAGGATCATTATAGGGAAATGGATATGTAGCCAGTTATTTAGTAAATTATAACACAAAAATAGACAAATTTTCTTTCAAAAGATTGTGTCTCATAGATAACATTTACTAAATAACTGGCTACATAGCCACTACCTCATTACAGGGCCTTCATTTTTAACTGTGAAGATGAAGCTATCCATGTGCCCACTCATTCACTTATGGTGTCAAGGGGTGGATAATTCAAGCATTAAAAACATTGAAGAATTCAAAAGGGTCTTCATGGAAAGGTATCATGAGAATAAGTTTGATCCTAGATTCCCAACAAATGGATTTAATAGCCCTATTTTTGTCTATAATATTGTCATCGACATGACCTATGAAGTTCACCATTAGTTGGAATTAGTCTTCTTCAAATCTTATGCCTCTACATAGCCAGTGGAAATAGGGAAACATATATGCACCACTATCTAGTTATCTAAATTGATGACATGGGCTGCAACATGATATCTGGTGAATCAATTACATGCGATACCAATGTTCAAATTCTAGAAAATCTTGCAAAATTTGAAAGAGTTGTATGCAAACCAAAAGCCATCTTATTCATTGAAAATTAAATAATATATACAATTATGGAATATCAATAGCCACCATAGCCATGAATTTGAAATGTTTATGTGGCTAAAATAAAAAAACAAAAAAATTAAACTAAACTATTCAAAACTAGGTGTCTAATTACCCCAACTTGTTGGGCCCATAACTTTTGACCTAGAGATTAGAATTTCAAACTGCTTACATCATTGGAAAGAAGAATTAAAATTCTAGTTTTAGTCCCTAAAATAGCAAGCCTCTGGCTACCCAATTTTAGGGACCAATTACAGTTTCAACTTGAAATTTTGAGCAGAAGACCTCCAAAAAGGCCAAACAAAAAGATATAGTAAAACTTTAGAAAAAATACTTTCAAAAATTATATCTTCTATATAATCTAGATCATTCCTCCTCCCTTAAGAGGCAATGGGCTCTATTGTATCAATATTTTGCATTTAATGAGGGAATTTCATTGCAATCTGTTCCTTGGTTAACTATTTTCCCTAAAGAGAGAATTGACTAGCTCGAACCACTCTATATAGTGGAATTTTCTTATTTCTCAAAGATTTCAACATGGCTTCAATGACATGATCACAACATAATGGTATAGTAGTGTATGGATTCAATTCTATAGCATGAGTATGTTTATTAGCTTGAGAGATGTCCAATAATGAAGGAAAATAGTGTTGCAACAATTCCATATTAAAAATTGGATGTAATCCCAAAAATTGTGGTAGATCAAGTTTAAAATCACTCTCACCAACTTTTTTTTTAATGGTATATGGCCCATACCAAATATGATGAAGCTCTCTATAAGGTCCTTGGAGGCTTTCCTTCTGAAGATGTAGCCATACCTTGTCACCAATTTGAAAATGATGGGGAGTTCTATGTTGATCGTGTCTTTCCTTATAATTATTGTTTCTCTATTCTAAAATATCATGAACTTGTTGCTATAACTGTTTGATCTTTTCAATAAATTTGTCTTCTTTATCTACCTCATTTTCACTATTGAGTGGCTAACTAGATTGCAAGATGGGTAGTGTTACATCTATAGGTGCCAATGATTGATACCCAAGATAAATCTCAAATGGACTATGTCCTATAGTAGTGTGGAGTGCACGGTTGTAGCTATGTTGCACATAAGGAAAGCTCTCATCCCATGTACGTGGGTGTTTGGAGTGGTACATTTGAAGGATATGGATAATCATTCTATTGACTACCTATATTTGGCCATCTGTTTGAGGATGGAATGTTGTAGACTTTGTCAACTTAGTGTCCATTCTAGCCCATAATGAAGACCAAAAATTGATGAGGAACTTGCTATCCCTATCTAAAATAATGCTTTTTGGCAACCCAAAGTGAACCCAAACATGTCCAAAAAATAGCTTAGCAATCTCCTCTACTGAAATCATTTTTTATAGGCCACCATGATAGCCATTTAAAAAAATTTATCTATTGCCACATATATAAAATCATTTCTCCTTCTACTAGTTGGAAGCCCCAACATAAAATCCTTTGAAAAAAAATGCCATGGTTTATCAGGGATAGGTAATGGTAGTTAGAGACCCATTTTATAGTTTGAAGTATTTGCAATTGCACATGCAACATAAGATTTTATATATTAAATGTTATCATGTTTCATTTTTGGCCAATAGAAATACTTTTGGATAATTGCATTAGTCTTATCAATACCAAAATGTCCTACCACCCAGCTATAGTGTGCTTCCCATACCAATTTCTTTCTTTCTTCACTGGGGACACATATGTGACTAATATGAAAAAATAACCCATCCTATGTATAAAATTCAAGAACATTCTCCCCTTCTAAGACTACATTGTAAATGTTACAAAAATCAAGATCCTTACCATATAGTTGAGCCCAAGTTTCTGTTTGATGGCCATAGGAATCCAACACCATTGTCAAACCTATGATTGGAGGCCTACTCAAAAATTTTGCTACTTTATTAGTGTTTCCCTTTTTATGATGAATGTTGAGGTGAAATTGTTGCAAATAAGCTGACCATTTCTGATGTTTATCATTTTGCAACTTCCCTTGTGTTTGCAAGAATTGCAAAGGTTTATGATCTGTATATATCATAGTTTCCTTTCTCAAGATATAGTGCCTTCGCTATTTACAATCCTAAACAATGGCATACAACTCCTTGTCATAGGCGGGGTGCCTTCAAACTATTTCATAAAATTTATCACTATGATATGTAATAGGATGCCCATGTTGCATGAGTACAGTGCCAAGAGCATAATCTGATGCATCATTTCTATTTCCAATGACTGTTGCAAATCTGGAAGTACCAATACTAGAGCTAAACATAATCTAAGTTTTAAGTCCTCAAATGCTTTTTTTTTTTTCCTCTGTCCATTGAAATTTTTCTTATGTTCCACCTTTGAATGACTAATTAAGAGGCCATGATAAATTTGGAAAACCAAATACAAATCTATGATAGAAGTTGGCTAGACCCAAGAAACTATGAAGATCTATGAATTTTTTAGGAGGTGGCCAATATCTGATTATTTGTATCTTTGTAGGATCCATGTGAACACCATCATGATCAATGATGTACCCTAAGTACTCAATGCTTTGCATACCAAAAGAGCACTTGTCTATGATAGCATAGAGTTTACATTTCTTCAAACTCAAAAGTACTTGTTCAACATGTTGCAAGTGTTCAAACCATGTTTTACAAAATATGAGGATATCATCCAAATAAACAACTACAAAAGAATCAATGGAGGGTCTAAGCACATCACTCATCAACCTCATGAATGTGGTTAGAGCATTTGTCAAGCCAAAAGGCATAACCAACCATTCAAACAAACCTTCCTTGGACTTGAATGCAGTCTTCTATACATTCGTGGGTTAATTGGTATTTGGTGATGTCTAGATTTTAAGTAATTTTTGTAAATAACTTATCACCCTTAAGTTGATCCAAAAAGGTCATCAATTCAAGGAATTGGATATCTATTTTTCATAGTAATTTTATTAACTGCCCTATGATTAATACAAAGTCTCCATGTCCCATCTTTCTTTCTTGCTAAAAAATAGGGCTACCACAAGGTGAAGCACTTGGCTTGATATGTCCCTTTTCAATCAATTCCTTAATTTGTCACATAATTTCATCATTTTCTAAAATTGATCTCCTATATATTGATTCGTGTGGCAATGGTGTTCCTAGAACTAGATCAATAGAATGCTTGACTTGGCAGCGTGTTAGAACCCTTATTGGCAATTTAAGCACACTATGGTATTCTTCTAAGATTTTATCCATCTCCTTCTTTTGGTCTACTGTAGTGCCCACCTTAGCATGTGTGTTAAGGACAACTAACTTTTTTTTCTTAAAATGAATCATGAGGAGTACAAAAGTTCTAGTTTGGGCAATTAAATGCTTACATTGTTTAGCACTAATTAAAGAAGCAACTTGAGTTGGGCATACCTCTAGTATTCGATATCTCTTTTCACCAAGCTTGATTGTGACACTATGTAGTCTAGATTCATACATCCCATGCCCTTTGATATATGTATGGTTGTTCTAGCAAAACATCACATACATCTCAAGGTGCTACATCATAGATTACTTCGTCCTTGAATGGTTTGATTGAGTATGATAGACAACACTGTTGATTTATCTAAATTCCTTTTCCTTAAGTAACCCATCGCATAGAGTATGGTTGTGGGTGTCTTGTCATTTCAAAACTTAATCTCTTGGTTGTCTCCATAGAAATTAAGTTCTTTTGGCTCCTGCTATCAACAATAAAATTTAGAGGCTTCCCATCAACCCACATCTGTGAATGGAACAATCTCTCTTCATCTTCTTGTGTAACTAATTTTACTGTTACAACTATGGCATACGGGTCTACTTCTATTACTAATCATTTTCAAGAGTTTCTATTGGTGTGGATTTAGCCTCAACTTCCTCTCCTCATATTTCTATCATCAAACTCTTAATTCTTCACTAGTCCTTTGTGTTATGAGTTGAACTCTTATGTATTTCACACCACATGCTTGTATTTGTTTGTGTCTTTTTGGTAACCTACCAGGTATTCTTGGGTGGATTTGAGGGAGGGTCCTTCCCCACTAGTTTTCCTCTAAATTTATTACTGCCTTCACCCCTTGGCTTATTATTTGAAAAGTAATCCCTTTTTCGTTTTTGTTTTAACTCAATTTTTGTAGTGGGTTTATAAGCAGTTTCCAATGTTTCAATATTCAAGAATTCCATTTCATTTTGAATGTATATATGAAGCCCACTATAATATTTTAGAATTCGATGCTTCTCTAAATCTTCTATACCAAGTTTTTTAAAGAGAGCATGGAATGTATTGTTGTAATCTTGCATAGATTGGTCCCTCTATTGTCAAAGCAACTACCATTCTATATATGTATGTTCATATAGATCTTCAAGCATGTATGCTTCTTTTATGTATTCCAAAAATTCTCCCCAAGTGGGTTTGTTATTAGAGAGTATTTCCAACTCTTCTCCCGCTTCACTTTCTTTATTCAATACTCTAGTTTCCCATGCTAGTTTGACATGGATTTCATCTCTCAAAAGGGAAAATGTTATTTTTTCCACATCAAAAAAATTGTTTACAGAGAAGTATCATTCTAACTTGGATAACCAATTATCAATAGCATCGGCATCAACTTTTCCTTCAAAATTTGGGATATCAAAATTCACCTGTACTTTAAAAGGGGTGTTTCCATGGAATGGTGCCACTGAATTTGGCACTTGTTAGGTCTTCAAATTTTTTGAGAACCTACTCATCATATCTTCTCACTGCCTAGCCACAACCTCTTCCACCATCTTCTTCACAGAGTCTTCCAAATTAATCGACATCTTTGGTTTTGTACACTTCAAAGGAAAGTATTCTGACATATTTCTTGTAGCCAATCCTATTCTTTGATAGGAAGTTCTTGTGTTAGTTGGCATTCAAGAGTCTTCTCACTCTGATACCACTAATCTGAATTGATGAAGTTGGTTGCAACATGATATCTGGTGAATCAATTACTTGTGATACCAATGTTTGAATTATGGAAAATCTTGCAAGACTCGAAAGAGTTGTATGCAAACCAAAAGTTATCTTATTCATTGAAAATCAAAGAATATATAAAATGATAGAATATCAACAGCCACCATAGCCATGAATTCAAAATGTTTATGTGGCTAAAATTTAAAAAAACAACAAAACTAAACTAAATTATTCAAAACTAGGTATCTAATTACCCCAACTTGTCAGAGCCATAAATTTTGACCTAGAGCTTAGAGTTTAAAACCGCTTATGCTATTGGAAAGAAGAACTAAAAATCTAGTTTTAATCCCTAAAATAGCTGCCCAATTTTAGAGGCCAATTATAGTTTTAGCTTAAAATTTTGAGTAGAAAACCTTCGAAAAGGCCAAGCCGAATGATATAGAAAAACTTTACAAAAAGTATGAAAAAATACTTTCAAAAATTATATCTTCTATATAATCTAGATCATTGAGTGTTAAATAGTGGAAGTCTTTTATACTTTCAATGAATAATGGTATATATGTTGCACTCTAGACGACACCCTCTATACATATGCCCTTACCTTAAATCACTAGATATAATGGGTCAACTTGTGTAGAAAATATGCATGAAAGGAAATGTTCAAAACATAGGCTGGCATCCACCAGGGATAACTTTAAGAAACCCCTCCTAAAAAAAAAAACCTAAAATGCTGGCGAATCCAACATCTTGGGGGTAGGAAAATTTTAATATCAAGGGCGATTTTTTTGTTCCATATAGGGAAATAAAATATTATATGTTGGCGATTTGTTTCTTGCCCTAGCAAAAGTCATTTTAAATGTGGCAAATTAATATTTTTTTCACTGACGAATATATAAATGATGGCCACTTTTTCCCTTACCAAAAATGAATTAATAATGTCAAAGGCGAATTACTTGTTTTGTAGGAAAATGAATAATAATGGTCTTGGCTAATCTTTAGTGGTAAACTAAAAAATTGTTTAATCTGAAAGTGAAATTTGCATATGTATTGGTTAGTGACTATACTGACTGCTGAGTAGTCACTTTAAAGTTTCAACTTGTGTACTGTGTTAGGTGTGTTATTAATAATGTTGTAACATCGTTACATCAGTGTCACAATTACCAAGTCGACTATCGTCACTTTTGTTATGTTAATAGTAAATACAATAGTTTATTGATCATTGATTAGTTAGAGATCAATGATAGTAGATGCATCTCAGGGCCGCTCGCTTGAAAAGACTTGGAGTCGCACGTAATTTTTTGAAATGGAGACACGTGGAAAAATTTACATGGAAATCATTAATCATGTCAGGCACTATTGACTATCTAACATTAATGTCAGCACATTTCAGCATTTCACACACTTAAAAATTAATAGGAATACAAAAAGATAAGATATGGAAGATCGTGAAGGCCAAAGAATTAGATGCAACTGCAGTCTGCCATTAAATAGGCTCTTCAATTCCTCTTTCAATCTCATTTCTCATATTCTAATTTCTTCAATCTGAATTTGGTTTGTAGTTGCACTTTGCAGAGTTTTCAATTTCGTGAATCATGGTCATGGATATGCCAATTCACCTGAAGTGCACTAATATGGCTCTGCAAAAGCCCTTTCTCGGCAAAATTCCTGATGATGTCCTTGCCATGGTTTGCAAGGTAGATGGCCAAAGTCCTTTTATCCACCATGCTATATGCATGGTACTCGGCCATAAATTTTTGAGAAATGATAAGAGGTACCGTGTGTCCACGGATATTACCTCCTACTTCCTCGTGTCTCTTCTCGACCTTAGAGGCAGGCAAATAGACCTTAGATTCCCCAAATCGGCTCAAAATTCCTTCTGGGTCGTCCATGACTCGAGTCTATTATTTTGAGCCGATTTGGGGAATTTTGACCTAGAAGGATTATTATATGGTATAATATTATTATTATTAATATTTATATAATATAATAATAATAATAATATTTATATAATATTAATAATAATATTATACCATATAATATTTATATAATGTAATAATAATAATAATAATGACTCGAGTCATTGACGAAATTATTATTATTATAATAATAATATTTATTATAATAATAATAATAATAAGAAGAACCATCAAGTCATCGACGGCCCGAGAGGAATTTTGGGCCAATTTGGGGAATCTTTTCCCATCTGCCCAGATTCATCCAAAATCGTGACACGTGTCACGATTTCGGATGAATCTGGGCAGATGGGAAAAGATTCCCCAAATTGGCCCAAAATTCCTCCCGGGCCGTCGATGACTTGAGTCAACAATAAATTAATAATAATTATTATTATTATGTCAATGACTCGAGTCATTACAATAATAATATTATTATATAAATATTAAATGGGATAATATTATTATTATTATAATAATAATTTTGGAGTCATCGACGGCCCGGGATGAATCTCGATCAATCAGATTGAGATGGTCATTATTATTATTATTATATTATATTATTTAATATAATATAAATAATATTATATTAAATAATATAATATAATAACAATAATAAATTTAATAACCTTTTGATAGTCTATAGATCGATGGCCTGAGATGAATTTCGAGCCGATTTGGGGAATGCTTTCCCATCTGCCAAAATGCATCCAGAATCGTGACACGTGTCACTTATGTACATCACTACATTATTTAATATTGATTTTGAGTCTTGACAATTTATTACGGTTAGATGTACATTGTACATAAAAGTTAAAACCATTAATTTCTTATTACTTTCATTTTAACTAATAAACTTCAAGTATTACCTTTTTAAAGTATGAAGTTGAGAGTTCTGGAATGTAAGACGAGAGTCTAATTATCGATAGAATAGCCATAGGGTTTTCAAATTTTAAATTTTCAAAGGCTGGCAGTTGTGTTCTAGTTTCTGAAGACTAAAAGTGTGAAACTTGGGTATCAGACAAGAACACCAATTATCCAATCTCAATTCCAGGTATTTAATTTTTTTCAAAAAAATTCCATTGCGATTTGCAGCAATAGAAATCTTGATTTTAATTGTCTTAGGTTTACACTTTAAAATTATTTTGAATAGGGTCTGAAGTCTAATAACCAATAGCAGCCAAGCATGGGCAAAACAAAGTCAAAAACCTCCCAAACGAGTGCACCCATAAAGGAAAAGAACACCATTATACAACTCAGACAAGTGGTAGAAACCCCAGGTTTCATCGATGAATGTCATGATATTTTTGATCCTGTTATCCATGGAGATTCTAGAATCATGGCAATTAGACATTCATTGTTTAGTAAGTGGAAAGATCCCTAGAAGGGGAGAATTTATTACAAATATAATAGCAGTATTGGTGCATATACAAATAAACTAGCTACTCTGGTTAATGGATTAGCAAACCTCATTGTACCTGAAGTATTCCCTTGCCCTGAAATTGTAATGCTATGTGCTCAGAATTATGATGAAAATAGAAAGACAATTGTAAACCAAAACACTCAAGAGGAAATTTTATCAATAATTGAGAGTGAATTTTTCACTCTGTTAGACCTAGAGTTAGGGTTTAGAACAGACAGCTCTAATGAGTGCATTGACTTGGATAAACTAGCTCAGGTTTATGACAAGCTGGAAAGAAGTTTTCAAGATTCATATATTAAGGGTTTAATACCCTCAGCATCCACTAGTAGTGTTACTGTTACACTGGACAAAGACCATAAGCCTCCTTATCAGTATGATATTTTTGTGCCATGTGTTCATAATACTATTTCTTTGTTATCATTTTTCCTGAGATTGAATAGTAACAAGGAAGTGGGGGCCAGTGTTCTTGAAATGATTTATAATATCCATTGTCGAAATCAGTCAGTTGACAATGTAGCAGTAAGATATGATTTTGTTCGGTACATTGTTGAATCTATGCAACAACAATTAGTAATGATTAAACAAAGTACAGCTACAAGCAAGATGAAGACATTTAGGTTCACAAGTTACTTGTGCTACCTTCTTTTAGCAAAGCATCGCCCAATATTTGAGACAGAGAACAACAAGCTTGATATTGAGGTCTATAAGTTTGATGAGAAAACCCAGAAGAAATCATAGACACCAAGTCCAATATATGAGTGGACACATAAGATGAGAATGACTGCTAACGATAAAAACTACAACCATTTTGTAGACTTCTTTTTGGCACCTATTTACCAAAAAATTACAAGCACTACAATGCCTAGATTGCCTGTGTCTTGTAAAGATTGCATTCAATTGGAAAGTCAGATTCAATTGGCTGACTGGTTCTTCATGGAAGAGTACATTGTCTTAAGGTTTTACGGTTCAACGATTGAACCCTAAAAACTTCCAATGCATGTTACAGAAAGGGTTTTTGCACTGGAATATGTAAGGCAAATGGAGAGCGCAGATGAACTTTTCAGTGGACAACAAAAGAAAATGATATTTCCTTCCTTGCCTTTCGCAATTGGAGGCCTCACATTTGAGAGAAAGGCTTTCAAAGTGGCAAATGAATTGTTAACTTTTTTTGGCTTTCCTTTTGTTAGTCACTGGAATTATGATCCACTGAACATAATAAAGAAAAGACTTATTGCCAATGGGAACTCTGCGAGCAAATATCAACACCAGGAGATGCCATTGATAGAAAAGTTAAAAACAAGGATTCATGGGATGAGGTTAAGAAAGAGATGGAGAAACATGCAGCAGAGAATAATATTTCAATGCAACAACTATCATCCCAAATTATGACATTGCACATATCAGAGTCACACAAATCAAGGCCTCTGACATACTTAAATTTCTACGAGAAAGCACCTGAACCTTCTAAGAAGTCTATGCCGAAAGCAATTAAAGAGGCATGCATATCTGAAATGTGGTGTCAAACCAAGATAACTGAGTTTTGGAAAATGAGGTAAAATTTGGGTGAACGAAAGACATCAGAAAATTTTGAGGAAATTCATGAGGATGACCTTTTCAGCACTTATTGCGATAAAGAGCATCCAACTGTACTATATCACCTTGAGAGTTGCAGTGACAGTGATATTCAAAGACAGGAGGACCTCCAGTCGGATGCTGACATTAAAGGTATTGAGGATTTTGGGTCAACCAGGGGCAAAGATATTATTAAACTTCAAATGAGTGATTCTACTAAACAAACATATGGTAAAGGAGCAACTATGATACAAAAAATGTGTTATGCAGGTATAGGGTCCATTGGTGCAAGTGGTGATGGGATTTGGAATCCAGTTCCAGTACTAGACCCACCTAAAAGAGGAAGTAAACTAATCATTGGAAGCTCCAAGATTGAAGATGATTCATCTAAAAATGGAAAAAAACATTATACTTATGCTTATGAAGGTCATCCCAAAACATTATTTGTTAAATCTTCAAATCCAGTTGTAGTTGATCCCACTGGCACTGGCACTAACATTGGCACTAGCATGGATGAACCTTGTGCAAAAAAGTAAAAAATTATGACAATTACACCGCAAGAAATGTCAGTGGTTACTTCAGCAATGTATGCACCAGTGGCTTCTGTACAAAACCCTAAAAATAGTCCTAAAACGCCAGGATTTGGAATGGGCCATCTTTAGTATGTTGGCAATCCTCAAAATATAGTCGTAGTTGGAGTAAGTTTAGCTAGAGATGGAGGAACATCAGCATTCAACAATACAGTTGATAATTCACCTTTCAAACACTCAATTGTGTCAGAAAACCCATATTTTAGTTTGAACGAGTTTGCATCAAAGTTTGAACAGACAAGCAAAAGTAATAGGCAAATTATGAAGACTTTGAAAAGTGATGCAGTTGTCAAATGTTAGGGATCTACTAATAGAATATTTCCAACATATGATCCAAACAATGAAATGATGAACTTCATGACTGTTATGCCCCTGGGTAGAGATAATAATCCACCACAAAATGTAATAAATCATAACAATATACAAGTTACCAGTCTTCAAATGGATTTGTCAAAAGTGAAAAATATTGACAAAATCAATATATCAAAAGAGAGCAACAAAATGGTCTACTCTACACTTCTGAAAGCTGAGAGTGAAAACAAAAGGCTTACAAAGCAAATAGAAAAGTTACAAGTAGACCTTGATAATGTGAAGGTGAAGGAGAAAGTAGCAGATAATAGGTTCAAAGAATTGCAAAACAGGATAAAGAAATCTTCTCGTACAGAGGCAATTGTCCAGCAAGAAAAGATGAATGAACAAGTGCAACATTTGACTAAAGAATTGGATGAGTGCCAAAAAAGACTTAAGAATGAACAAGCATCTACTGCACAGTTGTTCAAGTCTATAGAGAGCAGTGCATAGGTCATGAATCAATTGAAAACTGAGCTGGAATCTACTACCAAGGAAAATAAAATTTTGAAGGATGAATGGGAGAAGGAAAAGAAAAAAATGGAGTCTACGGCAAGTATGATTTTTAATTTGCAAAAGGAATTGGGGAATGAGAAGAAAAAAGAGGAGTCTACTGCAAAAACAATCCACAATTTGAATAACCAATTGGAGAATATGAAACAAAAAGAGTTGTCAACTGCAAAAACTATCAGTGATTTGAAGGAGGAATTGGAGAATGCAAAGAAAATGGAGTCTAGTGTTACTGCAAGCACTAACACAATACACAAATTGAGGAGGGAATTGGAGAATGCAAAGAAAAAAGAGGAGTCAGCTGTAAAGCAAAACCTCGATTTGAGAAAGGAATTGGAGAACATGAAGAAAGAGGAGTCTAATCAAAGTCTCCATGATTTGAAGAAGGAATTGGACAGTGCGAAGAAAAAGGAGGAGTCCACTTCAAAGAAAATCCATGATTTGAAAAGGGAACTTGAGGAAAACAAGAAAAAAGAGGTAACCACTGCAAATAAAATCCAAGATTTGAAGAAGAAATTGGAGGATGAGAGGAAGAGAGGAACTGATTGGCAAAGGAAACTAGAGGAAATGTAGAAAAAGAGTGAAAAAGAGATGTCTGAAATGAAGAAAAAGGTGGAGAATGTAATGGCAGAAAATAGAATGACCTCTTTCGAAGACTATCATGTGAAGGATACTATAATAAACACAATTAAGCTTATGAAACAAGAAACTTGGGACAAAATAATGACAATTAGTGATGGTTTGGTTGAATGGCTTGATTTAAATAGCAATCTCAGAGTTGTCTTTGAAAATGCAAAAATTGATTTTCAAGGTAAAAGACAAATCTTCACCAGTTCTTTAAAAGATCTTTCTGACCAATTTCTCAATAAACTAAAGAGATCCAATGATAGGGATTTGGCAAACCATGGAATAAACAACCGCTTGGATGCCTGTGTAATGGCCATTAATGTCTCCCAAAATTGTGAAGAAGTAACGTGAATTGGTGAATCACTCAATTTTGCTTCCAAAGAGTTGATGAAGATGAATAACACCATAGTGAACTTGCTAATTATTGGATTACCAAATCCTACTAACTCAGAAAGCACGTTCATTGGAAATGAAAATTACATGAAAAAGTTGCAGGGCAAGATGAATTCTCATTTAGGGGAATTGCTTGAAGAATTCACTCTGGAGGGAATTGCAAGTTGCATCAAACCACTATCAACAATGAGTGATGCTATAGATAGATTCCTCCTATCATATTATTCTATCTCTTAGAAGTTTTTTTTTTTGACAAGACTACAACTAATTAGCTACAACCTCAAAAAAATGGGGCTTCCAAATGATGTACAATGGAGCGCCCTAAAGAAATTCAGTGAAGCTGGGTCATCTTCTCAAATTGTTACTGTTGCTATAAGTGGCAGTCATAGCTGATAGCACTAAGTAGTAACACTATAAAAACTTAGTAAGTGATAGAACTATAATCATTTTGTTACTTGTTGCTCTTTAATTTCAAATTTTGGATTTAATTTCAACTTTGTTTAATGTTAATTGTTACAGGAATCAAGAGCCAACATATCAGGATAGTTGGGCAGCCAGGCACTAGAATAGTAGCATACTATGGCATATCAGGAATCAAGAGCTAGCATATCTGATCATATATACAATTACAAACTGACCTACAACTATTTTTGCTCTCTTGTATCTACAAAAGGGAATTCACAGTCATTGCAATTTGACATTGAGTCATTTTCAAAGGGTTGTAATTGTTTGTAATTGACAATCATTAAATGTATTATGTTATAGGCTGATTTGTAATTATAAATTATAATACAATTTTTTTAAAATGAAGCTTATTCTATTAAATGCATTATGTTACAATTTCTTAAAGAAAAAACTAGAATCAATGAAAATCTCAACATTTTTTTAAAATGCAATCAATGAAAATCTCCACATGTAAGTACTAAGTTTGTAACATCAACATGTTCAAAAATAAATAAATAAAATTAAGCATCTATAAAGGCATAGTGAATGAAGGCTATAAATTAACTTCTACAAACATATTACATAATTAATTAGTAGGTAGAGTCTTAGATCAGAGCTACTAGACTACTGCTTGACTCATGCAGAAGGTTGAGAAGCTGCTATAGTTGCCATTCTGCCTAGACCAGCTCAACATCACTATCATCAGAATCCTCCTCATTTATTGCATATAACATTTCATTGTTTGTTGTGTTTTCTTTAGATTCACTGTCAACGTCAGACTCACTATGCATGCCAAATTCAACATCATTTTCATTGCTTTGACTTTCAATATCACGATATGAACCACTGCCACTTGTGTTTGAAATGTTAGCAATCCCTCTTTTTTGACATCACTTTCTCCAAATGCTGATAGCCCTGTCATAAGGGAAACTTTCTTCCTCATACCTAGAATTATAGAGCCTCAAACAATTATCCAAATTTTTGTCTAATTTGTTTCTAACCTTTGACTTAAGGAAGCCCAAAGTACTGAAAACTCTCTCATCCTCCACTGAACCCAATATCATTGTCAAACATAAATTGGTAAGCTTGAAATATTCTAATATTGCCTCTCTCAACTGATTGCTCTCACCAAGGTTTTTCCAAAGCTTTTTTACTGCTCCCTCTTCATTTGGGTTCTCCATAATAGCATATTGTTCCCTCATTATGTTTGCAAAAGAGTATGATTGATCTCTTAGTCGAGTTTCATCTAAAATTTCATTTATGGTGACTCCATTGATTACTTTAGGTGTGCAAAAATGTTGAATTAGAATCGTCATCATTCTTCAAAAATTAGTTGGACTGTTTAGAGACCAATATTGTGGAAAAACAATTAACATTGCTTCCAGCAGTTCCTCTGGAGGGAATCTGAATATGATTTCTGACGACAGATTGTAGCAAACTCGCTTGATAGAGTCAAGCACAGAGTCTTTGATCTTCTTGAAGGCTTCACTTGTAACACATGAAAGTACCTTCTTTGGTTCTGATTCAACTTTACTTCCTCCTTCATTGGGGTTGATGCGGGCATAGTACTACATTGGTATGTCAACTCCACGTACCCTGGCATATACCTCATTGTTTGCACCAATATGTAAAAAGTTCCCAGGATTGTTCAAATTTGAGATTTCTAACCACTTTGCAAACTTTGTTTCATCTAATGGTAATAATCAGTACAGAGTATCTAGGCTACTAAATGTCATTGTACACATCTTATTATATTCTACAATGTACATAGCTCTTTGTTGAACCTTTTTTATAATATTTCTAATGTCCTGTAGCATGGGGAGAATAGCTGCTAAAGTTAAGAGTACCTTAAGATTAGTTAGGCTTGAATATATCTGAGGGAATCTTTCTTGCACAGAGTGAATTAGTCCAAGCAATGACAAGTATTCAGACATTACTTGATGCATTGGTCCATCCAAAGAGATCCATCTGGTATCATTGTCTTTAAGAAGCTTCCTCTCATCAGTAAGTCCTGCATCAAAGTGTTGAAATTCCTGGACTCGTTTTGGACTTCAACAAAAGTATTGGTAAATCTCTTTGATCAGAGATTCCACTTTACTTACACAACCAAAATTGCTAACAATTCCAAAAGCTAGATTCATTCGATGGGCCATGCAATGAATGGGAATAGCATAGGGTACTAAATCATTCTTGATCTTTTTGCAAAGACCGCCTTTATGACCTTGCATAACTGAAGCACCATCCACTCCAACACACACCAACTTTTTGGCAATCTCCATGCTATCCAAACCTCTAGATTCAATTACACTAGTCTTTAATAATTCATATAAGTTTTCAGCTATCGAACTACGATTCAATTTAGCAACAAATAGTAGAAATGGTTGACAATAAAGATTGTTTATAGTATAAACATGAATGCACACCTAGGAAGTATTATCAATTGCTATAACTTCATCTAGAGACAATGCAATGAAATCTAAGTTTTTTATAGATTCCTTCATATCTTCTATTTCAACTTGTGCAAGTCATTTAGCCCATTCCCACCTGCTGTTTACTGACCAGTGATTGTTAGGATAGATTCAAGTTTTCAAAAGATGCAATAATGCAGTCATTGTAGGGTAGTCTGTCATAGGGCATCCTCTACTCAATATATAAAAGACCACACCTAATTGAACTACTTTTCCTATATTTTGCACTTCTGTTGCTTTCCTAATGAAATCTTCAATGGAACCTTTTATTGCAGAATGCTTCTCCCGCATTTGCTGGTGTAACACGTATATTTCAGCATTCCTAATATGCAAACAGTTCTCCTTTTTTTCCAAGTTAGCATGGATTTTTTGACTCCATCTATAATTTCCTTCTTGTAAACTTTATTGACATGCTTTTCTATGGTATCAATTTTAAGTTGCAGCCTCTTCTCCTTCTTTGTCATCTCTGTGCAAATCTTACATCTGCATTCTACAGGAGGCTCACCATCATTTGGATTGGGCACTGGTTCAATGAACCAGTACTTTTCCACCCATTCTAACTGAAAATTCCTTTTGGACAAATCCCAGCGAGATCAATCTTTCTTCGATTCCAATTTTCTTTTTTTCTCCTTTTGTGCATGAACCTGATTTATGGAATCATTTTTGGTTTTCTCAACTGACTGGTTCGAGGCTGACTCCAACTCTATAATCTCAGTTTGTGACTCCCTACTTGGGGGAAGTTCCTCTAGATCTTGTTCAAGTTTGTCCTTGACTAAGATATCAGGTTCGCCAACTTGAACTTCAATACTGTCTGATGGTCCAACTTGTGATGAGTCTCCTTTTCTAGTAACCACTGGAGATCTAACTTGTGAATCTTGTAGGTTTCCAACATTTCCACCACCAAAATATGCCGCTATGGTTCTGCATTTTGGTAATGGTGGCCTCTCTTAGATTTCAAGGATTGGACCCCTCTTGTTTGACATGGCAAACCGATAAAGGCTGCAAAAAAATATCAACTTAGTTGTCGAACAAAAGACTTAACTACTTAGACTACACATAATAAAAATAATATGATTCATTCTCAAAAAAAGGCCCAAGGGTACTACTACTACAGTACTACAGTCTACAGTACTACCCAATATAATTTGCAAACCTAATACCTATAGGCTATCTTAGCATGTGAGATGTCCAGTCACCAGCGAACATTGGACAGTGAAACTAAAAAAAAACCAGTACCACTTACAAAATAATTTAAAAATCACTTGCCTTTTACAAAAACTAGTTCCACGAGTCAATGGCCAATGCACTCAGCACTCTGAAAGTTCGGCAGCAATAAGAAATGCTAGTCTCTAGACCAGAAAATAGCGAATTGTGTAGAATAATAATCTCTTATACTCCAATCTAGGTTGGCAAATTAGGCAGGATTAACAAGTGGGAATGTCAAATGCAGGCAAAATGCACCTTCCGATGCAAGCCTATAGTAGGAAATTGTTGGCTAAATGAGGCAGGTGATCAACACATGTTAGTAAAATAGTTGGCGACATCCAACCCAAGGAAAAATTAATATGGTTGTAGTAATGGCAAAATAATGTCGGCCAATAAGAAACAACATGCAAAAGCTGGCGAATTGTTTAAAATAAATGTATCCAAATTGTATATCGCATTGGCGATTGCACTGACATTTTGACCAATCATGTGATAACTAATGGGCGACCACCTCAGGCGTTGGACCCAAATATGATAAATTTTTGCCAAATGACGATTGACCCGTCAGATAGGATCGTCAAAAAGTGAAGATTCACCACTAAAGTAATCCCTAGCATCCACCCAATTTACGTGTCTAGCCAATCGTATTTCTATATCTCTCTCTTTTTTGCCCATTCCCCTCTTTTTGGGCCTATATATACATTACAATTTACCTTCCCCTTCTCAATGAGAAACCCTCTTCCATTGCTTTCATCATTTATCATTTTTGTGATTAGTTTGATTGATCGTTCCCATTGCATCCATTTGTGGAACTACCATGCACTCATCTACATCTACTACTAAATAATCCTTTCTTAGATACCAACCCCCCTCTACTAAAATTCCCTTCCAATTAAGTGATAGGAGGTACCATGACAAGATGTAAGGAAGAATCTTGTTGACCATCTATATGAATCCCTCTCTATTGTAAGACTCATTGTCTTCTTAGACTCTAACAAATTGGAAAGGGGGGAAAGCATTGACTTGAGTTTGAAGAGAGAAATAGAGAGAAGTGCCATCCAAATTCCTACTATGCAAACTCAACTTGGTGTCTTCGAGAGCCTACTAAAATGTTGAGGACAACTAACTTGATAATTCCTCTATTTTATTATATGAAGTCAACTCAAGTTAAATATACATAAAAAGGAGAACAATCCTAATTGAGAAGCATTTCAAATGCATCACGACCATTTGGATTGATATGAAAAGGAGGAGATTGAGTGATGGAAGAATGCACTTTTGGAGATTTGTAAATGCTCTGGCTGGTCCATGGATATAACAAACAAGTAAGATATGAATGATTTCCCAATTGTCACTAGATGAACATTAGGGAAGGGAGTTTGACTACAATTAAATGAAGAAAATGATTATATAATATTTTAATATTTCAATCTTACATAATTTTGATCCATTTAACTATATAATAATATAATTATTTTGGTTTATTATCTCATGGCAGCTGAACAATGGAAAATGCATATGTATTCAATTAGTTAATTATGTTTATATGAGTTAAGTTATTATTTATTTATTTTATTTCATGGCTATTGGGGAGGACACATGTGTATCCATTTAATTAATTATGTTTGAATATGAGTTATAATGTTTTATATAGATTAGGAAAATATCTAGTGATTTTAGAAAACAAAAGGAAAAAAAAATATTTTACATAGTAAGATGCAGGTGTCTTACATTTATAAATCAATGAAATTAATTAAGAATTATTTGATTGGAAAAAAAAATTAGGGTCTAATACATGGAACATTTTTTAATATAGAAGTTATCCAAAAACTAATGGTTATTCATTTAGAACATGATCCCAACATCGCTTTTTATTATTTAGATATTCCAATCTCACATTGAACAAGACTTAATCTCTCTAACCTTCTAATTTCATCAATAGACTAAGGAGACTAAGGACCCATTGATTTTATTTTATATTTATTAGTTTTGACCTAACCTCCTTTGACCATTATAGCTTCAATGCTTAAATGATAAAAAGGGTGGTGAATGACCTCATTAAGACTTTAGACAGAGTGCCATCGGCAGTTGCAAAGCATCTGGTACGATTGGAGAATGTCAAGAATGTTCTCATTCATAAATTAAATCTCTAAGTAGTGGATGATGTAACTAAAATTGGAATATGGGGTCTTTGGGGTATTGGCAAGACCACAGTTGCCAAGGCCGTGTATAATCAACTCTATGTAGATTTTGAAGCATCTTCTTTTGTTTCTAATATCTTCATTTGGAGAATCTAACCATTGAATGCATGTCAAGATATGCGCTATTCATGTTCCTCTACATTTGAAATGGTTAAAGTTGAAAATTTTCACATTTGAAATTGTGAAGAACTTAATAGTAAAGAAATCATGTCACTTTAGAATTGTGGAAAACATTTGGCAATGTAAGGTTCTTCAACTAAATGGTTGTTTTATGTTCGATGGCCTTTCTATCTCTCCCCTAATTTCACTTATCCTTTCTCTATCTCCACCCATTACTTTGATTCCACTTCCTCTTCTCCTACCTGATACCATTAGCAATGTGTCCCAGCTACAGAGATTATACTTGGCAGACTGTGACAACTTAAATAGCCTTTTTGATAGCACTGGAAGTTTGTCACAACTACATGATTTGAACTTGTCAAGGTGTGGGAGCTTAAGAAGCCTCCCTGATAGCATTGACAACCTATCATAGCTGCATGGTTTGCACTTTTCAAGGTGTAGGAGATTAAGAATCCTCCCCGATAGCATTGGTAACCTATCATAGCTCCAAAATTTTGACTTGTATAGGTGTGAGAGCTTAAGGAGCCTCCCTGATAGCATTGGCAACTTGTCCCAACTTTGGAACTTGAACTTGTCAAGGTATCGGAGCTTTAGAAGCCTCCCTGATAGCATTGGTAACTTTCCCTAGCTTTGGATCTTAAACTTAAGGAGGTGTGAGAGCTTAGAGAGTCTCCCTAATAGCATTACCAACTTGTCCTAGCTTTGGAACTTCAACTTTTCATGGTATGGGAGCTTGAAAAGCCTTCCTGATAGCATTGACAACTTGTCCCAACTTTGGATTTTGAGCTTAAGGTGGTGTGAGAGCTTAAACAACCTCTTTGATAGCATTATCAATCTCAGCTATAGAATTTAGTCTTTAAAGGGTGGGAGATCTTAATGCTAGCACAATGCATCTCTTTGAATATCAAATAGTGTGAAAGCTTAAGTATCCTCCTAAAACCATTGCCAAACTATCACAACTGTAGCACTTAAACTTGAAAAATTGTAGCATTGAACTTAGATTTGATGTATGGGCTTATACAACTTCTTTCATCATTGACAACTTGTTACAAATCTCTAATGCTTTTTCTTTGATGTACATCCTCTCCTATTGAGGAATTCTTATAGGAACACTCATAGTCCTTTTAAGTAGGATCTAAATATTAGTTACGTATTTTTTACTGACATAATTGAGCTCTAAGATGAATTAAGAAGAATAATTTACTTACTAAGTTGAGCTCAAACAAAGAATAAAATGGAATTTAATCTTGATGATGCAAACTTGATTCACAAGATGCTTGTTTTTGAAGTATTAGATAGTACCCAAAAATAAAGGGGGCTGACCCCAGAGTACAAAAAGGCTAAAGGATCAACCAAAGATTACCTCCCACCTATCTGACTGATACTAGTTTTATACTTCAAAAAACATATAAAGAAAGACTCCAAAATAGAGGAATCCTTACCATTAGTCCTAATTTTAACCAGCATATAAAATGGAAAAACATACCAACAACAAGGAGACATATTGTTGCTATTAGCCCAATACCTTATCATATACATATATTAAAAAAAACCTATAGGGCACCAAGTTCAGTGTGATCCAAAACATAAAAACCAAAAAAATAGAGCTAGGGCTAGTTGCCCTCTTTCATTCCTCATTCCTTGTTCTTCTTTTCCTCAGGATCTTCCCTATTTAAGTCCACCCCCTCCTCTTTGATAGGTTTATCAAGGAGTGTCTTTAGCCAATCCTCTACTAGGAATGGAGGGGTTAGTTTTTCTCTCCTTGCCCAAATCCTTCTTATCCTTTTTAACCTATTTGAAATAAAGAGTGGTGGAAGTAGAGCGCATGACCTTCATGGAGAATTTTGTCAAGGTGTCAATATTTTGGCAAATGTCAATGTGGTTATCCACTATCTCCTTCATCGAAATCTCCATCCTCTCTAGTCGAGCCTTGCTTTGGCTCTATCCATGGCTATGTTTATCTTTCTTCCCCCCACTTCTAGTCAAGGATGAGATAGCTTTTAGGGTGTCCAAGATTTGTGAGGGAATAGGTGGGCTAGAGACTACCTTCTTTCTTGTGTCTTCATGTGTCCCCTTCCTCTTGGTGGGATTTTTCTCACTCTTAGTAGACTCAAAGATAAAGTCATCTTTGGGGGGGGGGGGGACTTGAATTTCATTATTTAGACTCATCTACTAGCTCTCCAAGTAGTTTACTTACTCCTCCACGTGTATGTATCAAGCTCTATGAGGCTTATTTTCACCTAGAACCAGGTCTTTTTAACTTTTAAATGGCTTGAGCCAAAGCTAGGATCCATGGAGATTGAGGGAGTAGCAGTAGCTGACAAGTTGACTAGAAGTGGTGGGTTTAAGGCAAGCTATTATTTGTAAATTTTGTGGATGAAACCTTGGTAGGTGATATAAAAGGCTTCACCTTCATCTTTCTTTTTCCTAGCCTTAAAGATGTAGTCTTCCATGGAATACAGAATAAGTTATGGAAAAGAAATTAGATCATAATTCGTAAAAGGGTTGAGAATGGGGAAATGGTAGTAATACAGTACCTAGAACTAATTTTCAAGGGTAATATATCTCATAATGGCATAGAAAATTACATCCCAGGGCTTCAAAAGATCCTCTCTAAAAAACCCACCATGCATGCAAACTGGCTCCTCATTAAATATAAAGAACTTCCTTAGACTGTTTTCATCATTCACCTTGGCTTGCTTGTGCCAATTCTCTCCCTCTAGGGAAAATCCTTTAACCCTAGCAATAAGCTCCTTTGTTATTTCAAATGCCATCCCATTGATGTTCACCTTCATGTCATTCCAAGAGAATGAATTGCATTGAGATGTGCTTGTCATGCTTTTCCATTCCTTTCATGAATGACACTAATCCTCCTCAAAGATAAAACCAAGTAGCCTCATTTTTTCTGATGTAAGCTTCAACCTCCACCAGTTCAATGCGGTCATTAGCACTCATTTCTTCACCTAGCTGAACCACCAATTTCACAGAGTTTTCCTACATCCCCTTATTACATACTGAATCTTGGCAGTCATGATAGATTAAATAAATCACACCCAAGCTTAAATTATTAAGGCTGCCAAAACCCATCATAAGATCACAAGGTTTTTGAGAAAATGAAAAACCTATCTTAGTGGCCTGTGTGATCATTACCTTCCTTCCAAAATTAATCATTTCCAGTTGTAGCTAGAGTGGGGTTTGATTGAAGTTTCCTTGTCATCCAACTTTATCATTTTTTCACATCTGATTAGATCTATGCCACTCATCATTTTCCTCAAGTAATTAAGGCTCGTGGTGAAAGGATCACAAAAGAAAATCCTCATGCAATCTTGCCAAATTTTAAATTTATGAAAGAAAATTAGTTGGCCTTCCTACCCGCATAGATTCATTAAGGCCATGCCACCTTTTGTAATGATTCATATGATGTTATGAGAAGTATGCTCGCATTCCATCATCACTTGAGTTTATGATAGAGTTTGGTTAACATCCTTCTATTTGATTATTCATGTGATATTGTGGCCAAATTTTGTCAACTCATCTACCACTCCATTTCCTTCATGGTAAATGTGATCCACATGGATCTCTTGACACCCCTCCATCAACTTGTTGATTTCCTTTATTATCATTTTGATCTTTCGACTACTTTGGTGCTCTCCTTTAACTGCTTTAATAATCAACATTGAATCCCCCTCAATTGCTAATCTATTAATTCCTCTAGCCCTTGGAATTCTAATTCTGTACAGAAGAGTCAGGGCTCCCACTTTGTTGTTTGATTCCCCTACATAGTTTCCAATATAAGCAACCACCAACTCCCCCATACTATTCTGGAAGACACCCCCAGCTGTATTGCTTTGAGCCATGGTCGACCCATCAAAATTAAGTTGTATCCATGTTTTAGGAAGGGGGTGCCACACTATTCTATTCCTAGCCACTACATTAGTGTTATCAAACTATGCCACCATTAGGCCTAAGTCCTAAGTGGACACCCACTTCATATCAAGTTTTCTCAGGGGGTTCGGGGGGGAGGGGGGGGGTTTCCATTGCCAAAACCCACTGCATTCCTTTAATAGTCTAGTATAATGCTAGGCTACTACCAAACTAGTAGTGGCATTGTCCCTGAAGATTATGTTATTTCGCTCCTTCCACATTTTCCACGAGACATACTAGGGGATTATTCTCCATAGGGTTTTGAGATATGGGTGATTTGATAGCCATCCTAGTGAACAAATTGTTGTAAGTTCACATTAGCACACCACTGAGCCTCCCATAATATAAGGACCCTCCTCCAAACATCTGACATGAAAGAGTAGTGGATGAGAAGGCATAGGATAGATTCCACTTCTTTGTAGTATAAAACACATTAGTTAGCTAGCTGAAACCCTCTCCTTTGATGATTATCAATTATGACGATAATCCTATGTGAGGTCATCCACCAAAAGAAATTTATTTTTGGCATGATCCATGAGTGTCAAAATTTCCTCCAATCCCCTTGGGCTATATCCCCCCCTTAGACAACAAGGATAAGCTAATTTCACAATGAAGTCACCCGAGGGTGCAAGTTTCCATGAAGTCACCTGACCATAAGAAATTTCTTTGGATTTTTTCAAGAATGTCTCTATATGTACTTGGGAGTTTAAAGATAGAGAGAAAATACACTGGAATTCCCAACAAAGAGGCTGAGAGAAGCTAGAGTTTCCCTACACTACCTAGGATATTTCCTTTCCATCTTGCCAACTTTCTCAAACAATGTTCAACCAAGCCATTCCAGTACTAATTGGAGACTTCTTTAATTGTGATTGGGAGGCCAATATAGATATACATAAGAATTTCCTCTTGGAATTTTGATGCAGTGCAAGGTAGGAGAATCCCCAAAGGAGATTTCCTAGCTCCCAACAAATAACCACAACTCCATATTCATAAAATAATTGATTACATGCAATGTGTTGGGCTATAAGGCCTTTTCAGTTAGGGTCAAATACAAATTTTTTTTACAATATTAGTTCTACAAAATCTCACAAGATCCAATTTAAAATCCCAATCCCAGCTAGTCTAGATCCACAACTAGATAAGAACACCAAGAAGAATCCATATTTGTACCCTCAGGTCCACTAAGCAATCCTCTAGTTCTCAAGATGTGCATATTAGCTCTTCAATAGTTTGCATCTACCCTTAATCCTATTTTCCAAGTTGGATGATAAAATGACTAAAGACTCCATAATACCCCCTACTTATACCCAAGTAAACCACAAGTCAACCCAATTCATTACAAATTAAATAAAATCCCTTACATTAAATATATGTTGAGCCACAATTCAGCTACAACACAAATTAAATACCTCTATATAAATTAAATACCAAGGTCAACTTGCAGACAACTTGGCACCAACATGAACCAAGTCCAAGCTGAGGATCATCAAATTCCCAAGCATTGCCAAGCTCCTAGAAATTGTTAAGCTCATAGACCATGTTGAGATCCATAGACAATGTTGAACTCTACTGACCATGTTGAGCTCCATAGATCATGCCAAGCTCCATAGTGTATGTCAAGCTCCTAGTGTTTGCCGAACACTAGTATCTGCTGAGCTCCACAACTTTAATCCAAAATCCCTCCAAATATGTAGGATTGCAAGCAAGCCTAGGATGCTCCTACATCAATCACCCCAAGTTTGAAAAGATGTTCTCATTAGTTGGAAGAAAATCTTCTAGGATTAAGCACATAAATTCCAAATTGGTTCTTCACATACATATTCTCTAGGTGTTCGACATGTACACTCTTTCCCTTGTTCCACTTTTTCTTCTTCACATCCATCTTTGGTGTACCGTAGATTTTTTTTCCACACCAATCTCTACCCCTTTTAGAATCCTTCATCTCAACTTGGCTACCAATACTTAGGTTTCTTCTACCAAGCTTGTCATTCTAAAAAGGAATTAGGGAAAACTTCTTGCTATCTTTCTCAATAGTAAACACATTCTTGACACAATCATGCACAACCCTACAATCATACTATCAAGGTCTACCAAGAAAAATATGACAACTATTCATGTTCACAATATCACAAAAAAATTGATCCTTATACTGCCCAATCTAGAAATCAACAAGGCACTACTCCCTCACATCCAAAGCATGCTCACCTTTCAACCAACCAATCCTATAAGGATAAGGATGTCCCACTCTCTTCAAACCAAGTTTTCAAACCATCTCCTTAGTAGGAAGGTTATCAGTACTACCACCATCCATAATCACCTTGTAGAATTTATGCCCTTCTTCACCATATCTAAAATAATTACCACTAAACCCACCTCTACTTGTCCTTCTCTTCTAATCAATAGGTTTTTGTTCACCTTTAGTACTTAGTTTAGCCTTTGCTAAGTTATCCTACTTCTCCTTCCCTCTAGAATTACCTTCACTTTTCCTCTTCAACTTATCTTCTACCTTCATAACATATTGATAACCATCCTCAAATAAAGAAATATTTAGCATACCAACCTCATCATAATATAAAATCTCAAACCATTAATTTATAGAGCTACATTTTCTTTTGACAATTCTCTATAACCAAACTAAATAGTCAACTTGTAGAACTCCTTAGTATAATCCTTCATAGTCATATCCTTCTATTTTATATTCTATAATCTCTTAAACGACTCAAGTCCATAATCAATAGGAATGAACTTAGCCTTCAACTTAGTCACCATCAATCTCCATCTGGAGTTCTTCATTTCATCTTCTTCTTCTCTATCCCTCTACAATTCTTTCCACCAAAGAACATGTTCCTTCAACTTAGCATGTGCCAACCTTACTCTAAGTGGATCCTTAATATCATCAAGCTCAAAGTAGTCTTCCAATTCACCAATCTAATCAATTAGTTCTTCAAGAGTCAAAGTACCTGAGAAATTAGGAACCTCCATTTTATGCTTCAGCTTCAAGTGAGATCTAGGTCTAGCAAATTGACTAGACCTAGTTCCAATAATTCTCTCCACATGATTATTTATTTCCTCACCACTCGATCTAGAAACTCCAAAGTCTTAAAAAACTTCCTCATAACTCCCTTCAATACCCACATGCCTAGGTACACCACCTAAAACACTCACAATTTTAGAAATCATGTCACTCTTCATTAATGCAATCTCAGATCTAAATTCTTCTGTAATCTTGCCTAAGATCCTTTCTTCCATAGCATCACTAAGATCATCAATTATCCTAGGGTCTAATCTTCTTGGAGGCATCTTCCAAAAATTTTGAAAACCCTAAGCAATGGATACACCAATCAAGAAGATCAATCAACTCCACAAGATCAACATTCTCCAACCCCAAGATCTTAGTGCAAATTGCCAAAACTTTGGTGATTAGTTCACACTCTCAGGAACAAAATTTGCTTTGATACCACTTGATGCAATGCAAGGTAGGAGAACCCCTAAAGGATATGTCCTATCCCCCATCAAATAACTACACAATATAAACAAAACAAAAAAGAAAGATCTATTACTAATTCACAACTCTTTATTCATAAAATAATTGATTACATGTAATGTGTCAAGCTATAAGGCCTTCCCGATTAGGGCCAAATATAAACAAAAATTAAAATATTAGTTTTACAGGATCCAACTTATAATCCCAATCCCAACTAGTCCGTATCCACAACTAGATAAGAACACCAAGAAGAATCTACACTTGTACCATTAGGTCCACCAAGCAATCCTCTAGTTCTCAAGTCATTTCTACTAAATCTTCAATAGTTGACATATACCCTTCATCCTCTTCTCCAAGTTGGATGATAAAATGACTAAAGACTCCATAATACCCCCCTACCTATACCCAAATAAGCCAAAAGTTGGCTACAAGGAAAATTAAATACTCCTACATAAATTAAATTCCAAGGTCAGCTCACAAACAGCTTGGCACCAATAGGAACCAAGACCAAGCTAACCATTAGCAATTTCCCAAGGATTTTTGAGCTCCTAGAACATGTTGAGCTCCCAGAGCATGTAGAGCTCCAAAACTATGCCAAGATCCATATACCATGTCAAGCTCCATAGACCATGCTGAGAACCATCGAACATGTTGAGCTCCATAGTGTATGTTGAGCTCATAGTGTCTGTCGAACACCAGTATTTTTTGAGCTCCACAAATTCAAGCCAAAATCCCTCCAGACATGAAGGATTGCAAAAAAGGCTAGGGTTCTCCTACATCACAGTCTAATATTTTGGTCACCTTTTCTCTCAAAATAGTGTTCATGTTGAAAAAATACACCTTTCTTTTTTGATAGTTTATGCATTGTCTTGAAACCATCTCATACTGATTAAGAATTTCTTTCCACTCCCTAGAATCATGGACTAAAGAGATTCCAAATAAGAAGGTTTCATCAAAAAAATGTTAGATAATCTATGGTAGGCAGAGGGATGCAAGTTTGATGCCTTTATTTTGGTAGAGATAGCCATGGCCACTAAATTTTTGCTCAGCACCTCTACCATAATGATGAATATGTAAGATGATAGGGGGTCACCTTGTCATAGACCTTGGGAGGAATCAAAAAATATGCCAAGGGCCTAATTAACAAGAACCAAAAATATGATAGTGTTCACAATGATCCTGATAATTCTAATAACATTCTCATTTGAATCCTAATTTATTTAGGATATCAAAAAGAAATTCCCTCCTGACCTTATCACAAGCCTTGGAAATATCAATTTTAAGGGCCATACCTAGGTTCTTTCTCCTTTCCATAGAGAGAATCACCTGATGTGTGGTTATGACTACATCAAGAATCTATCACCGTAGCACAAAACCATTCTAGTGTAGTCCTATAAATCTATCAAGTAGGGGTTTGATGTCCTTAACCATAATCTTGTCAAGGACTTTATAGATTGTGTTCCAAAGACTAATGGGTCTAAGATCTTCTAGATGTATAGGATCGTCTATCTTAGGCAGTAGAACTATGAATGTCTAGTTAAGTTCCTTCAAAAACTTGCTAGTTTTGACAAAGCCATTTTCCACATGAACCACATCATACTTAACAATATGCCAAAATTCCTAAAAAAAAAGGCTGAGCAAAACCCATCAAGTCTCGGGGCCTTGTACTAATTCATTTTGAACACTGCCTTTCTTACCTCTTCCTCATTGACCTTACCATTCATGGACTAATTCATCTAGTTATTCACTACTGGATTAATTGACCTTAAAATACTTTCTTTAATGTTACTACTAACTTGAATGACTAGGGGGTTGTACATTTCTTGGAAATAGTTATTGGCCCTATCTTCTATCTCCTCTACTTCCATTATCTCTTGACCATTATTGTCAACCAAAAGGTTTATGGTGCTCATCTTTTTTCTCCTTGATGTTGATCTATGGAATAAGGTCATATTTTGGTCACCTTCCTCTAACCATTGAACCCTAGATCTCTACTTCCAAAAGATTTCCTCCTAATTAAAAAGGGTTTTCCACCTATCTCGACACTCCCTTTCCTCATGTTGATGTTCAGTGTTAGCATTACCATGTGCCAAACAATTTTTGAAGAGATTCTAACTTATTTTTAGTAGTATTCTTTTCCTTAATAATGTATCCAAATGAAGATTTGCTCCATCCTCTAACCTCTTTGTAGAATCTTTCAAATTTCCTAGCAATACAAAATATATTTGTTCCTTCAACTAGATTATTCCACCACCGCACAATACAATCCTTGAACTCCTAGTGTGAGTGCCACATGATTCCATACCTAAAGGACCTTTGTTTGGTAGTTTGATTTATTTTCCATGAGAAAACCAGCATAGAGTGGTCTGAGATGGTCCTATATATCCACCTTTGAGGAGGTATATTAGAGAATGTCCCAATTGGTTGAGATGAGGGCCCTATCAAGCCTAACATGGATTTTATTTTCCCCAATCTATTGTTAGACTGAGTGAAAGCAGGACCTTAGAGAACAATATCAATCAAGTCATTCCTCCTAACGAATCCCTCCAACTCATGCATACTTTTAGAAAATCCTCCAAGCCCCCAATTTTCTCCAAAGGGTAGAGAGGGGCATTAAATTCACAATACACAATATGTTTTCCTATCTCATTGCATCAACCACTTTAGTTTCCTTGTCCCAAACAACTAGGTTACCATTTTGAGTATTGGGGACATAGAAGTTAAAAAAATTCTAGCTACTAGCTTGGGAGGTGAAACCCATCACCACAAAATGTATATTGAGGAGGACCACCGAGTTAACCACCTTATTTGAGTTCCACACCATTGTAATGCCACCGAAAGTACTAATTGCACCACTATAAGAAAATTTGGCACCTAGCCAAATGTAAGTAGCCATTATAGAGAAAATATGCTCTGCCATTTTCACTTCCTGCAAAAGAATCTATATGCAAGAAAACCTAACCTATTAAGAGCATGCATAAACAAGCAAACATTAGTTGTACATGCATATCAAATATTTAAAAAAAAGTAAAATACAACCAACCCTATGCTTGAGTTTTAAAACTAATACAACTGAGAAGAAATGTCCTCACATAACCTCAAAGAAACTCAACAAAGTGCACCCATAAGAGGCCTTGTTGGTGTGCTTTAGATTGGAGGGATGTGAATGTACTCTCCCAAACACAACTATTGAATCCCAATATGTTTAAAAATTAAATGCAAAGTATGTGAACTAACTAGATATGAAGAGAATATTTCAAACAATGACTATGGATACAAATATGTTCAAAACACTCAAGGAAGGTGAATATGGATGCAAGAAAATAAACTAAGTTAATAATACAAATGGGAATGCAAATGAACTAGCAACTACCAAAGGTTAGTACAATGCATAAAATCTCTAAAAGCTCTAGAAGTATACTAGTATGATAACAATGCAAAATGAGGGAGATGAAAAATCCTTGAGACAAGGGCTCTATTTATAAGTTTGAGAGACGCAAGGCATTGGAGAGGTGGCATCTATGTGGTATCCACATAGGTACCACAAGGGAGAAATATGGGCTAGAAAAAGCCATGCAAAAGTTAAAAATAGCCTTTATGGTTGAGAGGCTCAAAGTGTGCTCCCACATGTGTGAGCTACCTTGGGGAAAGTAGTAGGGGGAAAAAGTGTAAGAGTACCTCTTTGGAGAGTTTAATGAAAGGAGGCTCCTTGAGCCTTGTGTTGCTCACACATGTGTTAGCAACCACTTAGTTTCTAAAGAGGATTAAAAGTTTTTTAGGATAATAAAATGAGATTAATTAATGGATAGGCTTACAACGATGAGAGTGATGGGTGTAGAATAGGTTTTAGGATGGGATTAGGATTAAATTAAACAAGATTTAACTTAATCATAGGATTAAAGAAATTAATAAAGTTGAGGGAATTAAACAAATTATAATTTATTTAAAAGGTGATTCATGGAGCACTATGTATTAAATAAATTTAATTAAATAATTAGAAGAATATAAAAAATATAATTAATTAATAAATAATTAATTAAAATATCAAAGGAAATATTAAATAAATTAATATAGCATTTGGGAAAATTTTAAGCTTCTACATTTTGCCCCTCTTTGATGTGGTGTCATAACGACATTATATCAAAGAAAAGAAAATATAGGTTTCCCTATAGAAGATAGGAGTCCTAGGAGTTGTGTCATGATGATGCCAAGGGAGGAGGGTGCAACCTTGTGACAATAGAGCAAAAAATAAATTTTGCATAATTTTTGCGAAAAGGAGTAGAAGAAAAGAAATGGTAGGGAAAAGGCATATATAAACATTTTGCATGACTTGAGGATGAATAGGGGTCAACATAGTCACACAAAGGGTACAAGCTCAAAAGGGGACCTTGGAGGGCCTATATAAGCCTCCCAGGGGCTCAAGGAAGAGTCATTTGCACACCTAGATAACATAGAATCAAAGTGAAGAATGGATCCCATCAAAAGACTATAGCTTGAAGAGCATGTCTAGGAGCACCAGAGGTTAGTTGACATGGGTCCACCAGTAAGTCAACCACCCCTACTTATCAAATTTTTGATTATATATTTAATTGTACCATTTATTGCATATTAAATAGGGTGAAAATGGGGTCAAGGCAGAAACGACAATTCTCCACTCTGTCATCTCTGTAGATGACAAAACTAGGTTATAGGTAGTATGAAGATTACAAGATTCATCATGTCATCTTGGAAGATGATAGTATTCATCTTGTCATTTGTGTAGATGCCAACAGAGTGAAAATTAGGTCAAGATATAGGGTCAGTGATGACAATCTCTGTGTCATCATCTTTGTAGATGACACTCTAGAAGTTGCAATGGGAAAACCAATGTCTGCGTAGCCACAAAGATGCCAGATCAGCATCTGTATGGTTTTTCATCTTTGTTGATCCATGTTTATGTGGATTGGCATCTCTGCTAATCCACAACTATGTGGATTGGTGTCTTTGTCAATTTGGATGAATCAACATAATCGAGTGACAGGATGATCATGGAGGGGGATGAGATAGGACACCCCATGCTAAGATAAGAAAAAAAAAAGGAAAAAAAATGATATATTGACCATTGCATGTCTATGCTATAGATGGTGATGGTGATATTTCAATCATGAGAGCACTACCCAGCTATGATGGTGCTAGGAGAGACACTCACAAAGGTAGAGTAGGGTCACATAAGATTATGTGGTTTGAAGAACATCCACCAGTGGCCTAATCTAAGAGCACACTCAACGTAGCTTTTGGAACTGATAGAGCGGTGGCATACACCAACTTCAAGCTTTTGTCTACCTACTAGAGAGGCAACAATTACTCTTCTCAATGTGTGGTAGATTCTCAGTGTGCTAATCTACAAGAGATATCCAAAGTATGTATTAGAGGGTGAAGATCCCTATTTATGAGAGTGCTTTGGGTGTCAATGATAAAAGCTACCAATCTAGAGATCATGGTTGATATTGAGGGAGGAATTAGAGTAGAGGTTACCAAGACTTGCTCCCTATTTGGCCTCACTAATATGGAGGATGGTGCTAGACCATGTTGGGCTTGGGTTTTTGATTGACTGGAGACAAGTGTTGAGCACTCTATTACAAGATGACAATGTGGTCTTCTATTGGGGCCAAACTATCTTGGCCGAGCTATATCATGATCTACGCATATGTGCATATAGGAAATAGTGGACCATAGGTCCAAGATTGACATTATTGATGGTGTGGTCATGAGAGCACATCGGGATGACATGCCGAATTATGAGGGAAGAGACTTGATAGTAGATCAAGATGTATGCATGTTGATATAGGCCACTGATCCAATATATGTCAATTAAGTTAGTCTCATCATGTTTGATTAGATACCATATGACAACGATGAGTGGTGGGGGGTGGGGCGGGAGGGGGGGGGAAACATTAGCAACAACAAGAGAGGATGATAGTGAGGATCAACTCTACCTCCCATATACACAAATAGTTTGTTAGTTGATTAGCCAAACTATTCATATTGTTATGCGGTACATTCCCTCTAGGGTGCAATGACACTTTAGGAAGGTTTAGGATGCTATGCCCAATAGATTTCTATATCCAATCATATCCCAAGAGTATGGGAGATTATGGGTCATGGAATCACACTGAGATTGGCCAAGATGTCATGGTGGGGTATGTAGCCAAAGCCCTGGGTGCATGGATAGGATCAGGAAGATGTAGGGATGACACCTGTATACACACAGTGGTGGGTGGCCCATCAACCAGTGTGACTCACAATATCAAAAGTGCCACCAGTAGTAGAGTAGGCATAGGGTGAGGGAGATGGGGCAGGAGATGGGGGATAGGTAGTAGTGGTACCAACACTATGGCAAGGAGCACAATAGGGTCCTTGAGGGTGTAGAGTCCATCAGAAGAGAGGACTGATACCAACAGGGGCACCATTAGGGTAGGGGCCATAACTAGGGCCATAGGTATAGGGACCACAGGTATAGAAACCATAAGGGCCACCTCTACAAGCAGATGCAGATATAGTAAGGGCTAAGTGGGATAGCCTCTAGATAGAGGTTGCCCAACTATAGGCTAAGGTATAGGCAAAACAAATGAGGGTAAAAAATGCCTAGGAGGCCTTGGTAGCACTATAGGATAGGATAGATGTAGGAGATTTTAGTGATATTATCTTGCAGGCCGAGATGGATGAGCTTGTTAAGATAGACACTCTATGATAGGAGGTGGCCACCCTATGGGAAAAGAGGGAGACTCATCAGAGGTAGGTGGATGAGTATCATGGCTAGTGCGATATTACTCGATAGATGGTACAAGCTAGGAGGATGATGATTGTGATGTAGAAGGCCATGAATACATGCTAACATGAGGCATGAGCTATGTGAGAGATAACCTACTATAGGTCTTTGTACCATGATGTCATGCCAACAAATCAACATCAGGAAATTTTTTGGGATGCATCTAGCTCATGAACCATGGGGGCTACCAGAGATTAGAGCCATCAGTTGGACAAAGAAGGCCTCCATGAGGATGAGGTACAAGAGGGGTTGGACCCTCACAACTAGCTCCATGATTTTTACAGTGAGTAGTTTTGACACAGTGGTGCAAATGTAGCAAGTTTTTGATGATGCGTTATGCATGATGTACTAAATAATTCTTTTGTATACAGACTATACATGGACACTTTTTTTTTTTATATATGACATGATTTGATGAGCCTATGTGTATATGGATGATGGTATCTAATGCATGTGATGTTTATGATGTTGTTACTGACATTGTAATACAAAATGTGTGTGATGTTATGTTTCCTATGATGCATATATGATGACTAATGTGTGGATGATGCAAGTCCTATGGTGATATATGAGATGTATGCATTTTGTTATAATGTATATACCTAATTGATTATAATGTAATGAATAATGGGATCTAATAATGAATGAAAAGTCTAATGCAATGAATGTACTAATATGACAATGAATGTATCCTAAATGAGAATGTCAGTAACAAAAAAAGATACTAATTATGAATGAAAAATTAAAGGATGCAAACTTAAAGTCTAAATGTGAAATATGAAATTGTAATATGAATGAACCTAATGAATGGACATGTGTCAATTTTTTCACCTATAGGAATCAAGTAGGTTAGCATAGGAGGGGGAATAAATAGAACCATTGTCTCAAGTAGGGTGTAATGACATCCTATACTACATGAATCCTAGCTACATGATACTGAGGGATTCAATTGTGTTTATATGGGAGAGCACACCTTAATTTGATTTTGCAAGAGTTACGGACCATATCCTATAGAAGCATAGATGACAAGGTTCTTTTGTGTGGACTAGACTCTTGACACAATTGATACTTTAGGAAAATAGATGTAGTTTTCATAGTAATGATGGAATAAATGTCATATATGCCTTGGAGACGTCTAGGCACACCCAAAGTCTTTCTAGGGATCTTTGGTGGAAAGTGTTCTAACCTGTTACCCCTAGTGAGAAATCCATAACCATAACTAAAAAATGACATATATGTACTAAAGCATAAAAAATGGATCATACCACAAATCACACATGTAGTCAGTTGGAGCCATTTAGGTGATACCAAAAATGGAAGATCAAGGCATGCTGTAAAAGGCTACTACTAACACACAAAATGAAATCAACAAAAAAGAGATCACATGACCAAGTAGTCATTCAGTCGATAGTTCCTACCAAGAACATTAATTCCCAAAGATGAAGGTTTTAATACCATGTATAGGAAGGATTCATCCTATCAAAGTTTGTTTTTCTAATGTTGTTGTCGCAAATGTTTTTTGGCAAGGGCTATGAAAAGAATAATTTTATTGAATTGTTTTGTTGGAAATATAAGAGGAGTAACAAAGAGGTGATGGGTGAATCAATTACTATAAAATCAATCCAAAATCCCTTTAGATGTCAGTATAAAATGAACTCTAAAAACTTAATACTGTTGATGCTCGGTAAACACATAGAATGTTGTAACTCGGTAAATGTTGATTGCACTCAATAATGAATTAACTTTTCAGATGTTAAGATGTTTTTGCAAAGAAAAATAGGTTTTAAAGGGAGCCTAAAACCCTTTATAGATCAAGAAATTTTCAATGAAGCCCTAACCAAACAAAATGTTAGACCTAAGGTGAAACAGGTCACCAAACAAGACACAGTGACTAGGGTGGCATCATAGATAGCACACTACTCTTTACACACATAAACAAGTTTTGAGTAGGCACCTAAAACCCCAAACAAGTTTTGAAGGGAACTTGAAACCCTAAAAAAAAGAACCACTGAAGCTGAAATGAGTCACCAAAAAAAAGGTGACCTATGTGGCAACACAAATAAAATAGAACACTACATCCACAAAATAGGTTTTGAATAGGAACCTAAAACCCCCTGATGAGACACACTACAAAGAACTAAAGGCCAAAAGATAGTACAGAGACAACTAGCAAAAAGCTAGGTATTGGAATTTCCTTTAGAACTCTTCTAATTAGACCATAGTGCCATATCAAAAGTGGGATTGGATGGCTTGACATTTTTTCCTTTTACTATAGTCCATCCATCCTCCACCAAACCAGTAGCCTTCTACCACTTAAAATTAGCTCCATCATAACCAATTCAAGAAACTGTCAAAGCTAGGGAGAAGGCTGTAGAAGAGGAAGTGATAGCAATAGCATCACCCAGAAAAGGAACCATAGGAGGAACTGCCTCAGAAATACCAAAAACTAGAACAAAAAAATCAGATGGGCCAACAACCACCACTTCCAACTCCGGATCCACCAACAAGACAAGAGTGGACAGAAAAAAAAAAAGGCACCAATAGAGTCTATGCTAGAAACTAGGACAGAAAAATCCAAGGATGAACTAGCTACCATCATAAAAGGAGCCAAAGGAGGGGACAGACTAAATGAGACATCAAAAGAATCCACACTAGAAGCTAGGACAGTAGAATCTAGAGATGGACTGGCTACCACCATAGAAGGGGCTAGAGGAGGATCCTTCCCTAGAGAAGACAATTTCTGAGAAATAATAGTAGAATCTGCCACTAAAGTTTCTTGTAGAGAGTCATCATTCCCCCTAGAAGGGACCTTTTGGAATGTGTAGTGGTCTTCTGAGACCCCCTTCCACCAAGAAGGAGACATTTTTGGTCTAGATTTATCAGAAGAGCACTTGGTAGTTAGGTGACCAATCAAGTGGAAATTCCTACAGTGGAAGGGGATGCCCTTATAGTCTAGAAGAATATTCTAAGAACCAAGAGGAAAGTCCAACAAAATTATTTCTAGGAGTCCCTTAGAAATGTTGATCTCAACCAGTATGCAAGCATATATTGTCTGAAACACTTTGGAAGTAGCCCTATCAATCATCAAAAAGTCTCCAAGGGTATTCCCCACCTCCCTCAAGACAGATCATCACCAAAGATGAAGGGGGATATTTAGCAGCCTTACCCATAGAGGGAACTTATTAAAAGTTTCTATCAATGGGTTGAAATCCTTGTGCCAAATTTTAGCCATCAAGGGAAACTTCCCATTCCAAGAAATGTTGTTGCTAAAAATAACATTTCTTTCTTCAACAGTATCAAATTTCACAACAAAAGAACCCCTCACCAAAGGGTAAATCTAGGCAGTCTCCAAGATGAAGGGCTCCCAAACATGGGAAATCCATGCATGCAAATCTGAAAGAGAAAGCCAAAAACCCTTAAAATGAAAGATAGCAGCAATGTCCTCAAATTATACCATATTGATAGAGATCTTATCAACTATAGTAGAATTTAAAACAAGCCTTTTTGGGTTACATACCAAAACTGGCATAGTGTCATGGAGCCTTGAATGCACAATATCAGAAAACCCTAGACACACCATCTAACCACCAATATAGGCCACATAGGCTACCATGTTAGCATAGGAAATGGTTGAACCACCCACAACACTTGGTGAGAAAGTATTCCCTCTAGGATCAAGAGAAACCCTAGCTTGACAAGTAGAAGTGAAAGTGATTGCAGTAAAGTTAGATGTAGGAGTAGAAGCCGAAGTGACCAACAAAGAACAAGCTGAATCTGGGTGCAAGAGATAGTACTAGACTTAGGAGCAAAAGCTAAAGATAGGCATAGAAGCCAAATGCAAAGCCAAAGAAAGTCATAAGACATAGGAGCCAGACATGGGAGCCAAAGTTAGATGCTAAAGC
Organism: Cupressus sempervirens; assembly: GCA_028749045.1. NCBI lineage: Eukaryota > Viridiplantae > Streptophyta > Pinopsida > Cupressales > Cupressaceae > Cupressus > Cupressus sempervirens. The sequence goes on along the minus strand of CM053787.1, from coordinate 268,315,776 downwards.
TGGACACAAGGAACCCTTAATCATAGTCACCATAAAGTTAGATGCAAGAAACCCTAAATCATAGCTGCCATAAAGCCAGATGCAAGAGTTGAAGCCAGATGCTAAAGCTAGACACATGAGCCAAACATAGGAGCCAAAGCCAGATGCTGAAGCTGAATGTAGGAAACCCTAAATCATAGTTGCCATAAAGCCAAACATAGGAGCTAAGTGTAAAAATTTTATTAACAAAATTTGGTAGCATGTTACTGGTGGTTTTTCTCAAGTTGGATTTCCATGTAAAATTCTTATGTCAAAATTTGATTAACCCTTGGTTGTAAGCACTACAGGAAAGAAGCCCCATTATTTCACTAAGGATCAATGGAAAAACATTCTGAATTAAGATCCACCGTAGAGAATGGACTTGTGGGGACTTGAACCTTGGTTGTAGGCCCTACAGGAAAGAAGCCCCACCATTTCACCAAAGGGACAAGCCCTATAGATCTTAAGATGTTATCAATGATTATAATTACTTAATCTTAATTTAAAGTATAAAATAAATAGCATGAACACATATAACACCAAGATTTAAAGTGAAAACCCAATTTGGAAAAAACCACCAATTGTAACTAGTTATTGTTTTTCACTCTTCTAAAGTGAGCCTTGTTAGGATCCAACCCTATTAAATGTTATATAACACACTATTAGGTGTGACCCTATTAAAGGATTTAATCACCCTATTAGGAGTGGCCTTATTAGAGGTCTTTAAACAATTCAATAGAACTGGCACCTTGTTAGAGGATTTACAAATAGTTGTTAAGCCAAGTTCTCCCTCTTTGACATCTCTTCATAGTACTTCTCCCTCTTTGTAATAACAAAAATTTCTTTGAGATATGACAATAAACTTCTCCCTCTTTGACTACACATTCCAAAGGCAACAATTATAATAATATTAATGTACCTTAAGTACTGATTCATTTGCAATATGCCTTTGTCAATATTGTATCAACTCTTTGATCTTCAACTTTCTCTAGTTTATGCAATACTAAACTTCATTTAGTGAACTTTAGATAGAGGAATAACCCCTAGCTTACCTCTTAGATACAAAAATGCATCCTTAGGTAATGGCTTGGTAAATATGTCTACAATTTTCTCTTTTGTGTTTACATATTCCAATCTGAATTCTTTATCCTCCATCAATTCTCTTAAGAAGTGATATTTTATAGAAATGTGCTTTGTTTTGGTATGCATCACTAGGTTCTTTGATATATTGATTGCACTAGTGTTATCACAATATATGACTATTTAATCCTTAATCTCTACCTTCATTGCTTCCAAAAATTGTTTGAATCAAACAATGTTAGAACAATTAACTACTATTGCCGCATATTCTACCTCTGCTATGGATTGAGAGATACAATTTTGTTTCTTACTTTTCCAAGACACTAATCTTTTACCAAGGAAGAATGCTCCACCACTAGTGTTTTTCTATCATCAAGACTTTCTACCCAATTAGCATCAGTAAAGACCTTCAAGTCTAGATTGCCTCCAAGTTTGTACCATAAGCCATAGTCGTTAATGCCGTCTAGATATCTCAAGATTCTCTTGATTTCCATCATATGGTTTTCTCTAGGATTTCCTAAGAATCTTGCTACTATACCAACTACTAATGCAATGTCAAGTCTTATATGCACTACATACTACAATTTTTGAATCATTGATCTATATGTGGTATGATCTACTTCTTTAGAATCATCATTTTTCAAAAGCTTATGTCTAGTAGACATAGGGGTTCCAACTAGTCTTGAATCTTCCATTCCAAATTTCTTTAGTATCTCTTTGATGTATATGGATTGAGTGATGTAGATAACATCTTTCTTCTATTGAATCTATAATTCAACAAAGAATTTTATCTCTCCAAACGTAGACATTTCAAATTCGTTGTTCATTTATTCTAAAAATATTTTGCACAAGTCTTCATTTCTTGTGAATAAAGTGTCATCAATGAATATTTCTGCCAACATGATCCTTTTGTTTTGTCCTTCTTTGATATACATGCTATTGTTATCATTTATTCTTTTAAAACCAATCTGTATCAAATAGTTATGTAGTCTCTCATACCAGGCTCTGGGAGCTTGCTTGAGACCATACAGTGCTTTGTACAATTTGTAGACCATATCCGTTTTGTTAGGATCTACAAAACCTTCTAGTTGTTCAATGTAGAGTTCTTCATCAAGAATTCCATTTAAGAATGCAAATTTAACATCCATTTGATATACTTTAAATCCTCTGTGGGTTGCATATGCAAGTAGAGTTCTAACACCTTCTAGTCTTGCAACAAGGGAAAAATTTTCACCATAATCAATGCCTTCTTTTTGAGAATAACCTTTGCATACTAGTCTTTTTTTGTTTCTAGACACTTTTCCATATTCATTCAGCTTGTTTCTAAATACCCACTTAGTAACAATTACATTTTCTTGGGTCAAGGAACAAGAGTCCAAGTTTTGTTCTTCTCTATCTAATCTATTTCTTCATTCATTTCTTCAACCCAACTTTCATTAACTAATGCATCTTTAATATTTCTTGGTTCAAATTCAGCAAGTAAAGATGTACCTTTCAATTTTCTTCTTGTCATTGTTCCATCAAATTTATTTCCAATGATCTAATCAGGTGTATGATGCCTTCTGACATATCTTGCTAAAATAGGTTCTTTGGATTTGGTGATGGTTTTACCATTTTCATTATGAAATTTAGTATTAAGGTCAAGTTCCACTATTTGTGACTCTGGCTCTTTAGACTTGGTTTGAACTAGCTTGGTAGCTTCTAACTGCAACTCAGTTTTCACATCCTACAACTCAATAATTGGTGGAGATTTAGGTGACTCAGGAGATGAAGCCTCCTTTCTTTCAAATAGATTTTGCAATGTATCTGGTTCATAGTAGACAAATCTTCTGTAATCGTCTGGCTCTTTGTTTCTTTCTTCTTCACTCTTTTCTAGAAACTCATCAATTCTCACATGTGCACTTTCTATGATCTTATGAGTAGTGAAGTGGCTGAAGGGTGTTTGAAGATCAAATTCATGGATAGTAATGGTCTCAATTTTGATGAGGTTAAGGAAGACAAAGGTGAAATCTTGTTGAAGGAATAGATGACGAAAATACAAAATTTATTGAGATTAAAGGGTTGATGGAGAAGAAGTAATTGGTTTCATAGAGAAGAGAAGATGAATAACATCAATAATTACTTTTATGGTGATTTTTTGCAATCAATAGAAAAGTTGTAGCAATCTATTAAACCTGTGACATTGGAGAATAGGAACTCATGTAAGAGGATCAAAGAAAAGACATGGAGGAGTTTACAACTAAAATATATCATTATGAGGGTGTGATTGAGAGAAGATTAAGGTGGTTGCAATTTTGATAGAAAGGAAAGTATGTACACATAACTTGTCCATTGAAGAATATATGGATGGATGGTGGATTTGCTGAAGAATAAGAGAAAATTGCAATAGTAAGGATTGACAAGACCCTTGTGCAAAGTTGCAAATAGATGATGAAAAGAAAAGTGGGATTGAAAGAGCATCCCTTGTTGAAGGTGTAAAAGAGGGAAGAAAAAATAAATTTGTAATAGTGTTTGTGAAATGAATGGAGTTGCAAACCTTGAAGACAAGTTACAACAATGATGGGTCCTTAGGAGGAGATGAAGATGACATTGATAATGACTGATATAAAAGAAGATGTTGGGCCAATAAAAAATAAGGAGTTTTTAAAAAAAAATTATATGATGAGCAAGTTGACATTGATTTGCATGTAGAAGAGATGAATAAGAAAGAAGTAATGCAAGTGTATGTATTGAAGGAGTAAATGGAATTTGCAGTAATTGGTTTGTGTGAATATCTTACATATTTTTGTGTAGAACATTGAATTGGGGAAGGTCATTAATCAAAATGGTCGGACTAAAGAACTGAAGCCACCATAATGCATCACCATTTTCTTGAGGGGAAAGCTCAACTTAGGATACAATTTTCCCAACTAAGTGATGTTGTAAGAATGTGTTCTATGTGCTACAAGATAATTTATGATTTACTAGCATCATCAGTCAACGAATATGTGGAGTTGACATCACACGTCCACACAATGTAGCCATAGTGCAATTAATGATGGCAGGCGTAATTTAAGTTTTAACTCTGTGAAAAATAAACCAATAATTTATAATTAAATGAAAATATTTAACCCTTTAATTGTAGCTATTATAGATGCAATTTTAGGACAAGTTGGTTAAAGTTTGCATACTTCAACTGAGGTTGGTAATCCATATAATGACAGTTTTTACTTTCGAGTATTTCCTCTAAATATTGGAATTTTTTATATTATTGTCATTTATCAATGAGTGTTATAGCATGGTATAACTTTTGTTTGATTCTACATTGGATTTCAATTGTATTAGGATTTTTAAATAATTGAACCTTATTAGTTTTGAAGCTTATATTCTTCCATTATAGAGTCAAGTTTTTAAGTCATTCCCCCCCTATGAAAACTCATCTACTCTAACGAATTCTATTGTGTTTGATTCATTTATTGTGACAATCATCTTTTTTAACATCTATATATGAGATGCATTGATGTAGTTGCTCAGGTTAAGTAATTTGTGAGGACATATTGTAATGACTAGAGGGAATCATTTCAGTAATATCTTTCCTTTAGCATTGTCTAAAGTTCATGATATGTTAAGAAGAGTTTAAGAATTCCCCTTCGCGGTCTTAAGGTAAGTGAGCTTAATTCTTAGATTTTGCAAGCAAATTGTAATAGGTCTTCCTTCTAATACTTGAGTAGGTCTCTTGACTCTTGGATATATGCATGTATTGGTAGACAATATTTTGATTTCTCATGACATATCTAACAAGATTTTTCTATCATGTTTAAATGTTATCTAAAATAGGTCCATGTACCATTTCAAATGGTAAGTGTATGGAAGTAAGCTAGTTTTAAAACAAACTGTCACAAATAATTAGCCAAAGTAAATCAAAAATTAAAATCTTGTCATATTTATAAATAAATCATGTGGTTTAAATTTATTGCAGGAATAAATACCTTGTATGGTTCTTTTCTTGTGCCTACTACATCATTTTCATTGAAAATTGGAACTTTGCGCAACTCTAGCAAAGAACCTACAGTTTCACTCAATTCTTTTCTAAACTCTAAATTCTTGAATTCATTATCAGTTACAAGAAGTTGGGATGATGCAACATTCAGCTACATGATAGTAGGACATACTTTAATTTGTGTAATGTATTGAAATAAATTCTCTTTCCTGCTTATCTCCTAAGAAAGTATATTGAGCATTAGAAATATGGAAATAAAAAATAAGATTAAGGCTATTGTAAACCTAACCAAGCAAACTGTCATACAAAGTCATGAGACCACTTTTGCCAATAGAAACACATGGTTTTCCATCAAGTTCCACCTATGGTTTCTGGAGATCTACAAAACTGTTCAATATTGTAGACATCATGTCAATACAATAGAGTATTAACAAGTCATGGATAATAGGGATGCCAACACATCCACATTAAATATGAATATGAGCATTATACAGGAAAGAAAAGCATGTTGAACAAGGCCAACCATGCATTTCATGGCTTTCTTATGTGCATAGATGTTCTATGGTAAATGTAATAAATCAATTAACTTGCCCCATGGACTCAATGATAACCTATTATTAATCAATCTTTGGTAGCGAAGCCTTTGCTAACCAGTCCCCATAGTGCCTGATGTAAGAGGAATAACCTCTAGGCCTTATGACATCAGCTCTTTAATATGTATGCACTATGCATAGAAGGCATATCTCATAAAGTTATTTTCAATATAGATTAGTAGCAAAATTGTTAACTTTCTAGTCACAATTTTAGAGAGAAATATTTTTGAACAGTACACCTGAAGAAAAGGGAAGAATTGGTATTTAATATGGAGATTGTTTTGTTAAATGACTACATATTTTTGTTAAAAATTGACCAGAATATTCTCACAGAGTGAAACATATATCAAGTTTCTTAATTTTTTCATATTATGTTTGTTATTGAGTTCAAATTATCACTTGGTCAGCATTGAAGAGAGTGAATACTAAAATTCAATTACACAAAAATACATGCTAAAAAGATGAAAGATAGATAAACTTTGTAAGGAACGCAAAACTTTAAAGTTTTCTACTCCTTTTCTAAGCTTTATATCCTTTTTTTGGAATGAATAAAGATATAAAAAGTATAATGCATCAACTTTTGTTTTATGATGAATATAAAATGGGTGTACAATTTTGGGAAAGATGAAGAATAATATCTCTATTTTTTATTTTAATGGGTAGAATTATAGTTTGCAAACTTTGCAAGTACTCTATGAGTTGCCAAGTACCCTTTGTTTTTTTGGCTGGGCAAGTTTTCATAAGTTTAACTCATGTTTTTATGGATGCAAAGAAAACATGGGTAGAAATGTCAAGGTAGGTTAAAAAGTGGTTACCAAAAAAATATGTTTCGCTTTCCAAAAAAATATGTCTCTTTGAGAGATTGTAACTTTACTTTCTAATTTGCCCAATTTTGGCCAAGTTGAAATTTTTGGCGTCGCCATATCCAAGTCCTAAGTTTGCAAATTATGGGTAGAATTGCAAGCTCATGAAAAATTGCAACCTAATATAAACCAAAATGGAATATTGTTTATAAGATAAATATAGAAACAAAGAATGAGGTAGTAAGACTTTTTGTATGATAAGTGAAAAGTATTGAAGTAAAAAATTTTGAAAATCTTGTTGAGATCTAATATGAGCTGTTTGGATCAATGCACACACTTCTAATACATTAACATAAAAAGATTCATGCAAATATTTTATTTTAAATAACCATGTAGTATTCTGCTTCCAAGAATGTAATACAAGACATTGTCACTAAGTTCCTTAACACAACTGATTGAAAGGAAGAATTTCATTTCCAATGCTTATTAGTTAGTTCCCTAGCTCTCACAAGCATCAGAATATTAAAATTTTGTGCTACAAAAAAAAAGGGATTTCTCAATAGAAATAAAAATCTTACCAAAGGTTTCTTGCATGTATGAAGATGGTATAGAAGCCAATACATTCTATAGACAACCTCAATCCAAGATTCATCTACATAAGACCATTCTTAGATACAACTTCACTCTCTTTCAAATTCATCACATAAAATAACTGACTAATGTACTATATTCATATTTCAGTTTCATTTGAAATGATAACTATTTACTTTAGTCCTCTCCCTCTAACACACTTATATCCCACAAATAAAAAGTAACTATATGAGAGATTAGAAAGAGATAAGTACATGAGTTCACATTTATATACAAGTTCACATCAACTACACATGTGAGACTTGAAAGACATGATTGCTAGACTACAAATGTTTAGTAAATAGGTTGTGAACAAAAGTTCTTGTAGAATCAGATTTGTATCTAGTGAAAGTAAGATTCTCTCAAGAGGAAGTCTCTCAGTGTCATCAACCTCCCCAAGTAGGGAAAAAAATGCAGAATCTTAAAATTTTGAACATGCAGTATGATTAGGAAGAGTTTTTTCCTTAACCCTCATGTAGAAAAGTCTTTTTTCTAATTCAATCTCATTTATTTATAAAATTATAAGAATGTATGACTTATGTGGGTTCTTTGGCCTTCTAAGAGTACAAAACACTCTCTCTCTAATAAACCCTTATATCCTAATACTAGAATGCACTTTTATAGAGCTTAGTATAGTCACAAGCAATCAGGGCCTATAAATGTCAGGATAACCATTAGAAAAAAAGTAACATTTAGAGTGAGTAGATCTGATGACTGATTTCATTGTAGGAATACTTAAACCTAATATTAAACAATTTGGATGCTTGAGAAAAGAGATTTATGTTCGAAAGCAAGAAAGAAAAATTGCAGACCTATCCTTCCCACGTAAAACATTTTCAAGTCTCCACCAGCACAAAATGCTTGCCCAGTCCCCTGTATGAAGGCTAGTGTAACCATATGTTGGACATGATTTTATTTTTTAATAAAAATATTATGAGTTTTAAATTTAATGCTATAATGAATTCAGATTTGTATTATAGGTGGTGAATTCAATGCTATAATGAATCCTAGAGAAAAATAGTGGAGAATCACCAAAGAATCTCAATAAAAATTGATTTTAATGATTGGTTTAATAGAAATAATATTGCTTAAAAATTAGATAGATTTTTCTTTAGAGGGAGCTGGGAAAACTTTCAATATACTGTATAGGCCCATATCCTCCCTCATTCTAGTTCAAACCACTTTGCAATTCAGTTGAATATCATTGATGACTCAGTCCCAAAGTAATGCCCTTTCAAGTTTGAAAAAATGTGGGCGAGGGATGAAAACCTAATGAATACAATAGAACAATAGTTGAAGGAAGCAAAGGTATCAGGATCAAGATTATATTGCTTGGTAACTAAGCTAAAGATGATCAAGAATAAATTGCTACTTTGGAGCAAGAATCACTTTGGTAATAGTTTTGAAGCAAAAGAAAAGATAGTGTAGGAAATTAAGGAGCCTAAAAGAGTAGTGATTGATAAAGGAATGGACACAAAATTCTATCTCAAAGAAAAGAAACTATTAGCTAGTTAGGAAGATATCCTTGGTATGTTAGTTTCAGCTTCACTTGGTTTCAAAAATACCTTAATATTCTCTACATAACAAGTTCAACCATGTGAAGGTGGAAGCTCATCTAGCCTTAACCCTCCCCCCACCCCCCTCTAATTACATACTTCATTCATTCATTCATCCATTTATAAACTATAACATTCAATCAATACAATCACAAACATTCATTAATATGATGTAAAATTTATTAATACGCAATACCAATCAAGACTTCATTAACACATAAAAATATTCATTAACATGACATAAAAATAAATATTAATATGCAACATTCATAGATAATTACTCAAAACAAGGTTTATCAAAGAGTAATTTTTAAAATCATTTCTTCTTTTTGTTTTTCTTAGCTTTCTTAAGGTAAAGTTTGATAGGAGCATCAATATTTTCCTCATTCTCCTCCTCTTGTGGCACATGTAATGTGAAATTATGATGCCTCCTCCTGTTTTGAGGAGCAAGAGGCTGTTGCACTAAAGGGGGCTCTACAATAATGGGTGTCGAATATAATAACCCAGCTAAAATAACCCTAGACACAATAACCCCACCATAATAACCCAAGGACACAATAACCCAAGGTCACAATAACTCATGGTCAAAATAACCCATGGACAAAATAACCCATGGACAAAATAAGCTATAGTCATTCTAGATCAAGTTAGTATGCTTAAAAAGGGATTGTGAGGCACCATAGAGGATATTTAGGTCATTTTTAGACCATATATCCAATGTATACCCCTAAAATAGCCTTAAAACATCTTTAATATGCTTAAATAACTTATAAAATGGTAAATAATTATAAAAATATAGACAAATTCGTGGGAATAAGCTAAATAAGAGTTATAATGAAAAGATGTAAGTCAAAGGGCATTATGAAGAGGCATTAAGAGGATATATAAAGTGGTAAAATTAAGAGCTTAGAGAAGTAAAGGAAGGAAGAAGGGGAGAAGAATGAAGAGTGTGTAGAGTGATAAGAAAAAAAGAAATCAAAATTCATAAAAAAATATATTTTTTAATATAAATTTTTAAACATTATATTAAATTTTTCTAAGGGTTTCTATAAAGTATACAAAAATAAATATACTTTTAGGAAATCAAGAAATTCTTCATAATTTTTAATATATACAATGCCTCTTCAATTTTTAACAAGTCAAAAAAATAAGAAATTACTCATTTTAAATGGTTACACATATTTGCTTCATCGAGAAGGTGTCAATAGAATGATCTAGCATGGTGTATAATATTTTACAAATAAATGTTCAAGTTGGTGCTATACTACAACACAAATAGAATCTGGTGATGTGATTAGCAATACAGGACATAATCATGCTCCAAAATTTGAGATGATCACTGTCAAATAGAAGTTGAATGAAATGAAAGACATCATGTGCTTGACTCAAGACTCTACAAGAAATATCATTTCTATTACATGTTCTAATATTTCATTACTAGTAGCAGGAGCAATACCTTGCATTATCCAAAATGATTCAAAGGAAAAGAATAAGATTTGAAGCACCACCTCCAAATCCTCAGACATCGAGAGATCTTATCTTACCAATTGAATATACAATTACCAATAGAGGGAAAAGTTTCTTTATCATGACAGTAATGATTAGAATCATTTTTTAATATTCACCACCACACAAAATTTGCAACTACTAAAAGAATCTGAAATATGGTTTAGTGATGGTACATTTAAAATACCAAATATTTTTCAGCAGTTGTACACAAATCATGACTTGAAAAATGATGCAATATTTCCACTTGTCTATATTCTTATGACCAACAAAACAAGATCCACTTATACACAAGTACTTGTAAAATAAAAACAACTACAACCTGATCTAAACCCAATAACTATACTTATTGATTTTGAATTAGGTTTCAAGGGAGCTATTTCTGAAATTTTTCCAAATATCACTATTCGATGATGCCTTTTCCATTTCTCTCAGTGCTTGTGGAGGAAGTTCAAGAAGTAGGTCTACAAACACGTTACAGTGTCAATGAAGTATTTTCATTTGAGATACAAAAATTTGGTTGCATTAGCTTTTGTGCCTCAAATATATGTAATCAATGCATTTGAAATACTTCTACAATCTCCTTATTATATAGAAAATGAGGAGACTTTGCAACCCATAATTGATTATTTTGAAGACACATGGATTGGAAGACTAACTAAAAGAGGCAATAAACGGTCACCCAAGTTTCCAATCACAATGTGGAACTACTATTCAGCTATTCAAGATGATCTTCCCAAAACTAATAATTCTATTGAGGAATGGCATAGAGGATTTAGTGAATCGCTTCAATCATCACATAGCTCAATCTAGAGATTTATCAAAGCAGTGAAAAAAGAACACGGTCACTAAGAGAATAAAATAGAGAAATATTTGGTTGGACACACTACACAACCAAGTAGGAAAAAATACTATAAACTCAAAGAAAGACTAAAAATACTAGTTGATGGTTATGACAATAATAATATTTTAGATTATATAAGAGGCATTGCTCATAATTTGACACTTTAATTAAAAATTTGAATAATTTTTTTCTTAGAAATATACTTGTAATTTATAATTTTTCTTTTCCTTTCTCTATAATCTTATGGGGTTATTTTGTCCATGGGTTATTTTGACTCCGAGTTATTTTGGATTGGGTTATTATGACCCTGGGTTATTTTGTCCTTAGGTTATTATGGCTGGGTTATTTTGTCTAGGGTTATTTTGGTAGGGTTATTATGTCCTGTAATCCTACAATAACAAGTAAATGGGATAAATTAGCATACTCTTTTTCTTTTTTTAACTATTACAAGTATTTTATTAATCAATAGAACATAACATATATTTTTCTTACCTAAAAATGCCACTTCATGTACAATAACATTTTGATCCACTGCCACCTCAACATGATGAACACTTGGAACATGCTCCACTCCTCCACCATGATGTTCAACATGCTCTAAAATATTCAAAAAAAGGTTACATGTCAAATTACAATTGAAGATGTTAAATTATATTTATAATTATGTAATTAATTTTTAACAGCAAATTAATACCTCCACCACTATGATACACATCATGGCCTTCATCACATGCAATTTTTGTGATAGGATTTGAAGGCTATAGTGAAATGTTATCCAATCAATTTATGTTGGAAACTAACACCAAAAAATAAATTTCTCAACTATTTAATTTGATTTACTTTTCATTTGACCAATTTACTTGCATCTCAATTGGTGCACTAGATTCTTGGGTATGGCTTTCCAATTCTTGGTGTAGGCATGCAACCACAACTTTATAGCCTTCCTTCAAGGCAACATTTTTATCTTCATCCATGGGCTCTACATTGAATTCTAACCCTTGTATTTTTTGCTTAATATTATCAGTTTTGCATGTATGATTTGATTAAACAAAATTATTTACAACATTATATTAAAAATATATATATGAAATTCCCTTGCTTCTACTTGTATATGAGCAATGTTAGTATGCTAATAGAAACCAAATTTGAATAAAGCTTCTACAAACTAAAAAAAATTCATAAACTTCAAGATAGACTACGATGAGCTCTCAATTGAGAATATGAGTCATTAATGGACTCTCTCAATAAGAAGCTCTCTTGTTGAGTGGCTTTGTCTAAATAGATAGGATGTATGCTCAAGCTTTATGCTTCAAAAAGGGCTTCAAATGGAGTTGGAATTTGGGTGTGAGTGTATGGTTTTGATGTAAAATGGCTTCTTAAAATGGCATTATGACTTTACTTCATGGATTGTGTTGTTTTGCAAAGGGGAAGGATCCAATTTATAGGCAAGAGGCTTGAGGGTTTGAGGGCTAAGATGCAAGGATGGGGAAAAGCTCATGGAGGGCTTAGATTGCATGAGAGGAGAGCACATGGATTGTGCTTCCTTACAACCAATCAAGGAGTGACACATGTCACAGGGTGAGAGGATGGAGGAAAGGGGAAAGATGAGTCAACAAAGGAGGCTCAAGGGATAAAATATTCATAAAGACCCTCATAATGGCTTGTAAGAGTAATAAAAGGGCTTGGAAGAGTCATTTATGGCCTAGTGGGCTTCATAAAATTTTATGGTTGGGATATTTTGAAGGAGATGAGAGGAATTTTGACTTGGGCTTGATTAGGAAGGTTTCAAGCTTGCTTAGGATTGTACAAATGATTAGAGGATGGATTAGGATGGTTTAGGATTCGCTTAGGGATAGGCAAGTGGATGGCATTTAATGAGGGTGGGTGAAGGAGGAGATATTTGTAAACTTTGGCTTGGGTTAGTAAGTTTTAACCCATGTTTAGAGGAGTGACAAGGTTAGGAGGGGATTAGGATTAGGTTTAAAGACATCTTCTAGAAGAGTCTAGACTTTGGATGAGGATAAAGACTTTCTAGAATAGTCTAGAATTTCCTAGAATGAGGATGAAGACTTTCTAGAAGAGTCTAGAACTTCTTAGGATGAGGATAAATTAGATTTTTAGGAAATAAATAAAGTTTTATTTATTTCAAGGGTTTGGGTTGAGGAGATATTTATTAAAACTTTTTTAATAAACATGAGGATTAATATTTAATCTTAATTAAATATTTTGAGTTGGGATTAGGGGTAGGAAATGATGGGATTAGCCTTTAATCAAAATTAAAGAAGGATTAGAAGATTTTGGAAGAGGTTAGTGGTCTTAAGGAAATTGGCCAAGTTTTGGGCAAAAAATAAATTTTTTATTTATTTTGGGTTTTTTGGTCAATTTATCAATTAAATAATTAATAAATAAGGATATCATATTTAAATAAGATTTAAACATTTTTGGAAGGGATTCCTTAATTAAATATTTTTAATTAAGATAAAGCGATTTAATGGCATAAAAATAAATTAATTAATTAAATAAATAATTAATTAATAAATGATGATGTCATCAAAATTTTTTCAGAAAATAAAAATACTTTATTTGATAAATGTTTTTAGGTGTCTACATTTTTCCCCTCTTTGATGTGATGCCGCAAGTGGCATGGCATCATAGATAAGAAAATAAGATGCCCAAGGCTAGAGCAAAAGAGGAGAGAATGGACTGCAAGATGCCCCCTCAAGAAGGCGGCGGGGAGAGAAAGCGAGGCTTGACAACTTCTTGAAAAGTACAAGAATCTCGGATGAGCAAGGAAACTCAGATTGGCAAAGAGAAGGGGTTGAATTACCTCAAACTCTCACTATGGGAGAATGATAAAGGAGAATCAGATGCACAAGAGGAAGCAAGCTTAAGACTTTAGGGAAGGTGGAGGCTGAAGGAGCGGAGCGCTATAAAAAAGAATCCAAGATAGAGAGATGGATTAGGGGATTATAAAGTTGATGCAATAGGATTTCAAAGAGTCAGATTGGCAGAAGATGGGTTTTAGAGATCCCTAGAACTAGAATTGTGGATCGCGAAAGATGAGGCTTGGTGGATTGATTTGGATTGGTGGATCCCTAAGACTAGGATTGTGGATCCCTAAAGCTAAAGGTGAGGAGTGATTCAAAAAGATATTGATGCATAAGCTGGGGTAGGAGAGACAAATGTTGGATATGGATGGGGGATAATGGAGATGAAGGAAAACCATTGAAGCTTTTTGAGCGGGGGGATACTTCAAAGAGAAGTACCACAATGTAGTTGAGCACTAGATTTGCTATAGGACTGTTGGTTAATTGCCAAGGTTACCAAGAACATCAAAGCCTTTTCACCAACTATCCAAAGGACTGAAAGATTGACTCGAAACAAACACACAAGTATTGCCCTAGCATCACACATGAAACCCGGAGGAAACAGTGTGGAACCGACATTGGGTAACCCACAAGAAAAAAAGAAACAAACGAAAGACTTGATCAAAACCATATGCTCAGAGTGCCCCATTCGTAGCATACCATGATGTGGAAGATCGTGGCAACCTTGAGGAGGGAACAAAAAGATTGCTTGGAAAAGATACTTCAAGACCCAAAAGGGACGATTCCAAATCAAAAGAAAGTGAAAATCCAAAAGAGAAACATTTTCCAACGAGATGGGTAGGACGAGGTACTAACAGACCAAGATCAGACATGAGGAAAGCTATATCCTACAAGGATCTATTGGAGAGCACCTAAGCTAGTGGATTTGGGTGAGTGATGCATCTGAAAAGCTGAACTAAGAAGGATAACACTTTGGTGATAGGAGATCTAGCTAAAGGATGCATTGGAATAGCTAACCAAGATGTGCGATGTGTGCAAGATGTTGATCAAGGAGGAACTGACACAAAAGCTAGATAGATACAATGGTACTAAGCTAAAGAGGATGTACAAGCTGACAGACCAAGATATTTACAAGCTAAATCTGACCAAGATAGTTACAAGCAGGAAAAAGCTTAGGATGATAGGATAGTGGGATGGTTCAATGTTGTGCAAGATGTGAAAGCTAAGGGTGGGGTGATAGTGAAAGATATGGATTTGGTAGGATGTATCCAATGATTATGAGAGATTTTATGACCAAGGATAGCGAGAGGAGCAGGATGAGATGGCTAGATAGGATGGTAGATAGCTGGGATTATGATGGATATAAAGAGATGACATTGGGTTTGCATGATGATAGCCTAGAGCTAGATACCAATGACAAGGGAGGATGGACAAGACAAGATTTCCAAGGAATATAGTGCCCTCAATCAGAAGATAACATGCAGAAGGAGGTCTTATGATGGATGTGATAGGATTGAAGCTAGGATGGAAAAAGCTGAAGGGGCTAGGGAGATGGATGATAGCTGGGATGGTTGGCTGAAGCTGCAGGAGATAAGTGGATGGTGTGAGATGGAAGATGGAGGGTGGAGGATAGGTAGATAGATTGGAAGATGGAGTTGGATGTCAAGAGATGACCAAAAGCACGAGGGTGATAGGCTAAGCTGGGGATGGTGGGATTAGCATGACGCTTGTTTGCCAAGTTTTCATCATGGTACTTGTCCAAGGCGCTTGAATTGCCAAGTTTTCACCAGTGGACGCTTTATTTTTCTTTACTTTTTTTTTTGACTTTTTGACTTTGGACTTAGCTGGAATGATTTTGGATTTCTTCATCTATTTTTGGCTCATAGATGTTGGTAGGATGGATGAAAAAGGATTGGATTGAACAAGTGGAATGGTGGGTGGGATTTTGACAGATAATGGATGCGAAGACATAAGCCTTGTGGGTAAATGGATGAGGAAAATGGAAAGATCATCATTGGCACACACCTTGAGAGGTGATAAAGTAGTGGGAAAGATGGTTTTGAGCGAGGTTGAGGAGAAAATGGAGGAAGAGAAAGATAAGGACTAAAAGTAGAGTTGGAAGATGGAGGATGGGAAATTTAGGATAAGAAGCATATGGACAAAAAGTGGATTGGGGGGATGAAGGATGCTTATATGGGGATTTCGATGAAGGATGGATGGATGAGGCTTTTTGAGTAGCATGAATGGATTCCAATTGAGATTTTTCTTTGAGATGCATTTCTTTTATGAGCATCTTGGGTATCCACATGATTTTTGAATTTTTTAGCTTGGGCTTTTGTGGCCTCTTGACTTTTTCTTTGATTGGGATTAAATGTTTCTTGTTTTGAACATGTATTTTAGAAGGGACATGTTGAGACTTGGATTTTTGTGGATTTTTGGATTTATTCTTTTGTATTTTGGCATCCAATATGCTTCTATTAGCCATGGGATGGGAACAAGAGCATGGAGGAGATGGAGGGATAATTGATGGAGTGATAGGGTTTAAAGGTTGGAAGGGATTCAAGGGTGAGTGCCTTTGATGATCTAGCTGGTGGATTTGAGGGGATGGAATGATAGATTGGAACATAGGATATGGATGGATATAATTGCCCAAAATGGATGGAGGGAAGGAAGGGATATGGGCCCAAAATAGATGGAAATGGGGAAGGTGTAGGTCCCAAAATAGATGGAGGGGATAAAGGATTCATATTAGGTATGTAAGGACCCAAAATGGATGGAAAAGGTGTGGGATTTAGATAAGGGATATATGGACCCAAAATGGAGGGTTGGAGATAAGGAGTAGGATGAGGGCCCAAAATAGATGCAGAATAAGATGGATGGGAACTTTGGGGTGGAGATGGAAGGACTTGGGACCATGCAGGAATAGCAGGGATACCAACATCTAGAAATACATTTTCATTTCTTTTTTCAATATGATGTTCATTATTTGGAACACAAGATGTGAGTCCATTACTAGCTAAAGGATTTGGAGCTTTAGATATGATAATTAGTTCTTTTTCAATGGATCTATCATCATGAATTATGGGAGATGTATGATCATGAAGCAGAGGAGATGGGAGGATAGGATCTTGAGTTGGGTGGGCTGAGGGAAAGGATCTTGAGATGGAGTAAGTAAGATGGTAGGATTTAGATATGGAGGGGATGGTAAAAGTGGATCATGTAGGGGAATAAGTGGGATGGTAGGATTTTCTGTTCTGTCAGAGGATATTTCAACATGCTTTTGGACAAGATCTTGATAGAAATGGATGGGAGTGGATGCATGAGGTTCATTACATGGGATTTGGATAATGCTTGGAGGAGGAGATGTGGATGGGATTTGGAGCGATTCGATGGGTGGTGGGAATTTGATGCTTGCGGGAAGTGGAAGGATTTTAAGCAATTTGATGGATGATATGGGGATGATAGCTATGGGAGATGGGGGTGATATTGTAGATGGGGAAGCTTCATCACTGACTACTTCACATGGTTGGATTAGATGACATGGCTTATCAACTGTTGGAGGCAGCTTTTCTTGTATTTCCTCTAGGAGATTCCTTGGAGACTTGTGTGTCGGAGGTGGAGGTGGTTGATTTATAGGAATAGCTGGTGTGATGAGGGTGGAAGATTGGAAGCTTGGTTGATTGGGTGATGGAGGAGAAGCTGGGATATCAGATGGCATGACTAGATAGTTTGGAATAACTCTTGGATTTTGGGGGATGGTTGGTGGAAGGCCTCTAAGGCTCTCAAGATACCCATCATAGTCAACAAGATTTTCATCATCATTGGAATAGGATGTAGCGGGAGAAAGGAAAATATGACCAAACACATCATGATAGGTTTGGGATTTCATGTTTTGATGATGAGTTGGAAGGGGATGGGGTCTTGCATATGGATGAACACGGAAGCTCATGGTTGGATTTGGATTAAGCGTAGATTTTGGATTAGCTGATGAAGGATTTCCTAGGGAGAGTCAAAGCTATATGATAGACCTAAGGAGGATTGACTAGGGATTTTTGGCTTTCCTATGGATGGAAGACTTCAAGGGCATGCTATCAAAAAGTGAGATTTTTGCTTTCCTATGCGCTATATTTGGTGGTGGCTATGTCAACTTGAGGATAAACTAATGATCCTATGGGCATGATACAAGATTGACCACTTGTGGGTCCCAACCTTTAGCTTAAGGTGATGAGGGATGACAAGTGACAAAGCTAGATTACCCTAGACAAAGCTCTGTCAAAGGGATAACCTTGGTGAGGCTGGTGGATTGGTTGGATTGATTGGATAGAAAATTCTAGCAGAATGACAACAACTCTCTAAAGGCTTGGGTGTGATTTTGGATTGGGTTGCTAGCTGGCTGGGGGGGATGATTTGGAGAGACTTTAGATTTGGGATTGTTCTAAAGCAAAGAACTGGATAGATTCATTTGCGACGGAGGAGCTTGGATGATATTCTGATGAGGCAGTGACTACGCTAAGTATGCCTTGAGCTGGGAGATTTCTACTTTTTTGGGATTTTGACCAAAGTTGGCAAACATTCATTCAAAAGCTATGAACAAAAAAGCAGACAAAATTTTGGAGCAAGCACGTCAAACACACCAACATCTTAGGAAGCTTTCTACAAGGATGAAATTTGTTACAGCTAGGGGGTCCTCGATATACGCAAGGTAAGTGAGGCCCAAATCCATAGATGAAACCAAAAAGATGTCACACAGCCAAGAGGAGCAGTAACCCACTTCTCCTCTTTCACTTCTCAAGGGTATAAAGTTCCTTGAGGCTTAGCCCGAGTGACAAAATCTTGATTCCAAGAGAGGTGTCTTTGGATTCACCTCCCAATTTTTATACTCCACCAGAATGCTGGAGTTGAGGTTGTCCCAAGGGGTGATGAATTCCCCAAGAAGGCCTCCTAAAAAGTGTAAAACAAGACCACATACATGATCTTGGGCTTTAAAAGACACGTGTTTATTCCAATTGATGATTTAGATTTTTTAAGCTATGATTGAAGACACTTGTGATTGTGGCATACAATGTTCATTCCAATTTGACAACATCGTCAGCATAATGAAAGTCAAGAGATCGTCAACATAAGAAATGCGAGTGCCATTGAAAATGCGTCCAAACCATGCAATATTCATTGATTGTTATGCATTCAAGATTGAGTGTGAGTTTGTTTTAAGCCCAAAACAAAGATGTGTGAAACTCGATTGCCAAGCGCATGCCCGGAGGCCCTCCACATCAAGATTTGTCCAATTTTTATGCCCAAATGAAGTGTGAGCGAGATTAATGCGCATTCAAAGAATTTTCTAACTTAGAAAAACCACTAAAGACCCAAGTGAGTGGAGTTTGATCTTTGTGGAGCACTTAACACCCTCTTAGGTAGACCCATCCCCATAGATGGCGTTGAGATTGCAACCAATGGTTAAATTGATGGGTGATTAAAGAGGGTAAGTCCAACGACAAACTCACTCAAAGCATTTTTATTTGTTTTTATAACTTAAAAGATTACAAAAATAAAGATTTTTTTAATTCTCCAAAAGATGATTATTTGATCTATGGCATTCAAGATTGGATTTGTTGTTTTAATTATGCATTCATAAAATAAAAAAAAACTTGATTTTAATCCATGGCACTCAAGAGTCATTTTACCAACATGCATTCAAAGACAAGTGATTAAACATTCAAGTTTTTTCCTTTGAGCATTCAAGATTGAGATTTTGTGTGTTGTTTTAAGAACTTTGAAGTGCTTTGTTTTAACCTTAGATCATTCAAGATTGTTTTGGACTCAAAAGTGAAAATGATTCTTTGGACTTTGGTTTTTATTCAAGATTTTGTGTTCTAGTTTGCATATTTTAAGCCCAAAAATGATATTCTTAGATTGTTTTGATGCATGAAAAACCTAAGAAACATTCAAGATTTTGCAACAAGACATTTGTTTGGAACAAATAACAAAGCTTTTAGGACAATTTTTGGCAACCATTTAGGACTCTTAGTTTTCATGAGATTTTTAAAAGAACTTTAAAATATTTGCAAATGAGGTTCATTTTATCCTTGATTGATGCTTTGAGTTTGATTTAGATTTTAGTGTGCACTTAGTGATGATTTTGAACCTTTTGAAATGGAAACTTGATGTTCTTTTTAAATTCCCAAAAATGAAGTGTTCCTAACTTTGCATGAATGCATCTAAAACCTTGATGTTGCAAGGATGCAAATGATTGGATTGGTATAGTTTCACTTGTTAAAAGATTTTTTCTTTTTTGCAAATTTTTAATTTTTTAATGGATTTAAGTATGATTTGGGGGTTCATTTTAATCACTAAAAAGAAGTGTGTATGATTTTGCTTCCTTAAAAAAAAATGGCCAAGATCTCCCACAAGAAGAAGAAGAAGAAGTAGATGGAATAAGAAGAATATAGACAAGAAGAGGAAGAAGAATTCCAAGTGCTTTGTCCACCTATAAGCTTGAAAAATTTGTAAACACTATGAGATAGACTATGAGTTCCTTTGTCTTCTTCATGCTCATGTGGACCTACAAAACCAATTTATACAATCCTACCAATCACAAAAACAAGCAAAATTAGCCAAAATTAGCAAATGACATACAAAACTTGACTAAAAAAGCTAATTAAGATGACCCATGCGGGGTCCCACCGAGCGTGCCAAAATGTATATGAGCAATGTTAGTATGCTAATAGAAACCAAATTTGAATAAAGCTTCTACAAACTAAACAAAATTCATAAACTTCAAGATAGACTAAGATGAGCTCTCAATTGAGAATATGAGCCATTAATGGACTCTCTCAATAAGAAGCTCTCTTGTTGAGTGGCTTTGTCTAAATAGATAGGATGTATGCTCAAGCTTTATGCTTCAAAAAGGGCTTCAAATGGAGTTGGAATTTGGGTGTGAGTGTATGGTTTTGATGTAAAATGGCTTCTTAAAATGGCATTATGACTTTACTTCATGGATTGTGTTGTTTTGCAAAGGGGAAGGATCCAATTTATAGGCAAGAGGCTTGATGGTTTGAGGGATAAGATGCAAGGATGGGGAAAAGTTCATGGAGGGCTCAGATTGCATGAGAGGAGAGCACATGGATTGTGCTTCCTTATAGCCAATCAGGGAGTGACACATGTCACAGGGTGAGAGGATGGAGGAAAGGGGAAAGATGAGTCAACAAAGGAGGCTCAAGGGATAAAATCTTCATAAAGACCCTCATAATGGCTTGTAAGAGCAATAAAAGGGCTTGGAAGAGTCATTTATGGCCTAGTGGGCTTCATAAAGTTTTATGGTTGGGATATTTTGAAGGAGATGAGAGGAATTTCGACTTGGGCTTGATTAGGAAGGTTTTAAGCTTGCTTAGGATTGTACAAATGATTAGAGGATGGATTAGGATGGTTTAGGATTAGCTTAGGGATAGGCAAGTGGATGACATTTAATTAGGGTGGGTGAAGGAGGAGATATTTGTAAACTTTGGCTTGGGTTAGTAAGTTTTAACCCATGTTTAGAGAATATGACAAGGTTAGGAGGGGATTAGGATTAGGTTTAAAGACATCTTCTAGAAGAGTCTAGACTTTGGATGAGGATAAAGACTTTCTAGAATAGTCTAGAATTTCCTAGGCTGAGGATGAAGACTTTCTAGAAGAGTCTAGAACTTCTTAAGATGAGGATAAATTAGATTTTTAGGAAATAAATAAAGTTTTATTTATTTCAAGGGTTTGGGTTGAGGAGATATTTATTAAAACTTTTTTAATAAACATGAGGATTAATATTTAATCCTAATTAAATATTTTGAGTTGGGATTAGGGGTAGGAAATGATGGGATTAGCCTTTAATCAAAATTAAAGAAGGATTAGAAGATTTTGGAAGAGGTTAGTGGTCTTAAGGAAATTGGACAAGTTTTGGGCAAAAAATAAAATTTTTATTTATTTTGGGTTTTTTGGTCAATTTATTAATTAAATAATTAATAAATAAGGAAATAATATTTAAATAAGATTTAAACATTTTTGGGAGGGATTCCTTGATTAAATATTTTTAATTAAGATAAAGGGATTTAATGGAATAAAAATAAATTAATTAATTAAATAAATATTTAATTAATAAATGATGATGTCATCAGGAATTTTTCAGAAAATAAAAATACTTTATTTTCTAAAGGTTTTTAGGTGTCTACACTACTTACACGTTGAGACTGAAGTTTGTGTTCGCCAACCTTTTATAGTCTCGCTTTTGTAGCCACTAATGTGTCCTGTAGTCTATGAATAGTTTGAAACATGTTAGATTATATATTTACAAATATCACTATTTAGTGCATGATTATATTCTACTTAATACTATCATGACATACCTTCTTTTGCACTTTTTTGGTTCATTTGCAAAGCCACCTAGCATTTTCTCTTTTGCATCTTCTATTATTTTATTCCGCTCCATCAGTGGAATCATAGGAGGATGGTCATACTTTGGGTTATCCTTTAGATCCCTTTAATATTGGTTCCTAAAAATCTTTATATGTTTGGATTCCCTTTTGAAAAGTAGAGCAGTGTCAAAAATGTTTTCTTTTCCAAAAAGCTCCTCAAAAGATGTAATGAGTTGATTTTTTAATTCAAGACCCTGTTCATTACACCTTTAAAAAGAAATAAAAAATTGTTAGATCAATAACTTTAATAGAGTACAATAAATGAAAGAAAAGAAAATTATTGTAGCAATGATATGAAACTACATACCTTTCATGTATGGTGGTTCCGAATAGCCTCAATGTCATATCAAAAAGACAATCAAAGAAAACATTATTACCTACAAAAACATCATGGGATTATCAATCAAAAATGAGTTATGTATAAGTAAACTAAAATTACACTATAAATAATAACAATTTTAAAACACTTGAAAGATTTCATAATTTTAACAGAAGCATAGTTTTCTTGTTCAAAAACAATGTCCTTACAAATGAACTAGTATTAGTCACACAGGCTACTCTAGGAAATGGATCAACTTTAGTAGTACTGGTCTATGTTGCTCTATCAATTGAAGGTTTGTCTATTAGTGCAAAATATAGGTCCATGAATATAAAATATACTCAACAAAAATTAATAATGCATGATTATCACATTACACAATATAGAAAAAAAAGTTTTACCAATTGTACTTGTTATTGTTGAGGATGTTTGCAAGCTCCTTGTTACTGACAATGCACTGAGCAATATCAAAGTGACGACTTAAGGAGGCATTTGCACTTCATCATGAGTTGAAGAATAACTTTTTAGCAAAGAAATTTACAATGGATAAAGATCAAATGGGATACTATCTAGAAGCATCTGAAAATAAAAATGAAGAGTTATAATGTTGATGAAAACAAACAATGTTGCACTAGTAGGGCCACAATCTTCTATTATTGCTCATATTGTTTCACAATGTGTACAACTGTTGTATTCTTTCTGCTAATCAATTTTCTTTCTCCTTCATTTTTTGTGACTCATACAAATATTGGTTTCACCAGTTTCACTTTCAACATCGGATGTCCTATTTCAACACTAAGTAGATTGGCTAAAAAATCAAACAAATATACCCATAATAGTCACAAGGTTACTGACACAAACACAAGGACCAGGGTTAGGTAAGATGGCCAACTGAAATCCATGTCATTTATGAAATGGCTATAAATTTCTTACACACTCAGTTTAAACATTTCTTGTATATGCTTAGTACATAACAAATGCTTAAGCGAATAATAAATTAGTAATTACCCAATAATATGAGATTCACAATTAACAGTCATATTTCATTTGAATACAATAAGCATAGAATTAATCATTTATTTAAATAGGACAAAGAAGGAAAAATAGATTAACATAGATAGGCAATACATTGTACCTTAACCTATAATGTAATCTTATTGTTAATGTTTTCCTTTGATCTATGTTTTAAATATTTGTAGCAATATTTGGTCATGAAGTAAATTTGTATCAAGCACAACCTAAACTAGTTCAAATAGAGACCCAAGTATGGAATAGCACTCAGTCATAACTGAATCTACCTTAAATAAACTCAACGATGTAATAATATTGTAATTTTCAGTAATGTTGTAAAGAAAAAGTGTTATTTACATGAAGGTTGTGTGCTACAACCCTCATCATGTTGATCACGCGGTCTCGCAGCTATCACAAAATCCTACACGAGAACACATAATATTTTAGATCATGATCCATAAGATACTATAAAATATAAATATCTATTGAACTTCTTTTATTGCTTAAGATTAATTACTATTGACCTTCAAAGAATTGACTCTCTGTATCAATTCTTCTTTCAATGCCTCTATCTCCTTGGTTAGGCTTCTCTTAAGGATAATGTTAATAATTTCATCACTATAGTTTTGTATGAGTTGGTGGGCCATGAATATGAGTTCAAGACTATAAGTGATGTCATCTAGAAATGACGCTCGTGTTTTAGATCATTTGATCTGCTGTCATTTTTGCTTTTCCCTATCAATAAGTATCAAGTTGTGACATCAATATCAATAAAATTCCATCAAAATAACTCCAAAGCCACAAAGAAAAGAGTATAATAATATGGAATTTTTTTCTATATAACTTGTCCAATTATAATAATTGAGGTTTACCTTCATTGAAGAAGGTGTGTGAGATGATACATCCTTGCATGTGCATTGTGGTGTATCCATGTCACCCTATGAAAAATATTAGTAATTCTTAGCAATCAGCAGTGAAATGAAAGTAATAGACTTACCAAAAAAAACTATTAATAAAATAATAGATTTTATGCTGGAGTCAATATTAATTGGAGGTAAATCGTTTAATTGTTATACTTACTAGTCCCATGATAGGGAATTTTTTGTATCTACACAATTTAAATTGTAATCTATCATAAGCTCTTCCCCTACACTTATTGATTTTATTGCGCATACAGAAATACAATTTCCCTGGTGTGCCTTGAATATACAATTCAACCACTTATTAGTTGGCATAGGTCAAGAACTATTTATAAATCCAAAAATATTCCCTGTTACTTTTGGCCTTCCATCAATATACATAACAAGCCTTTTACTTTGATCATTTTCTTCCCATTGTATATAATTTGGTGACAATGCATACCTATGCAAACTTTTTTTATTTTGTACAATTTGCATCCAATTGTTGTAATTGTAACAAGGTCCTATATACTCCATCAATTCAACAACTTTATTGTAATTGATCTTTATGTCATCCATGGAAAATAGGCCCAAACCATGTAATGAAGATGGAGCTATGTGATATATCCTTTTGTTAACAAAAAAATCAATGTTAATTGGAGGTAGTTCCTTAGGCACCCATTCTTTTTGAAGATGTGTGTACCTTAAGGGAACCTTCCTATCACCTTCACTCTCATCATCATAAGAACATGAACAACCCCCACCCCGTCAGTAAGAAAAAATTGCATTTGTTTATTGATTTTTCTTCTAATCTTTTGACCTCTAGTTGATCTCACTTTTGTCTTCTATTCCCAAATTTTTCTCACTCAAGGAAGATAGACCAGACAAATACCTATTTGGTGGTACCTGAAAGCCATAAAATGAGAGACATACTAGCACTAAAGTTGATGTTTCTGAGATTGTCAGGACCTAAGGTAAGACATAAGGCTTTGTTGTCAGGACCTAAATTTGCTTTCCCTAGTAGTTTCTAGGTTTTTAGCTACTCCCTAAGTTTAACTTAAGAGGAGGTGTTAGATTAATAAGATATTGCCTTATTAATTAAATAATTTTGATTTAATTATTAATTCACTTATTATCTCTAGTTTACTTAAGCTAAAATTTAGTCATATAATAATTAATTCTTTTATTAATTATTATCATGCAACCTAGGTTTTACCTGTTAGGGTTTTGATCTCCTTTTATAAGGATTAATCTCTTTGTAGTTTCTTTCATTCACTTTTGATAATAGCAATCTCTCTTTTTGCTCATCAAGAACGTCTCATCTATGGATCTGGGAATTCTAGCTTCCATGGCTTTTTCTTCTCTCTTTCTGTGACAAGTGTTTGCATGTAGGTGATTCTTGGGAGTTGTGGGGTTGATCTTTCATCAAATTCAACATGGTATCATAGCTCTAGATCTTTATGCCCCTGTTCTGTTTATGAGAAATTTGGTTTGGCTTTCAAATCTGTGCTTTTTATTTCAGGTGGTTTCATTTTTTAGAGTTATTTTGTATTGAATCTAGGTTCACTAATTTCGGGTCAGTTTGAGCCCAAACAGACATCACCATTGAGCTTAGAGGGCCCAAAACCCTTATTTTCATATAAAATTTATCCAATTTGGATACAGTTGGAATTTGAGGCTAAAAATTTTGCTCCTAGGTTGGGCACATATCTCGAGGTGACAATTTTCTAATTTTTTTGGCATGTTTCCTAATGCAACGAGTTTTAGATTTTAGCATATAAATTGAGATTTTTTATTCAAAAATATAGATTTTTGGCACATTTTTTGAGGTAGCAATTTTGTGATTTTTGACATAAAAATCAAGATTTTTTTAGCACACAAATTGAGATTTTTGGGCATGCAAATCGAGATAGTTTTGGTAGGAAATTGACACACTTCCTGAGGTAATTTATGGTGTTGGTGGACACATTTTTCAAGGCAATTTTAGATGGATACTAAGGCAATAACTTTTTTGCTTTTCTAGCTCTTTTTTTGGACCTACCTATGGTTTTTTGGCTATAACTTGCTCATTCAAACTCCATTTTTTGATCTAAAAGAAGCACCAAAAATCTAATTTTGAGTCCATCGTAATGGTCGATTTATTTAGAATTTTGATTCTATTTAGTTTTTGGTTTATGCAATCAAAGTTAGAGGTTATATTTTGCACTTCTAGAGACATATTTTGAGGCATTCTATTTTCCAGATTCTACTCTAGGCACATTCCATTCAATTTTTTGTTTTTTTGCATTCTGATGGATATCTTGGTTATTTCAAGTCTAGAGATCAATTTTGTTGTTTTAGATGATTTTTTATGGGTTTTACTATCTATTGTATTAGCCTTATATCCCTTTTGATCTTTGTTGACATCATTTTGTAGTATTTTTGCAAATGCATCGAGATAAAATGCCACATTATAAAGTGCCTTAGGGGGTTTGATGGTGGTCATATTTGTCATCTCCCTTTTTCAAGTGAGTGTTCCTTCCATGAAATTAGCCTCATGATGTGTCGATGACACATGCTATTATAGGTGTTTGTATATCTTTTGCACTTTCGATGTTCTTGGTTCTTCTTTCTGCAGGAGATATTACATTTAGTTTCAATGTTCATATCTTACCTCTTAGTATTATAGGGGGTTTATGTTGGTTCTATTGCTTTCTTGGTTCAATGGAGTGATTATGTATTCAATATTTGATCTTATGTACTAGGCAATTGTAGTGGTTGGATACCTATGCATTTTAATAAGTTGGATCATTTATAATATAGACATTCTTTCATTCCTATTTTATGAGGCCATGGAGATACCTTCCATCTTTGATTGATTAGCTCTTCTGACTTAGTCTTCCCTACCTAGTCATGTTCTATACAGTGGAGGTTCTTCAAATCAGCAGTTTGGTAGTGTTTGCAAGTTTATGCTTCAGTGGTGTTCTTCATGATCATCTTTTATTTCTATCTTCTGGAACATTCTTTCCATCTCTTTTTGGAGTAGAGTTTTTCCCATGTGGTTTTCTCTATTTCTTCTCTTTACATAGGTTTGGTTGTGCTTGGGTACCTCATCAAGCTTTGTTGTCAGGACCCAAATTTTCTTTCAACAGTAGTTTTTAGGTTTTTAGCTACTCCATAAGTTTATCTTAAGGGGGGTGTTAGGGTAATAAGATATTGCTTTATTAATTAAATCAATTATTAAGTCACTTATTATCTCTAGTTTACTTAAGCTAAACTTTAGGCATATAATAATTAATTATTATCATGCAACTTAAGTTTTACCTATTAGGGTTTTGATCTTCTTTTGTAAGGATTGATCTCTTTGTAATTTCATTCATTCACTTTTGATAATAGCAATCTCTCTTTTTTCTCATCAAGAATGTCTCATCTATGGATCTGGAAATTCCAACCTCTATAGCTTTTCCTTCTCTCTTTCTGTGACAAGTGTTTGCATGCAAGTGATTCTTGGGAGTTGTGGGGTTGATCTTTCATCAACTTCAACAATGTTAATGGTAAAAAGAAGATATTCAAATAAAAAATTGTATCTATAAGGTCTATTGACTTATACCTATCGATCCATGTGATTGTGCAAGATCCTTGTCAAAGGCATTGAATAGCCTGTATATGTAAATTATTTATCTTAAGTTAGCCAAACAATTGTTCTAATTAATGTTAATATCTAAAAAAATATTTAACATGTTTTACTCAATGTTTATATCTGCACATATGGTTAATTTGGTCACTTCACTCATCAAATTCACCCATATTATAATCAATGAAAAGTTATCTACTTACAATGCTCTATATACTACAAATTACATAGAAGAAAAAAAATACATGATGCTTTCATAAAAATCATTGTATTGTTTTTGAATTCCTTACCTCTATTTTATGTGTGGTAG
This sequence comes from Cupressus sempervirens, assembly GCA_028749045.1. Taxonomy (NCBI): domain Eukaryota; kingdom Viridiplantae; phylum Streptophyta; class Pinopsida; order Cupressales; family Cupressaceae; genus Cupressus; species Cupressus sempervirens. The sequence continues at coordinate 268,287,346 of CM053787.1, read as the reverse complement.
CTATGCAATATCATTGTATATACTCTATGACACTAGAGTTCAACACATAATAGCTTAATTAAAAAAAATACAAGCTAAACACAATTCTATAAATAAATCATGACCCCATCATACTTGACATTGATCATACATTGACATACATTTCATTGAGCGTCATCACCATCATTGTACTTGTCACTTTGATCATCATCATCACCACCACCATCTTCATCACCACCATCATCATCTTCATCACCATCATCATGACCATCATCACCTTGATGATCACCATCTTCATCGGCATGATCATGATGATCATCATCATCATCATCACCATCATTATCAACATCACCAGAATCAACATCTTCTTGTTCTTCATCATTGTGTAATAGTCATCTGTGATCATCATTTACTTCATCTTTTGATTCTTTAGTATCTTCTTCTTCCATCACATTATACTTTATCGACCTTCCTCTTGGATCATGTCTATCAACAAATGACCAGCCCAATTTCTGTAGAACACCAAAGTAAAACACTTGCTCACATTGGCTTGGAAAAACATAAGGCTCATCTCCAACTCACTCAAATGACCTTGTATTAATCATTATAAATCCACTATCATGATCAATAACTATCCTATTAGAAACATTTTGATTTAGCCATAACTTGTGCCAATTGACAAAAAATAGAACTGATTTGAATGAATTAAAGTCACACTCAAGTATATCATCCAAAATATAATACTATAAATTTTTAAATTATTTAGGATGTATGTCATTTCTAGGTAAAATATTGGTGACGTCGAAAACTACACTTATCCCAGAATCACATTTTTTCTTCATTTTGTCTAACTTTTTAATTCAAAATTTATGGCCATGGTAGTACATAGCTTTGGGTGTTTGATCTATAATTATTCAAACATTTCAAGATTATATGCATCAATATATGAATTTATATTAAACTTTTGGGTCATGATTAGTAATCTTCTATGTGTCTTTCTATCTCTTAAGCCATATGCTAGATCAAGTACCATTGGCGTAACATTAAGATCTCCATTACAATGAACTTCTTTAATCAATGATGCAACACCATCCCATGTTAATGAGCAACCATTTTTTTGAGACTATTGAATCTATACCACCATCCAATCAAGATTGTTTGCAATATACAAATTTAGTGCATCCCACTCACGACAAACTATAAAGAAAACAACTAAACTAGTTAGAAATAACTTATAATAATGATATATAAGAATTAATTAACTACAATAGTATCTTATAAATACCTCTCACTTTCCTCAATCTACCTTTCCCCATAAATTACTCCCCTTTGAATCTATTAATAGAGTTGGGATACCAAATGTGATCTACATGGAGCTTTGATGCAAACTTGGGAAGATATTCACTAATGTACACCATAGTCTGGTATACTATTTATCCCTCTACCATAGAACCTTTAGAATGTGCTCTTTGTCGAACACAATTCAATCTCCTTAACTTGATGTACGCGGTAGTATCCTTGAGTATTGAAAAAAGTTGAAGGTAGACACTTTTGCATTTCACACATAAGCTATAAAAATTTTCTCTTCCAATAGTTTATATTTTTTTTATCAATTTCTTTAGATGATAACCACCTAAAAGAGATTCAACACACAAGAACATATAAATGAGATTTCAGATAAAAATATATAATAGATTACATAAAAAGTAAAGCAAGTCATAAATATAATATATGTGCAATAAATATAAGAAATAACACTTCTAACCTCATTTATCTTCCAAGATCATATATAACTTGTTTAATACTTTTGTCAAATTGGGGTGGGGGGATAAAGGTAGGATGTACTGCAATCATTAAAAAATGATCATTTCAATAAATTATAAAATAATACAATAAGTAGTACATGCAATTTTACAAATATATTGTAAATAGAGAACATGACTTACCTTGATGAAGGTATGCCAATCATGTGTTTTTAACCTTGGCCCAAAATCACCTTTCTTTGATACGAGGTTGCTTATATTTGTAGAAAATCCTATGAGAATTTTTTTTTTTTTTATGACTTCTTTTAATGCATCACTTTGTTGCTTCGTTAATAACCAAGGAAGGCACTCGTATTTATGTGGTCTCCATTGCTATTTGATTCAATGAAATCTTTCAATGCATGATTAGATTCATGAATGTCATTACAAATTTTATTAATTTTTTCTCTATCACTCCTTTCATCCAATATTTTCCATAGTGTCTCTGTTACATTCTTTCCAATATGCATAGCATCGAACAAATGTATAATTAGGAGATCCGTGTAGTATGGTAACCTACTAAATTGAGTAACATAACTTTTTATTCCTCTAGGAAGTTGGTCATTGATGCCTTGACAACTTTCATGAGCATCAATTACATCATTATTAAATAAATACAATATCAAAATATAAATTTCAAATTTTAGACAACAAACTAGACATTACCTTAGTGATTTAGTCGATCGTATTCCAACTTCCATAGATGAGGTGTCATTCTTCATGGCCTTGATATTGTCTCTTCTTTCTCATTAAAAATATATTTTTTTGTAATTTGATACTTATGATTATTGTGGAGAAAGTACCTAAACTCATCAAATACCTGATGTCCTAAACTTCTTGAATGATGAGATTTTATTTTCGGACCACAAACTAGACATGTGAATCTTTCCTTTGTCTGAAGACTTAAAAGATCATGTACAATTATCATATGCAACTTAAGCATACAAAAATAATGTGTAAGCATTATAACAAACTAAAAATATGTGATCTTAACAATATAACATACTGCAAAAATGAGTTAGCCTAGGGGCATCATGTATTGTCTATACAAACATTGCATGTAATTGTAATTGTCTTTATCCTATTGATCTAGAGATGTCATACACAGTGACCCCATTTCATAATTTCAACAACTCATCAATAATGGGCTCAATATACACGTTCATATCTTTAACTTGGTACTTACCTAGTAATTGAATGAACAAAAACATTACATAATTATTATGACCATTCTGATGCAATATTTATAAATTAATTTAAATAACTATTAAATAAAAAATTACCTAGTACAATCATTGACAACATTATGTGCTTCCTCTTTATGGACATCCAAGGAGGATTGTTGTTGTTAATAACAAAAATAGGTCACACTGAATAAACAGATTTCATATCTCCAAATGGATTGACAACGTCCGCTGCCAATAAAAGCTTGAGATTATAAAGTTCTTCATTAAAGTGTGGCCATGTTTTTCCTATCTCTTTAAATTAAGAACCATCTACAAGCATTCGCATAATGTCATCTTGACTTCTATTGTGTGCATGGTAATTCATAAATTGTGCCAAGCTAGTGCACCTAAATAATCTTTCAAGACATGGAATAATGAGAATGTACCAAACAACCTTGTAAGGTGTCTTTTTTGTTATTTGATCTAATCGATATCTACTAATATGACAATCAGGGCATTCTATTGCAAATTCATGTTGTTTATGATATAGAATGTGATCATCGGGACATGCATTTATTGTTTGATACTTCATTCCAATTTGATTTATAATGGTAGATAATTTTCTGTACAAATAAGGTAGAATGTTTGATGGTGGTAACAAAAACTCACCTATCAACCTACAACAACAAATATGAATTGTTAATATAATTAATAGTAATGGTATGAAAATATTGAAGATTACAAAAATGGCATACCTTAGCATATGTGACATTGCTACATTGGATAAACCATTCATAACCTTCAAGTTCACTAACAACACTATAGTAGAGAGAAGAGTTATTTGGGAGCCTTCATATAGGGGCTCGTGTTCCTTCTCAAGTATAGGTATATCAAGACCATCTTCGTCATCTTTATTAGATGCACTAGTACCATCATCATGAGCATATTCATTAGCTATGCCAATACCATCTTCTTCAATCATGTCCTCTGGCATATTATAATCTTTTTCCATGGGAGTGTTATCCTCAGCTTGGATATTCACACTTCCATGTTCCTCAAGTTGGAAATCCACATTTAGGAATCGATGAAAATCGTGGACCCCCTCAATGTGACCATGTTTCTTACAATGAATTTAGGCTATTGTGATTCGAATACTTTGATTCTTTAATCCCTTACACTTTTTCCAAGGACAATTACATTTATCAATTTTTCTTCGAAATTGAGACCACAATCTAGTAATTGTCTCGTTATTTTGTTTTGGGTTCATATTGCTAGGCATGGTCTTTCTTCACAAGAGAAAAATATCTACAAAATTATTGGACATGTTGCACTTAATGATTATATCTGCACATATGGTTTTGAAAGAAAATTTGGTGTAATTAATGTGTATATTTGCAAAAATATTGGACATGTTTTACTTAACATGTTTATATTTGCACATATGGTTTTGAAAAAAAATAGTCTAATTAATGTGTGTATTTGAAAAAATATTGGACATGTTTTACTTAATGTTTATATCTGCACATATGGTTTTGAAAGAAAAAAAATTGATCTAATTAATGTGTATATCTATAAAAATATTCAACATGTTGTACTTAATGTTTATATCTTCACTTATGGTTTTGAAAGAAATATTTGGTCACCTCGCTCAGATTCACTCATATTATAATCAATGAAAAGTAGTCTACTTACATAAAATTTCATTATTTGTGGTTAAAAATTTATTGTAAGGAAATTGGCAAGGAAGCAAGGACAAAAGTTAGAAGAAGCCAAAGATTTCATTATAAGTATCACCTCCCAAAATCCAATCATAGAAACAAAAAGAAAGAATTTGTAGAGATGCAAGATGGAGAAGCAAACGAGTTGGATAATGTTCCCATAAACTCAAAATTGTTGAATCTTCAAAAAATTTGGAATTCTTATATGTTCGATGTACAAAAAGCCAAAGTGGGGCAATGGTGTTGGGGCCCAAGGTCCTAAAAAATATGGTCAAACATCACATTTTGGTTGGATTAGGTGATTAATAAGTGTCCAACTTGACACATGACAATAAGTCAATCTCAAGCATCCTAGAATGCATTTTAGGCAAATTTCTTGCATGTTTAATAAGGCCTATGGGCAAGTTGTAGGTTAGTCTACATTGGTCAATGCTATGAGTTGACCAAAATCTTAAATTTTATGTTTTTTAGAGTTCTTGCATGATTTATCAAGTTTTGGTAGGCATTTGAAGTCATTTATTTGGAAATATTGAAAAGTTGCAAAATTTGTCAAAAAGTTGTCATGCAACTTTTCTTGCAATTTTGGAAGGTCAACAATCATAGTTGTATTTTGATTGAACAAGTAGTGGTGAATATCTAAGGTCAAGAGGCTTGGCCTATAAATTTAATTTTCTTCAACCTAAGAAGGTTGTTGGTGTTGTGACGTATGAAATTTGAATCAATAAAGCAATTTTTGGTGGGAAAATAAGTGCAGACAACAAGTATTATTTTGACAAGCAATCAGAGGAATGAAGTTACAGAAGAGGTTCATGATGACAAGAAGATCATGATGGCTCAATGAAAGACCAAAAATAGTATAAAATTGGAGTCTCTTGATGCAGAGGTAGTGTGTTATCCATGGACAATAAACACAATTGAAGTGCAAAAAATTGAAGTGAAAACAATAAGGTTAAAGTTGTTGAATTGGATGGACCCATCATTTTTGGAAATTGGTATATTGAACAGTAAAAGTATGGTATTTATGTCACCAAGGAAAGGTAAACCTTGTGTAAAGATGCAAAGTATTGGTTCATGTGGAGCAACTTTGAGTAGAGGTGGTGATGCAATGGAGCCTAGTGAGTTAGATCAAATCATGATCAACTCTCTTCATTGATGTTTTGGAAACCAAATGAATTTATGATGATCAAAGTGAAATAAAAAGTGCTTCAAGGATGATGTTAGGCTATCACAACCATTGACCCAAACAGGGAAAACCCCAATCACAAGGGAACCCTACAAACAAGCCAACTTATCACAAGTTGCTCAAATTGCACTATTTGACCAATTTCAGCATAAAACTCCTAAACTTCATGAAATGACCAGGGGAGACTCATACAAAAGGTAATGGTCTATTTTTTTCATAAATGGAATTGTTCAATGGCTAAAATCAAACTATGTAACTTTTAGCACATAGTTGCTTTGCAAAACCACTCAATAGGGCTAGTAGCCCTTATTGATGACAATCATACTTAATTTAAAATAAATCCACACAAACTAGGGAATAAATCATACATATTAGTATCCTTTTGGGGCTTACAAGACATACTAAAACACCAAGTTTTGAAATCATAAACAAGATTGGGTTTGTCAAGTGTCTTGCTTAGGCAATTAGGCCTAATAGGTCTCCATTTCCAAAGGAAGTATGCTTTTTAGAGTTTAACCTTGCAAAAAATGGTTTTAAAATATAAGTAAAAGAAAAAATAAGACACAAACCAATTTCCAAGCCCTAATGACAAAGCTAGCATGAGTTATGGGAGTTGTTGCATTCATTTCCTAGCATGCACATGGGTCCTACATGCCTAGGACATCAAATCATTAACTATTCCTTGCAAGTACAAGCCTAAAACAAAAGGAATATTATATTATATTTAAAATAATAGGATTTAACCACATTCCATTATATTCCCATGGTTATGCCTCAAAATCCTTAAAAACCCTAGGTTAGCAACTAATTCAGACCAACCAGTGCAAAAATGTGAATAACTTGAGATTGGTGATTGGTGGAGACTTAAAAAAAAATTAGTAAAAAATTTAACTCATTCTCCTATCCAAAAAAAAAAATTTCAACCTCTAGAGTGTTTTTATAGGTTCATACACCGTGTTACAACAGTCAGACTGTGGGAAAATAGGGTAATTTTATTGATTCAAAATGTGTAAATACATCTTATTTCCTATCACCCACCTAAAAGGGATTATTATAGAAATTAAAATGGTCATAAAAATATTTAAAACCTATATTTGGCTGTTGGTATTGGGTTTACATTAGTTTGCAAAAAGTTGCTAGAAGCTGCTTGACAACTTTTGAGCAATTTTGCAATTTTTACAAACTATATGCAAAATGTAATGAAAACTAATCCAAATTACCCAAATAGGATAAAAAAATGTCAAAACATAAAAATATGAAAAATCTTAAGTTTCTAATGGCTTTTACCACCTTTGACCATAGTTGACCAAGGGCTTATAATGTGTCAATCTTGGAACTAGGTCTTACAATTTGGTCTAGACACCTAAATGATAGTTCTAACCTATTCTAGATGTTCTTAGGACTTTGATGAGTTATCACTTATTGTGGGTTCTCCTACACTAGGTGGTCAATTTCCTCCAATCATGTTGACTTGATAAGTTTTAATCTCTTCATTAGTTTTTTGTGGAGAGTAATGATATAGCACAACCTATTCCTCAACAATTTTTGTACTTGCATCTCCAAATTGTATGTGTTTTTTATCATAGTTGACAAACTAATGATAATGTATCCTATGTCTAGAAATTCAATATCTAATTCAGAATCCATCATAAAGCACCTTTTCCCTGATCTAGTTGTGTCATCCCCTATTTGATTTGTTAGCACAAAGACATAAATTATGAGAGACATAAATTGTAGGAAAAAATAACTTATCTACTATTATTTTACTCTTGTTCATATACACATCAAATATCTACTCACTACTACATACTACCCAACCAAAAATGATACAGGGACTTGAAGACTAGTTTTCAAAGGCAAGTGAGATAGGGGGAAGTTGATTTCTAGAATATGTTGATCTATCTTAAACTTATAAGTAATCTTAAATAAAATATTTCATTTTTAGGACAAGGAAAATAATTGAGAACCTAGAATATAGTGACTATAGGATGATGAAGAAGTGATTAATAAATAAGTCTAGAGTTTGTGCACCCCCACCTTGTCCAACTTCCTCTCAACTTTATACATACAATGGGAAGCCATACGTGCAAGTAACAAGACCATATATTGAATAATCATGGTACTATTTAGCATAGCTATAAAAAGAAAGTTAAGCATATCATTGAGGAAATTGAAATAATTATGAAGTGATCATTCTTAGTAAGTTGGACAAAAGAACTAATGGTATAAGACTTTTTATGTAGAATATACAAAATAAAATACAATGGTAGACTATAGTGGATTCAAAATTATTATAAACAAGATTAATTAGGCATTTAAGTAAGAAAAATAACTTAGGTTTTCTTTCTTCTAATTATTTAATGAGAATAAATTCATTAATTAAACAACACCATGAGAATCTATATCACAACTAGCTTATCTATATCTATGAATAGCTTAATTTGCATTATGTAAATCCTAAACCTAAACCATGACAAACCTAAAGTAGACACTCGTATCAAACAATGACACTCAAAAAGTGAGCCATGAGCACTCTTCAATTATTTCAAAATATTATTATGTACTATGAATGGTAACTACTAATCCATTTTGTCTTGCATGGGCATAATAGAACAATGTTTGAGTTAAATTATTGCTTCTTACATTCAGTGTAAATAGGAAGAATATCTATAACATAGTATCTTAATGCATTAGGCAACACCCAACAGTTTCATGTTATATCTTCCTGCAAACATAAGGTTATGTATATTGGCCATTATTCCTACAAGATGTGTCATCAAACAAATAAAACTAGTTTGAAAATATTGTGAGTACAATTTTCATAGAGAAAATTGAAAAAATAACAAAATATGATTTTCAAGTACCTCAATCTTCAACAAATATGTTATGGGTGCATATCTATCAATTGCATTTCCATCGTTGTCAACCAAAAACTTAGTGAAGTTCCATTTTATGCTATCACCAAAAAAACCACCTTTGATTGATTTCAAGAACTTGTAAATAGGGGTTGCATTACTACCATTGACCTCAACCTACATCATCAAATTGCAATAAAAACACAAAAGAAAAAAATGTAATAACTTTGTTTACTAGTTAAATGAAACTTGAAAAAAAAAACAATTATTTTACAATAACATTGCCCATAAAATATGTATTAAAGATATCTAATAAGAAATCAAAATATAGCTAATATGCTAACCTTGCCAAAAGTGAGAAACTCTATTATAAAGTGAGTACATGCCACATCAAAGCTCCAAAAGAGGTGAGTGTTGTGGTGTCCACAACACACACCCCATTTCTCACTAGGAATGGGGACTCCCTACTTTTTTTTTTCAAAAACTACCAGACTCATAGTTCGAGAGTCAGAAGAAAATTGTTTGAGTTAAAGTCTTAGAGTCGTCAAAATTTTGAAAAACACAAAAACATTAGAAAATTTGAAAAACACAAAAAAAGTAGAAAATTAGAAAAAACACAAAAACATCAAAAAAAATTGAAAACATAAAAAAATCATAAAATTGAAAAACACAAAATATAAATATATATAATAATCACATGCATGTGCGCACACGCGCAGACGTATCGACACATGCACCGAGGCATGTTGCACACCCTGTTAGGATAAAACCACAAATAGAAATAAAAACTACATGCAAATATAACCAATAACAAAAAATAATAGATCCACAGAAAATGAACACAAGGCACCAAGATTTAACGTGGTTCACCTAATCCCTGGGCTACATCCACCAAACATCAAGTCCAATCTTATTACAATCTAGTGATTACAACCTGATTACAATCCGTAATCCCTTATAGCTCAACACCACCACAAGAACCAATTTTGCATCACACTATGAAAGAATCCCTAACCCTAAGCCCTTTTATACAAGTATTAAACTACTTTAGGCTTATAACATGTCAACCATAAATTAGCCATAACTTTAGTGGTGAATCTACGAATGGTACCAAAAAAAAATTTTTGGGGGTGATGCCCCGAACCCCACAAAATTATGGAGTATGTACAATACTTTCTTGATCAGTCACCACAATTTAACAATCTCCCACTCAAAGACTGATCCTGTAGTAATACCACTACCACATGGGGCTCCCACTGGATCAAACCACCCTGGACTCTACTATTCTTTTATTCATGTTCAGTCTATAAGACCAACCGAAACTAAAGAGGAGTTCAACTTCTCCCTTGTTACAACCTTTGTCAACATATCTACTGGATTGTCATTTGTATGTATCTTCTCTAGCTTTAACTGTCCATCCTCCAAAACTAATTGAATGAAATGATATTGCAACTGTATGTGTTTGGTCTTCGAATGCAGAGCTGAATTCTTAGCAAGATGAATGGCACTCTGACTATCTGTGAACAAATAATTATCCTTCTGAGGATGTTCTAATTCTTCCAAGAAGAACTAAAGCCATATCATCTCCTTGGCTTCCTCTATAGTAGCAACATACTCTACCTCTATAGTGGATAGAGCATTAATCTTCTATAACCTAGAAACCCAGCTCATGGCTGCCCCACTAATAGTAAAGACATAACCTGTAGTACTCCACTTGGTATCAATATCCCCTGCCAAATCTGAGTCAACATAGCCTTGTAAATTAGTAGTAGAGCCCCCAAAGTGTAAACACTTATTGGATGTTCCTCTCAAATATCTGAGAATCCACTTGATAGCATTCCAATGCTCAAATCCTAGATGGTTCATATACCTGCTAATGACTCCCACTGCATGCACAATATCTGGCCTAGTGCATACCATAGCATACATCAAGCTTCCTATAGCTGAAGCATAGGGTACCTTGGACATCTTATCCTCCTCTTCCTATGTCTTAGGACACATCTCCTTAGTCAATTTCAAATGACCAAGTAAAGGTATGTTGATAGCTTTAGCATTCTCCATAGAGAAATGTTGCAACACCTTCTCAACATAATTAGCCTGAGATAGCGTCAATGTTCTATTCTTCCTATCCCTACAAATCGTCATACCAAGGATTTGTTTTGCTGCCCCCAAATCCTTCATAGCAAATGCATGTGCTAACTGGCATTTTAGCCCCTTAATATGATCCATGTTAGACCCAGTTACAAGCATATCATCAACATATAAACATAAAATAATGTAGCTATCATCATCCAACCACTTAAAATAAACACAATAATCTAAATGAAACCTATTATAGCCTATTGGAAATATAGATGAAGTAACTGAGAGGGGAGGGGTGAATCGGTTACCACAAAAACAAGTCCAAAAATCCCTTAGATGTCTAAAATGCTTATTTACTACTGATACTTAGTAAATAGTGCAGAAATATTTTAACTCAGTAAGTTAACTAGTTACTGTTCACCTAGCATTCAAAGTTATTAATATGCATGTAAAGATTAACTAAATGAACACAAGAGACACCAGATTTAACATGGAAACCCAATATGGGAAAAACCACGAAGTAACTAGTCACTAATTTTCACTCTTCTGAAGTGAGCCTTGTTAGGAGCCAACCCTGTTAAAGGTTACAATACACACTGTTAGGTGTGACCTTGTTAGAGGATTTAATCACCTTGTTAGGAGTGGCCTGGTTAGAGGTCTTTAGAAAAATTCAACTGAATTGTCACCTTGTTAGAGGATTTACAAAATGGCTGTTAGACCAACTCTATAAAGAGATTCTGAATTCACTGTTACAATGATAAGAAAGCAACAATGAAATGATCTAAATGATATGCAACTTATCTTTTGCTGATTACAGATCTATGTTCTGCTTTACTGAATCCTTACTAATCGAATACAACTTTGTAGCACCTCTAGGATATCTAATCCTTCATCAGAATTCACTCATTATTCACTTATTCCTTTCTCATCCATATACTCGCTCTTCCATTAACTTTTTCACACTCACACACATACTCTTTATTCCACAACTTGAACATCTATATATATACCTTTTAGATTTATCAAGTCGGCTCATATATAAGTTACAACAACCAAAAAACATCAGTTGGCTACATTAATTCCATGAAATAAAATAATAAAATTGTTCATTGGCCAACTCATCTCGGTAACCACTATTCCAGAATGGTTTTCTAGTGTTAACCAAGCGAAGCTCAGTGAACACTACAAAACCTGCAAAAGTCCTTTGGAGATCGAGTGAACTTGGTTAGCACTAACCTTCCTTTACTGACCTTGTGAGCTCGGTAGAAGTTAACTTTCTAACACATTTCCTTTGATGACCAAGTGAGCTCGGTAGATACTAACTTTCTATCGCATTTCCTTTGATGACCGAGTGACCTTGGTAGAAGCTAACTTTCCTTTGCTAACATTATGAGATTGGTAGAAGCTAACTTTCCTTTGCTGACCTTGTGATCTCGATAGACTCTATCTGATGACTGATATGACATTTGTGTAACATCAAAGACAATATTCAATTAACAATTATATCCAACAATCTCCCTCTTTGGCATTGATGGAAACACAACATGTCATAGCAGAATGAAATTTGAAAACAAGTCTAACAAGTCTTTTCTTGTTAGAACAACTTTCTTTAGCAAACTCTCCCTCTTTTAGTAATCTCCCTCTGTGAAGGAATTACATAGAAAACCCTTCTTTCAAACAAATTTTAGAAAGATGTGACAGTAAAACTCTCCCTCTTTGACAACACATGCCAAAGACAACATACCTCAAATGAATTTTATTGTACCTTTAGTACTGATTCATATGCAATGTTTCCTGTCTATGCTGCATCAACTGATAGATCTTTAACTTGGTATGTTGATGCATCACTAAAACTTCATTTTAGTGAACTTCGGATAGGGGAGTGACCCCTAACTTACTTCTTAGATACAAGAATGCATCCTTAGGTAATGGCTTTGTGAATATGTCAGCAATTTGGTCTTTTGTATGGACATATTCCAATCTGATCTCCTTATCTTGCACCAATTCTCTAACAAAATGATATTTTATTGCAATGTGCTTGGTTTTGGAATGCATCACTGGATTCTTAGATATGTTGATTGCACGTGTGTTATCACAGAACATAACAACTGGTTCTTTGATTTCCACCTTCATGCCTTCCAATAATTGTTTAAACCAAACAATATTAAAACAGTTTACTACTACAGCAACATACTCTGCCTCTGCTGTAGATTGGGATGTACAATTTTGCTTTTTGCTTGTCCAAAAAATCAACCTCTTTCCTAGAAAGAATGCTCCTCCACTTGTACTTTTTCTATCATCAAGGTTTCCTACCCAATCAACATCAGTAAACACTTTTAAATCTAGATTACCTCCAAATTTGTACCATAAACCATAATCTTGAGTTCCTTTCAAATATCTCATTATTCTTTTGATTTCCATCATGTGATTTTCTCTTGGTTTTGCTGAAAATCTCGCTACAATACCAACTGCAAGGGCAATATTTGGTCTAGTATGAACTACATACTGCAACTTTCCAATCATAGATCTATACAAGGTTTGATCTACTTCTTTTGATTCATCTTCCTTGGTAAGTTTTAATCCAGTACACATAGGAGTCCCAACTGGCTTACAATCTTCCATACCAAACTTTTTAAATATCTCCTTGATGTATTTTGATTGAGTGATGTAGATACCATTTTTATTTTGTTGAATTTGAAGACCAACAAAGAATTTTATCTCACAAAACATAGACATTTCAAATTCCTTGTTCATTTGTTCTAAAAATTCTTTGCAAAGATCATCATTCCCTGTAAAAATAGTATCATCTACAAATATTTTTGCCCAGACAATCTTATCATCTGGTCCTTCCTTTATATACAAGCTACTGTTATCATTAGTTCTTTGAAAATCAATCTGAATAAGATAGTTATGCAATCTTTCATACCATGCTCTAGGGGCTTATTTTAGACCATATAGTGCCTTGTGTAATTTGCAAACCATGTTTCTTTTATTTGGATCAACAAAACCTTTAGGTTTTTCAATGTAAACCTCTTCATCCAGTATACCATTGAGAAATGCTGACTTGACATCCATTTGATAAACTTTGAATCCTTTGTGAGTAGCATATGCAAGTAAGGTTCTGACTCCTTCCAGTCTTGCAATAGATGCAAAAGTTTCTCCATAGTCTATTCCTTCTTCTTGAGCATATCCTTTGCATACTAATCTAGCTTTGTTTCTTGATACCTTACCATCTTCAGTCAACTTATTTATGAATATACACTTAGTTCCAATCACATTTTTATCTTTAGGCCTGGGTACAAGAGTCCATGTCTTTTTTTTCTCTAACTGCTCTATCTCTTCATTCATAGCCTCAATCCAACTATCATTTCCTAAAGCATCTTTGATATTTCTAGGTTCAAAATCAGCAAGTAAGCAAGTACCTTTCAACTTATTTCTTGTCATGGTTCCTTTAGATTTGTCTCCAATGAGCTGATCTGCTGAATGATGTCTCCTATTATATTTTGCTAATACAGGTTCTTTGCCTTTTGAATGAATTTCATTGTTATTCTTTTGCATTTTAACTTTAGGTTCTGGCTATTCTGGCTTGGTAGATATTGGCTTGAGTCCTTCAGACTTAGTAGACATTTTCTCAGTAGCATCTTAGTGTAACTCGTGTTGTTGTAGCTCAATTTGAACTTCTTGTAACTCGATTAATGATGACTCAGGAGTAGAAGATTCCTAATTAATTGGTATTATACAAGGTTCAATGAAAACAAACCTTCTATAATCTTTTGGTTCCCTTTTGCTTTCTTCTTTAGTCCTTTCTGCAAACTCATAAACTTTCACATGTGCACTTTCTATGACTTTGTTAGTAGACAAGTTCAAACATCTATATGCTTTACTTTTGCAAGAGTATCCCAAAAATATTCCTTCATCACTTTTCACATCAAATTTTCCTTTTCTAGATTCTTTCAAAATGTAACATTTACTTCCAAATGCTTTTAGATAACTTACATTAGGTTTATAGCCATACCATAGCTCATAGGGAGTTTTGAATGAGTCCCTTTTTAGCTGTACTTAGTTCAGAGTATGAACTATAGTACTAATAGCTTCCTTCTAGTATTTGATAGCAATGCCTTTTTCAATCATTAAGGTCCTTGCACAATCCATGATAGCACCTCCAAGATATCTAATCCTTCATCAGAATTCATTCATTATTCACTTATTCCTTTCTCATCAATATACTCACTCTTCCATTCACTTTTTCACACTCACACACATACTCTTTATTCCACAGCTTGAACATCTATATATATACCTTTCAGATTTATCAAGTCGGCTCATATATAAGTTACAAAAATTGAAAAACATCAATCGGCTACATTAATTCCATGAAATAAAATAATAAAATCCTTTTCTGGCCTACTCAGCTTGGTAACCACTGTTCCAGAATGGTTTTCTAGTGCTAACCAATTGAAGCTCGGTGAACACTACAAAACTTGCAAAAGTCCTTTGGAGACCAAGTGAACTCGGTTAGCACTGACCTTCCTTTGCTGACCTTGTGAGCTCAGTAGAAGTTAATTTTCTACCACATTTCCTTTGATGACTAAGTGAACTCAATAGATACTAACTTTCTGTCACATTTTCTTTGATGACCGAGTGATCTCAGTAGAAGCTGACTTTCCTTTGCTGACCTTGTGAGCTCGGTAGAAACTAACTTTCCTTTGCTGACCTTGTGAGCTTGGAAGACTCTGTCTGATGACTAATATGACATTTGTATAACATCAAAGACAACATTAAATTAACAATTGTATCCAACAATAGCCATGCTCATTCATAAACCTGTCAAATTTTAGATACCATTTCCGAGGTGCTTGCTTCAAACCATATAAACTTTTCTTCAATTTGCACACTAAGTTCTCCTTACCTTTGACCTAAAATCCTTGTGGCTGAGCCATATATATTTCTTCATCCAAATCACCATGAAGGAAGGTTGTTTTAATATCTAGTTACTCTAAATTCAAATCTTCAGTAGCCACAAGACTTAAAACAGTATGGATAGAAGTCATTTTAACAATAGGAGAAAATATCTCATCAAAATCAATTCCCTTTTTCTGTGAAAATCCTTTTACAACTAACGTGGCCTTAAATCTTTTCTTACCTCCTTCCTCTTCTTTCAACCTCTAAACCCACTTATTTTGTAAAGCCTATTTACCTCCAAGAAAATTGCACAAATCCCATGTCTTATTCGTTAGCAAAGAGTCCACTTCATCTTTCATTGCAGACTCCCACTAAATCTTAGTATCCACCTGCACAGCTTCATCATAACTTTCAAATTCACTAGCATCGGTAAGTAAAATACAATACAAAGAGGGAGAAAATCTTTGTGGAGGTCTAATTTTCCTTGTTGACCATCTAATATTCACTAGTGTGTGTGGTATTTGTTATTGCAATTGTTGCACATCATGAGGAATGGCTGGAACATCAACTTTTGTAGTATGATCCATCACTACATAATCATCTTCTTTCTTCTCATGTTGTTGCAACAGATCTTTGTACAACACTTTCTCATTGAATATGACATCCCAACTTCTTGCAATTTTATGATTTTCAAAATCCCAAAGCCTATAACCAAATTCATTAATGCCATATCCAAAGAAGAGATATTTCTTTGATTTATCTTCTAGCTTGGTTCTATTTTCAGAGTCTATATGAGCAAAAGCTTCACAACCAAAGGTCTTGACAAAATAATAACTCACCTTCTTACCAGTCCATGCCTCCTCTAGAATACCATAGCCCAAAGGAGTAGAGGGACCTCTATTAATCAAATATATTGCAGTATTGATAGCCTTTGCCCACATGTGTAAGGGCAACCCAGCATGCAACCTCATGCTCCTTGCGCACTCCATTATAGTTCTATTCATGCATTCAGCCACTCCATTTTCCTATGGAGTCCTTGGAATAGTTTTCTATCTATGAATACCATTAATGGAGCAATAATCTTCAAATTTATGACTGCAATACTCACCACCATTATCAAATCTGAGACATTTTAATTTCATACTAGTCTCATTTTCGACCAAGCATTTCCATTTCTTAAAAGTTTAAAATACATCAAAATTCTGTTTAAGGAAATAAAACCATACTTTTCTAGTTGCGTCATCAATAAATGTAACATGATAATGAGAGCCACCAAGGGAAGATACCTAAGTTGGTCCCCATACATCTATATGCACAAGCTCTAATTTCTCCTTTTTGTTTTCCTTCCTAGTCTTTATAAATCTCACTCTTTTGTTTTCCATACACACAAATTTCACAAAAATCCATATTAACACATTTAAGACCTGTTAAAACTTTCTTTGAATGAAGTACTTTCATACCTTTCTCACTCATGTGCCCAAGTCTGTTGTGCCACAATTCTATATCAGAATCTACAGCAGCTATTTGTTATCCCTGCTTAATTGTAGTAATTGTTCTTGAACATTCTTTTTTCTCTAAAACAATCAAAGTAGAAGGAACAATATGACCTGTACAAAGATATAAGGTGCCTACTTTCACACCTTTTGCTACTACAAGGGAACCTTTTGAAACCTTCCAATTTTTATCATTAAAAGTAACTACACAACCCTCATCACCGAGTTGCCCTGCTGAAATTAAATTCCTACTCAGCCTTGGAACATGTTTTACCTCATGTAGTAGCCAATGATTCCCATTCTGCAACTTAATATTAATTTTTCCCTTTCCAACAATCTGACAGGGTTCATTATCCCCCAAATAAACAAGCCCAAAATCCCCTTGGACATAATCAATAAAATAACCTCGATGAGGTGTAGCATGAAATGAAGCGCCAGAATCTAAAACCCATGAATCATCAACACTTTCTAAAGACAAAAGAAAAGCATCGTCTTCTGATTTGTTACTTACCAAATTTGCCTCCTTATCTCATCTAATTTATCTCCTTCATGTTTCTTTCAATTTTAATAATCTTTCTTTTTATGACCTGGTTTCCCACAGTACCAATAGTCATTCGGTCCTCTCGATTGAGACCTCTTCCCCTTTGACTTTCCTCTTGATTTCCCACGATTTCTAGAGTTTCTCTCTAAGTTGTTCTACCCCTACTTTGTGCATTCAAAGAACTTCTTGATGTAGATCCACTTGAGGATTTCCTATGAGTTTCCTCACTAAAAACAATGCCAATCACATCATCATATTTTAGGATACTAGATCCAGGAACAGAATTACTCATTGCCATTACCAAGCCATTCCAACTTTCAGGCAAAGAACACAAAATCAAGGGAACCCTAATTTCTTCATCAAAATTGATATCCATAGAAGCTAACTAACTAATAATAGAATTAAACTCATTTAAATGATTTGCAATAGATCCACCTTCTTCCCTTTTCATATTGAATAAACACTTCATGAGAAATACCTTGTTTGAAGCAGAGGGCTTTTCATACAATGTCGCTAGGGTTTTCATCAACTCTTCTATCATCTTTGCTTTTGTAATATTAAATGCCATTGATGGTGCTAGGCATAACCAAATTCTTCCAAGTGCCTTTCTATCCAAAAGATTCCATTCATCATTTGACATAGATCCCTG
Source organism: Cupressus sempervirens (assembly GCA_028749045.1). NCBI lineage: Eukaryota > Viridiplantae > Streptophyta > Pinopsida > Cupressales > Cupressaceae > Cupressus > Cupressus sempervirens. The sequence continues at coordinate 268,268,976 of CM053787.1, read as the reverse complement.
ATTCTTGGCTTTGCCTTCCAACTGCTTCCATAAATCTTTCTGATAAAGATAGTCTTCCATTTGCATCTTCAATAACTAGAAGTTCTGCCCATTAAACCTATCAACCCTCAGCTTATGCTCATCTACCATTTCTCCCACTCAATCATGAGACTTTCCTGCAGAGGATAACTGAAAGACAACCTCACTCTAATACCACTTGTTAGGATAAAACCATGGACAGAAATAAAAACTACATGCAAATATAACCAATAACATAAAATAATAGATCCACAAAAAATGAACACAAGGCACCAAGATTTAACTTGGTTCAACCAATCCCTGGGCTACCTCCACCAAACAGCAAGTCTGATCTTATTACAATCTAGTGATTACAACCTGATTACAATCTGTAATCCCTTACAGCTCAACATTGCCGCAAGAACCAATTTTGCATCACACTATGAAACAATCCCTAACCCTAAGCCCTTTTATACAAGTATTAAACCACTTTAGGGTTATAACATGTTAACCATAAATTAGCCATAACTTTATGGCAAATCTACAAATGGTGAATCCCTGAACTCCACAAAATTATGGAGTATGTATAGTACTTTCTTGATCAATCACCACAATCTAACACATCCAACCTAGCATGAGGTGGGAGGTTATAAAACCCCCGCCCAACCCATCAACACTTCACATTTTTTAATTTTCTTTTCTTTCTCCTTGCAACCAAGTGCAGAGGTATGACCAACATTGTTTCCCTTGGCATTACATGTTGCACACAAAATGTAGGTCTCGCACCTTGCGATGTCGCATGGCCGCCCAACCAATATTTGGTGCCATTTTTTTTAATACCATGCCTACCTTACTCAATACGATATGTGTTGGTTTTGGCACCATGTGCCCAGGCTCAATGCCACACACACCCAAACCCTTAGGCACCGCTCATAAACCCTACTGCAACCCACAACTTTTGGTCGTGCACTCACGTAGCGCTACGTTCCCTCCACTAGTGCCACGCACCCAAAACATTTTTTATTAATTTGTTTATTTTTTGATTAATTAATTTTTTTGAAAAAATATATATATATATACATAATTTAAAGTTTTTTAAAAATATATAAAATAAATAAATAAATAAATAATTTTAAAAAAAGTAAATAAAATGGCCAAAGGGGACTTTTTTTTTATGCTCATTTTAATTCGTTAGCTTTTGCATTATCATTGACCTGACTAATGTTGTTTTTTTCTCATAATGTGTAGGTGATCAAATGGCATCCACATCCGGATAGCACCCAAACCTGTCGTGTTAAAGTTTCAAGGTGTACCTTCAAAGTCAAGATTCCATGATTATTATGTTGAGATCATAGATACCAACCTTAGACACAGAGACTTAGGAGAATTCCTAAGAATTTGCAACAAGCCAACAAAGATGTCAGCCATGATGTCTGCATTGATCCATTTCGGATTAGTGAGCATAGCATCACATCCTGTGTTCATACAATCAACTGAACTGATCATGGCCTTGTCATAGCATTTCATTCCTGATGAAAGAGTAGTCAAGAGTATCACTGGAGATGTGTTAGATCTATGACCTAACAAAATTGAGAGGATCTTTCATCTTCCTAGAGCAGACCAGTTCATCTAACTTTCCTATGAAACAACTAAATGATGGTATAGGGAGCATCAACAAGAGGCCATTGACATTATATAAACCTCATACCTCATTGAGAAGCCTCCTTGAGGAAGGATAATGGGAAAAGTGGATATGACTCGGGGATACAGGAAACAATACATTGGATACTCTATCATTCTCCTAAGCAGAGTCATGGGCTTACCTGCAGCGAGTCACCTCAATACTTTCATGGTCAACTTTATTGAGACCATTAGATAGGCGAAGATACCACTAGACTGGGCCACCACACTAAGTGATAACTTGTTTGAGAAACTGAGGACATTGAAGGATAAGAAGAGGTTTTACATAACTTCTTACATGGTATATCTACTTGCAGTAAGGGCAACAAACTATCCTAGTTTGTATGAGAGAGGCAGTATGCAGGATCTCAATGCTTAGCCATACATATTCTACCCTCAGTTGGTGAAGAAGAAATTCTCAGTGCAGAGCAAAGAATATAGAATTGTGAATGATGCATTCATCTTTGCAATCATTCAATTCATTAAGGGAGACTATGGGAAGAGGTTATTTGATGAAGCCAAAGCACAAGTCATAGCTCTCAAAGCCTACTTCATCTAGTTCAAAACATTCACATATCTGAAGCTCCCGAGATACCCAAGTGACAAACTGGTGCTATTGGAGATTTCTTGATAGATTGAGTCAGCCTATGAGAAGATAAAGAGACAACGAAGACCTTTCTGGGCATGGCCCTTGGTCATTGGACCTTATCAGGTGAAGAGGAAATAGGATATTCCTTCCTTCGACTGGGAATGGGAGAACTACCCTCTTGAAGAATACAACTCTCCCCAGCCATATTTTGACAATGTCGGGAAAGTGGAGAGTTTGGTAGAAAAAGACTTCCATCATGAGGATATTGTTGAAGATCACTAGATGAATGCCACAAATGACTACGATGCCTGCATTAGGGACTATTGTAAGATGAATTTTTATCTAGCAAAAAAGGCTCTACAGTTGAACATCTTGGAGGAGATAAAGCAACAAGATTCTAAGGAGTTATTGGACCCCTTGTTCAATGTAGATAAAATTGGTGAAAGACCCATTATGAATGCTGAGGTTGACAAGGAGGAGGCTAATGATATTAATCATCGAGTGAGGCATGTCATCAAAATGACAAAGGATTAGATCAAGAAACCTTTTCCACTTGATCCAATTCCTGACATTGTAATCTTCCATGCACATGCTCGCCTAGAAAGAGGTAGAGGAAGGAAAGTAACAATTCCTACCTTCGCAGCTCAGTCTCCTATTAGGACAGAAAGAGTGTACCAGATTGATTGCCCAGTTGGATATTATCACCCTCCTAAAAGGAAGGGAAAGAAAAAAAGAGAGGAACTCTCCTTAGAGGATTCAGACAGAAAATACACCTCCCTAGCAACAGGAATAGAGTCCACAAGGGTCCCAAGATACTGGACCTACCCAAGTCCAAGATGAACCATATTTGCCTCCCATTGTGTCTACTCAACTAGAAGAGGGAGAGATTCCACAAGTATTCATTCCTCCTGTGCAAGAAGAGCCAACTTCTCCTTCTACCTCCAAGAAAGAAAAAAAAGAGGATTAACTAGATTCAGATGAAGAAAAGGAAAAGGATTAGTAGAAAATTAGTGCCCAATCCATCTATTCCTAAAATTATTTTGGAGGGAGACAAAGAGGAAGAAGAAGAAGAATTAGGAGAGGAAGATGAACAAGTACCACCTACAGGGAAGAACTCGACTAGCTAGAGCCACAGAGTTGCAAAGGAGAAAGAGTGCCATGAGTACCCCACCATCCACTCAAGTAGAACCTTTAGAGCTCTTTTCTTTAGAAGATGAAGTACAGTAGTGGGTGGATGAGAAAAGTGAAGAGGGTGATGATGTTTTCTAAATGTCATATTTTGATTTCATGCCCATAGGTAGAGAATTGTTTGGGGATAAGATTAGGGACACCTCTATAGGTGAACATCAATAGAAATACTGGATGTAGATGTTGGTAGATACACAAGGTCCTGATCTTACTCCTCCCTCTCCATCATGAGTTACAGTGGGAGAACAGGACTCAGTGACTCATCCACTTTAGAGTTTTGAGGAAGAGCATGTTTGGAAGGAACCAATATTAGAGGAGAGATCGAAAAAATGGCGACAAGTGAAGTGTCAGAAGGACAAATAGTGGAATGTTCTCAACCACTTTCCCAAGACACCAAGGTTTAGGCTACAAGGTCTATTGAGATTGAGGTTATAGAAGAAGAGCTCTCTCAATAGGATACAACTCCTAGTAGGAGTGACAAAGGGAAGGAAGTTGCAGAACATACTTCGTCATTGTTAAGAGCCAAGTCTTTAGTAGGATGCATCCCTAGATGGATCTCAAAGGAAATAATGAGGAGTACTAAGCCTCAATTTCATGCTTTAGAGGAAGAAATTTGTTACATTGCAAAGATCTTGAACAAACCTAAGTCTCCATCCCATGAGGCAGCACCATTGGTGTTTGTCACCACCATACGAAACCAGGATTTATTTGCACAAGTAGCTCTCCCTCTTGAAGGCATAGATGCAAAAGGCCTTAGCCTCAAAGATTATGACTTGAAGGATGTTATGTTGGGAAGGCCTACATGGGATTTAGCCCGAAAAATGATGACTATGGGAGTCAAAGAGGTCCTCAAGTACATGGAACAAGAGGAGATTGAACTCCAAGCACTTCAAAGGCAAGTTGAGATCTTAAAGGGATATATAGCCAAGGTTGTTGGTCCTCTTGATCTTGAACACCCTGAGCATACTTTGAACAATGTACTTAGAGAAGGGGGAGGTGTACAATTAGACCCATTTTTGAGAGCTTCTCAAGAATGGCGAGAAATTTTTGAGGAGAAAGGTGTCACTATTATTACAAGGAATTTGAAGTTACTGCATGCTATGTAGGAGAACATGAATAAGATCATAGAAATTTTAAAGTAGGACTTCAATATCATGGATGAGGTACGTGCCTAGAGTAAGGATTTTCAGACTCTACAAGCCATAAAGGGCCAAAGATATCAGGTTTTGATCAATGTATATACCAGAGAAGAGGTAGACATGATTGATGATTGGATAGAGAAAATAGTGGATAGCAATAAAGTAATGGAGACATTACACGAGGAGATCCATCGGCTCAAGGACCAAGCCCAAGAGTGGATTTTGGAAGTAGAGAGACACTATAGTGATGCATGCTTCGATATTTTTGAAGATGAGGAACAAGAGAGGTTGTTACCTGTAGAGATAGTAGTGGAGAATTTTAGGAAGATTTTTGTGGAGGTTGTTGATGATGAAGACATCTAACAAGCCTTTAGGACAGAAGAAGCTCTGTTAGATTTAGATACCAAACTTAGAGATTTTACAGAGACTCGAATTGAGGTGGATAACTACAAGCAGAAGGTCAAAGATAAGTATGAGGCTTTAGATCTTCTAGATGTGGCTAAGATAATTGAGATGATAGAGAAATTCAAGGGCAAACATCCAAACATAGCTTTGGGATTATGAAAAATGAAACCCAAATGCCAGAATTTCAATTTTGACACTTAGTAAAATTTTGAGTTTTTGACCATGTCAAGGTTCATAGCTCCGCAGGTGCGCAGATCCATAGGTACATGGGTCCGTAGCTCTAAAATTTAGAGGTGCATTGACAGTTAACTATTTGTTCCAAAAATAGTGCTTTCCATGCATTGGGAACACATTCTGACAGTAGTTTAACTTCGAAACACACCTAATAAAGGACTAGCTTCTATTTTTGGCACCTCCCAACACTCCTACTTTGACTGAAGGATTCCTCCTACTTTGTCTCTCATGTTTTCTTTATTTTTGACATGTAAAGGGCTCATGCATCCAATTAATGAATAAAATATGGATAGAGTCCCTCTACATACCATATTAATTGCTAGTCTGTATATATTTAGTTTATTTTATTAGTTTAAAGCATTTTATTGCATGAAGATATCTCTCACTCTTAACACAAATTGAGGAGACGATTTCTTATAAATACCCCATTGTAATATGTAACAAGCATTTCCATTATTATGTAATAAAATTATGCTTTTGGTGCTAGCATTCAGAGTGTAGTCATTCTTGCCTAAATGTTTTATTGTTTTGTGAATTTTGTTCATGGAATTGTGATTGAGCCAAAGGTTTATTGCATTGTTTCTGGTTGTGCGATCTTTTAGTTATGGTGTTTGCTATAGATTTATAAATTTAATTGACATATCGAGCTTGAGAAGAGATCATTAGATTGTGCCTACATAACTTATTGTCTTGCATGAGCATGCTTTTGGTGGCCTTGCAATTTGATGAAAGGTGAAATATCATATTATTGTTAAAGTTTCTCACCGATGATTGCATTAGTGGATTCTAGGAAGTGCTACTCCTATTTTCATTAGTTTCCTACTGATTTATTCGAAAGCTTAACTCGCAATGTGTTGTTTTGTGTAGCTTATGTCCATTTAGGATTTCAATTTCATTTTATTTTCTTTTAGTTTCATTATTTTCTTTGCTAACCCCTCGTTAGAATATCAATTCATTTTAGTTGCACTATTAGAATTGCATTCATTGAAAGACTAGAAAATACAAAAAACATTGTTCTTTTGTGTGTTATTTTGAGACAATGAATAGATTTACTTCATTCTAAGATTATAATCAGAACCAACAAAGGCCTCCTTGTGAACAATCATATTTATCTTTAACTAAGCAGACTTTGGTACATTGCAATACAAATATTGAACCTTGGAGTTGATCCCAAAAAGATTAGCTTTTCAAGAGAGGAATTGTGCAATGGATTCTTACCGTTGACCTTGTGTAAAATGACTGCCTAGTAGGGAGCTATTCAAAATTAATCCCCAAATCACTGCCTAATACCCGACCTACATAATGTAATATACATGCTAATTACATAATGTAATATGCATGCTGATCTATGTTTTTCAAAGTTTCAAAACAAATTATACAAAATATAGTCAATTACAACATTTAAAATTATGCATAATCAAATTCAATGATACCTTGCTGAATGTAATTTAAAACATTGAAATTGAAGTTGTTATTAGTATTTACATAAAATAATAAGTTTTCTACCATCTATAAAGTAGTGACTGATTAGTTTTATTTTTGATTATCTATAATGTTTAGACCTTTCAAAACATATTGTTTTTATTATCTATATTATTTTGATAATCAAAATCTCCAGAAAAATACATATAGCTAATTTAATCAACATCTAGAAAAACATACACCATCCAATCTAATGATACATTGAAAAATGTAAATTCAGAATATTGACAAAAACATAAATAGCTTTAAGGCTGAACTTAAATTATACACTCATGTTTTAACTTATATGAATGAATTTCACTAAATTTTTCATAGAATCTCATTTATTAAACAATTTTTTGTAAGCTTTACTTTACATGAATCAACCATTTGAATCAAAATCAAATTCAACTAATTTGAAACATCTAAATATTAGACCAAATCAAAACCAGAACCAAATTTTCAAAAAATTGAGAATAGGCTGCTTAACTCACCTAGCAATGCTGCAAACCCCAAAGCAACAACAAGATACACCAATATTAACAAAAACAACAATTTGAATTGAAAACAATCATAAATCATTCACATAAACACAATAACTAATTGACTATTAATGCTACAAGTGAGAGATTATTGAGAAGATTGATGAATTAACATTCCAAGACTCACTTGTCTTTGCTGTTTTAGGTTGCCATCTTGTAGGTTGACACCATACCCTTGCTCTTTATAATGGAGTTTGTTTAGAGTCTATAACACACTTGTTGCTATATGAAGAATAAAAGGTATCGGCATTCAAGAAATGTGATAGAGGCTTGTGTATAAGCTACATGGTGTTTGGATGGTTGTAACCATTCATTAGATGCTGAAGAATCCATTGAAAGAGTTCAACAGCCAAGATAATGGAGGTTTGAAGTAGTTTCTTAAAATAGCAATGAAACCCTCATTAAGGCTAGAGTTTGAAGGTTTAGTCATCTCCACAATGGTTAGGTGCCCGAAATTCAAAATTTTGGACACTCTTGATAAGGTAAATGTGTAGGCAAGTTCATTTATCCAAGTTCTTTGAGGGTTTTGTGAGTTTGTGGGTTGAGTGTGTCTTTAGGCCTATTAGCCAAGATTAGGGCCTACAATTTGAATGCCTTAATGAATAGTTAAAAACCTAAGATTTTAAATTTTAGTAGAGCTCAGTATTAGGTATCTGAATCCTCCTTTAGTTTTGGTAGTTTTTTTTTGAAAGATTTTGATTTCTTGCTTAAAAATCCATAGATAAGGCTACAAGGAAGAGCCCTCGTTAGGTCAATTTGCTAGGAGTGGTGTTTGGAGCCTACTAACGTGCATGGAACCTTAATAATGTATGAAACCACTTTTCTTATGGTTAGTTAAGCCCTTGGAAGCATTTGGGTTATGGATTTTACGAAAGATCCTAGAGGGTGTAAGGGAGTGAAGGTGTTGTGTGGTGAGAGGGTAATTGTTTGTGTTTGTGAAGATCTAGGTAGGGACACTAGGAATAGATGAGTGTTGCATGAGAAGAAGGCCAACCATCTGATCTCTAGCCTCATGAGAGTCCTAAAGGACTAATGATGATATGCTTAGTAAAGCTTGGAAGATTAAAAATATTACTACAACTCTTTTCTACAATTTACAATAAGTACATTACAAATATTTTCCAAATATTAAAATATAATTATATATATTTTTAAAAATTACATAGAAATAAAATAATATCATCCTATTAAATTTCACATACACCTTTCTATTGGTGATTCTTGTACCCTTTGTAGAGAAGTGCTAACAAATAGATAAATCATATTCATGACTATTTTTATGCCAAAGGCATACCTATACTAAAGTTTTTGAACTTCAGAATTACATCTATAGTTTGGTTTATGAGCGAGCAATGCAAGATGATGGAAAATGTCATTGATTGTCTCATTCTTACTCGCCACTAAAGATAAGACACATTTATCATGCAAGATGATGAAAATGTCTCTGATCATTTAATTATTACTCACCACATAAGATAAGACATGTCTATCATTATGCTGAAGGGGAAGAAAAATCATTCAGTTTTCAATCAACTATCTAAAATGTACGAGACATGTGCAAGTCAATTAAGATATCTACAACCCTTTTTCTTTACAAACAAAATTTTGATCCACCTTTGTTCTGACCTCCCAACAACTTACAAAGTCCCAAAAACAATTTCACCATTTTAGATGTCTTCAGATATTGTATAAGTCTTCTGATAGTTTCACTTTGATCTATTGCCTATGGGAAAAAAAAAATCTTAATTCTTTTGGAGATTATCTTTTAGATTTTGGAGCTCGAGCAGGCTAAATCAGAATGTGTTAAATGAGAATGCTTTAAGTAAGGTAAAATTTATTCTCCCTGTCATTCTATTTTTGCATATGAATGTTGAAATTAGTTTGAATTATATTTCTACTATACAATTTCATTCTTTTATATTATCTCCATATTCCAAAACTTCCTATTCCAATTTATTTCTAATCTTCCAGAATTTATACTGATCTTTACCTTATCCACTTTCTTAACATGAGAAAAGAAGTTCCAATTTAAGGAAGGAGACCTTGTAACTTTAGACATGGAGTCTACTTGGAAAGATATGGAAGCATATTTAGGGACCATTCCATCTAGTTGAAAATATTCTACCTTACTATCAAGAAATTCACTTATAATTTCTTCAGAAGAAATAGCCATAGCCCCTACAACCCCAAAGGAAGTTTGAGAATGCCTATAATGTTGTACCATGTCATCTAATTTACAAATCAAAAAAATCTAGTAAATATAAATAATAAAATGAGATTCACATCCATGAGCAAAGCTCAAACAAAAGCTTCTAAAAATGTAATATGATAAACTAATAATAATAATATTCATGTACACTTAGTACATCTATGCACATCTTTGGAATTAATTCCTTCCATAAATTTATATAAATTGCATTTTCAGAAGAAAAGTTGTACAATTGCCTGGATTTTGTCTATATTTGTTTACTTATATTTTATATATCTTCTGAATCTAGCCAATAAGGAACAATTGCTTAGATGTTTCTGAGCATTCTTAAGAAGAATAAATCTTATACAAATATAATACTTAATGGTCCAACCAATTGAACAATGAAAGAAGATTCATGTAGAAAGAGCATAAGAGGAACTTCCCTTCCCACAAAAGTCATTGTTAAATGACTAGTGTTCTTCAAAGTCATTGTGAAATGACACTCAACCTAAAAACTATTTTTTAAGGAAACAAATGAGGCTTCAATTCTTCAACATCAATACCAACTTACTCTACTTTTCACTATGAAATTAGCTTTTAGCTTCCTATTCTTCAGAGGAAAATTTGCAATAACTAGAACTTCAAAATGGGTACACAATTTGTATGCTCAAAACTCATTTTGATATATTCTATTAAGTTATAAGTTCCTCCTACACACTCTAAAATTGAATTATATACAAGTACACTTTCATTTAGTAGTTCTCCTTCACATTGTACAACATATTACATCAATTGATAAAGATTATTTGTCGTACATAAGATTCCTTTTCAACTCATGAACACTAGTAATGAGTCAAGATATATTAAAGGCCTGATCGTGGGGATTAAATAAGAAATATTTTCCCAATTTCAAATGCTTTAATATTTTTTTTGATCAAATAAATTATCTACTATGATAAGGAAGAAATAATGTGTTGTACATATGTGTTTTTATTATTATCTTCTTTGTTGGGTTTCAATGGGATTGGGGGCCCAAAGACCAAGGTTCAAAACCTAACAGAGAAGCCCCTGTATCTCCATCTTTGAGTGGGAGCCATTTTAAGGAAGTCCTCTAGACTCAATCCTGGTTGCACCAAAACACTCAATTGCAAAGACATCTATAGTGAGTATTCTCCAACAGAGGGGCATAACACATTTTATTACTATGGAAACTATGAGTCCTACCTTTGGATTCCCATAGATGAAAATACATTAACCAGGTGCATCATCTTGGGTTAGTTAATATCAAGAAAAATGAGGAATATTGAAGATTTGAAAATATGTACTTGTATAGGCTACTTTGCTAGTACCAATAGTCGCAATGGGAGAAGGCTACATTAGTATTCTTTATTTTGGCAAAAAATGGCACTAAGTTTTTAGAGATTGGTGCTTCAAAATTAGATTTAAAATGGTGCCTTAGTTTTTTAATAGTAAATATCTTTATTTGGGGGGGTTTTGTGTCATTTATACTAAATGTGGAGAGATTTTGTTTCTAATTGATGAAAAATCTATAAATGCATTAAGTGTGTCATTAGTTCATGAAATTTCAAATTGATTGAGTATATAAGAACAAACAAGCTCAAAAACATAAACTTAACTTCAATCAAGGCTAGGGAAACCAAAAATGGATATAGAAACATGAAGGGTTTGAATGACACTCATACCTCAAAATGTAAATTCCATAAGCCACTGATCAACATCCATGACCATTGGGAGAGGAAGAAAGGCCCAATTTCTTGGGTGATAGAAAGGGAATTGCCTTCAATGAATGCCACACACCAGATGCTCCAATAGTGTGTAGAAACAAAATGAACATGAAAGTAACAAGTAACAAACAAACTTTTGCATTTTGTTATTTGAACCCAAGTTGGTCAAAATTTTGACTAACTTGGGAAACCCTAACTTTGGTTGAAGTTTTGACCAACTCGTGCATAAAAACAAAAAAAAAAAGTTATTGAACAACTCTCTACTTGAGTTGGTCAAAAATTAAGGTCAAAATTTGACATATAATGTACTAGTGTAAAGGTTACAAAATACACTATTACATTGTTGAAATTCTTTAGAATAACTAGGAAGGGGGCATGAATCAATTATCCAAGGTCCAGATGTATAAATAAAACTTTTCATAGCTTAGTGAACCCATACAATATTTATACTCATGCATGCATCCATAAGATTATGCAATCACTTAAAACTGGTAGATTAATGTCAAATCAACTTACAAAAATGTAAAGCATGAAACATAATAGATTCATCACACACATCACACAATGATTTATGTAAAAACCCAATTTGAGAAAAACCACCAGTAACATGCTACTCTTTTCACTCTTCTGAAGTGATGCCCTATGAAAGATTGACCCTATTAAATGTTACAATACAAACTATTAAATGTGACCTGTTAAAGGATTTCAATCACCTTGTTAGGAGTGAGCCTTCTTATAGGATTACAAATGACTGTTAGGTTAACCATAACCCAAAGGATTTACCCTAGACTGGTACAATTTTTAGATAGTAACAGTAAGGCTTGATTCGATACAACTTACAACTTCATTTGCTAATTACAGATCTCTATTCAATCCTCCATTCTACTTGGCTTTCACTCATTGCAGCTCTAATACCTTTCTCACCCTTTAAGCATTCATCTCCTTAAGCCTTCTTACTTAAAATTCCATTACAGACTCTTCTCTTAGGTCACTTGATGAAGCAAAACCCCATGACTCCTTGTCTCCCTTAGGTTCTCGCACATGACAACCTTGCTTCATGACTAGTCATTCCCACTAGTACATTTAAAGCTAAATTTTGACCTTAAATTTTGACTGTCAAATATGAATTTCTTTTTGGTCATCATTATAAAGGAAACTTTTGTTTTTTTTTAATACATGCTCTTTTTGGTCGCATTTGTGACCAATGTTTTATATTTTGTGTTGGTCTTAATTGCGTCCAACATGGGAACATAAAGATTTATAAAAAAAAGTGACAAACATCAGTTGATTTTATATCATTTGATCATTTGGGTATCATCAGGAAGATTGGAGGTATGTGCAATTTATTGGAGTGAATGGTAAGGATTGAAGCCTAAGCTTTGAGTCGGCTTAGAAAATGAGAATGTGAAGTGAACAATGAGCTTATGAAAGTAAAATCTTCACATACAAAGATAGTAGTAGTGGAAATATAACTCCATTCCTAGAAATATGCAGGTGACCATAACAAAACTTTTGTTCGAGGAATAGGGTCTCATTTATAGAAATATACATATGGTAATAAAAAAACTTTTAAGGAGGAATAGGGTTTCATTTACATTGTTGGAGGAGTAAATTGAGTAACAATGAACATCTCCCACCCTTCAGATCTCACAGGATAATTTGGAAGTGAATGTATTTTTTATGCAAGTTCTTCAACATTTACCCTTACCTTGATGATTGCTTTGAATCATTTGTTGCAGGTTCTTACACTACATTGACATTTTGACACATTTTATGGCAACATTAATCCATTTTTGCCCCTAAACAAGTATGCACTCCTTATATACCTTTGCATTTTTGTCTTTCATTTCTATATTTGGTATTTGATAACTTATTTTTGGGAAATATACCTCTGCATTTTTTTCTTTCACATGACTAGGGTTTGATAGTTCCATATTGGGGTTGAGATCCAATAGCGAAAGTGGCAGAGCTCGTTCGACCATACACAAATAGTTGTTATGATTCCACATTTTTTGATATTTTTGGTTCCATATCCATCCACTACTTGTGGGTGGGCTATTCTTTAGTCCTTACCTTCCACAACAGCCATAGTCAGTGAGAAATTAAATTACCCGACCACTTCATACCCAACTATGGATCCACCTATAACTTTGAAACTCACCCCAATAAATTGGATAAGAAGGAAACACCATCACTCACTTCTACCTATAATTTTATGGGCATCCATATCCCCCAACAGAATCCCCCACTTAACCATCTACCATTAACCATCTTGCATTTAAGGGCCATGGCAACATTCTTACAGTTGTGTTTCAAGATTTTTGGGGAATTCTATTATAGAGTGTCAATTTTTCTTCTTGATTCAATTTCCTATGTTCATTTTACTCTTCTTATCACTACATCTTATTATAAGGTTCTTCTTCATCCCTCAAAAAAAGCAATAACTGGGTCAAGTTAATATTGCCAATTTAGTAACATTTTGGGTACATATGAAGATGTTGATCTGAAAATTTAGAGATATACGTGGCTATTGGTATAATGACAACTATACGTGTGATATCAGATCCTAAGGGAGTAATTTATTTTTGTCACTTTTCTTGGAGAGTTCTTTAAGTGAAATGTTTTGCAGCTAAAACAATATGTTCAAAAATATTTTGGTGGCATTTGGCAGTATTTAAGAGATAAGCTTTTAATATATACAAGAGCTGCGTTGTATTTGCAATCCCTACATTCTTGTCCATTCACTCATTTTAACAAAGGTTAATATTATAGCCTTCACTAATAATCATATCTTAATTATATAGCCTTCACTAATAATATAGTGTTATTGAAATTGGGATATTCAAGTGTCAAACATTACAATAAGAACATATATAAAGACATGGTACTAGCCTAAAGACTTTGATGGTCTCAACTTGATTACCCAATGTGAGGTACAATCATGAAGAAGTAAAAAAAAGGATCATTATGGTCTTATTTTTACATTGTACTAAATGCACCTCAATAGTTGAGATTTTTTTGGTGCTAAATTAATGTATTTGTGAAATATGCTCTACACTCATCCTGTTATCCCAAGAGCCATAGAAACCTCTCATCCCACACATCTTCCATAAGCCTCCAATGTAACATACTATTTTTTTACTTGAATATTACACTGATATCATTATGGAATCTTTGATTTTTTTTTAAAATATTAGTAGGTTCAACTTATATAAATTATCATAGCTTGCTAGTCATAACAATCTTCAACTGGTTTAAGTCTTCTCAAGCCCTACATCTTATGTTGTAGTTGATCTTTTGTTTGGCTATACACTTGTCATGTTGCTTCTCGATCTTGACCATGATATTGTGCAAGGGATTTCTTTCTTCTTACAATTTAGTAGGACATTCATCTCCATGTTCCCAACCATTACTATGCTTGTGCTCTTAGTTTCAAGAGGAATCCTTCCATCTACAAGAATCATTAATATACGTTTGCATAAAAAAATATAAAATAATTTCATGCTTACATTTTTCTCAAGGTTGCATGGGGACTGGGGTACTTGGGTATGTCAAACTTTACTTTTAATTATAGTTTTATATTTATAGAAAATCTAAAGTTATCAGTCATGACAATAGTTTTTCAAAACAAGAATAGTAATAAAGTTTGCATATGTAATATATTATTTTCAATTTCAGATTTTCTACATGTTTGTAAAAATAATATATGATAAACGTTTAGATGCATAATGGAGATGACATACTTTAATCATGAACAAGATGGTCATAAATTATATAACAATGACATATTGCAAATTATAAATTTTTCACTTGAACGGTGATAAAGTTTATTGTTAATTAATATTGTATCAAAGTTTTAAACTAATTAGGTATTCAATTAATCTTGATAAATAGCAAGTTGACATGTAAACAAAAAATCAAAAAAAAATCAGAAATTTTAAACAAGGTCCTTAGCTATGATTCTCTCCACTAAGTACCTAGTACAATATGTGTTTTAGATTCACATTACATGCTAATCAATCCAACTATCTTCAATGATGTAAGTACATCCACTCTACTAGTTTAGGCCACTATGCCGAAACTAACTAATGAATTCTCTTGAGGCTATAGGGTTTCTTCTTGACCCTATTCCTAAGAGGATACCTCCCTACTATCCTCTTCCTCAAGACCTATTCACACCAATTTACCTTTTCAACTTCTATCACTCCAAATCTTGAAATTAAGGCATTTTCCCTTTACTTGGAAAAATAGGGCACAAACTCCAATACAAAATCTAGGTCTATCACTTGATCACCAAAATGATGGTTCTTAATTCCTCTAACCATTCTAAGGTTAAACTCTTAAATCCAAATCATAGAGCTCTATTTCTTGTAGCTAGTAAAACCCCACATCTAACCTTCTCCTTTCATACCAAGAATCCCCATACCTTCCTCCTTCTAATCAAGTAGAAATTTTGTCTCAATCAATCTAACATGGATCTAAATCAAAAAAAGTTTGACCTTACTGGCCCCTAGCTAGGTATCCTTTACTCGTCTAGGGCATCATGAAAACCTTGACAAACCTACACATAAAACATTGCAAAAAACATATTGATAGAGATTTGCGACTCTATTTACATTATTTACAAAGAAATCATAGGATCCACCATGTGGATTCCTTAGTAAACCAAAATATTTACAGCCAACTCTATCTAGGACAACAAACTGGTAAAGCCAAAAATATTTTTATAGACAATGAAAACTTCAATGCCAAGACCTCAAACTATAATCTTTTATTCAATGTTCATTTATATTTCAAAATAAAACCTTTATTTGACCATATCAATTTGTCAAAAAGGAAAGAAGGCCATGTTTCTTGAAAATTGTTATCATAGTCAAGCAAATCACTTGAGCATTTGATTTGAGCATTTCGAGCACTTCTGGTCTACTCCATCATTCACAAATTTCATTTGAAGATTTCCATCATTTCATTGCATCTACTGCATCCTTTGAGCATTTCATTGGAGCATTTGGAAACCTTGTGAGCATCTATTGTAGCCCTAAACTCGAACTACTAGCCATCATTCAAGCATACATTGCATCTACGACACAAAATTGCCTGGCTTCGCATCGCAACCGGTTGCCACACTCCCACTATTAAAGGTATTCAATCATTGGGGAAGCCCTAATTTGATACTTGGTAATGTATAAAAAAAAATTGGACCTGAACAAAAAAAAAAACCTTTATTTAAGCAAAATTTAAACCCTTGTTTGAAGATTTGATAAAGAGTTTTGATCGAATGTTTATGACCTTCATTTAAACCCTCATTTTGCAGGAGTGAGTGAATTATTGATGGATAGATTAGAATATTTGAATAACAAAAGATAATCCTATGCCATTATTGATGAGATGGTTACAATCTTAATGTAGAAAATCTCAAACACCTAAAAGTTACGATTTCACATAAAGTAACAAAATTAAAGCTTAAGAAATTAAAAATCTCATATATATCTGGAAGTTACAGTCTTTATAAATAATGTAAAGAAATGAAGTAAATCGATTAACTCTCTTCTCTTGCTGAATAGACTGACTGCTTCTCTTTTTACAAAAATAATTTGACAACTATGAATTAGGGTCAAAAAAATGTATGGAATGTTGTCAGAAGTTTATAGTTGTCAACTTGTCATAATGGTAAGCAGATGCTAATTAACCTCTGCTAGGACCTCACAAGGCTCACTAATAAGCCTTCTTAGGGTTTAAGAAAGAGATAAGAAATATGTGTTTAATATTATTCAAAGTGCATTACAGGAAACACATAAAAAACCAAGTGCTTTGGAAAAGAATAACTCAATTGTAGTGAAGAATGGGTCAATTGCAGCTTTAAAAAATGGTAAAGAAGAATCAAGTGAGGATGAGTCTTCTGATGAGGTACTCCATGGTTAAGCCAAGTCTTCAATACATAATAAAGCAACTAAATTTCATACATTATTTTCTTGATAGTTGATTTGTTTAAATATTGCCCATCAAAAATTACTTAGTACATCTCATCTTTTTTCTGCATAGGAGCTTGCAGTTCTGAAGAATTTGATAGTGAAGAATCTAAAGAAGATATTAAACCAAAAGTATATTTGGCATTCTTTTTTAAGTGAAAATGTGACTAGAACTTTTTTATATTGTCATATTTCACATGCAAAAAGGTCAAATTGTAAATAGAGGTGAAGCCGTGTGGATTTAAGTTTCTTCTTCATTATTTATAATGCTCTCAATTCCTTCTTTGTAGCTATAAAAATACTTGTTTATTTTCACCTTTCTAGATACCCTTTACTAGGTTCTTGAAGATTCCAAAATATCTTGGGCTGACTGCACTCTAGCACGTCCTAACTCCTACTTGGTTCACAGACCTAATAGACCTAATTAGGCTAGGTTTCCAAGGCAAGTGCTAGGAAATTGGTTCATAGAACGAACACAACTACATGGAACTCTTCCTTTGCATGCCACATCTTCATTTCACCCTTTACCTAGGTTAGATCCATTTGTTTGGGAGTCTAATCACCACTTCTCCTACAAATCTAGGTTGAACATATAGAGATGTTCAACCTAGGGCCGACTGGTGAAAATATGTAACCTTCTCCTCCAGGCCTAAAACTCTATCATATCAAAGTTCCTACCCCTAACTTTCTTCCCTCCAAGAGGCATCACAATCCCACTATAGGGTTCTAAGTTAGAGGCATATATTTGCCTATACCTTTGAATTCAGGCCAAATCTGGCTACCTTCACTAAAACTACTATAACTCGATCAAATGAATAGATCAAAACTCCAAACCAAATGAAAATGGAAGCTACTTCACATATCTATCTAGCCATGGTAGTTGATCACACATGTCAATTTGTACACATCTATACAACACAAAAACACAATCAAATTGGCAAAAAATTAGGTTTTTATTACTGCAAATGTTCTCCAATCTGTACATCCAGCACCCTCTGGTCATGTATGATCATTACATACTTATGTGATTTTCTCTCAAAATTTATAACCACTATTCAAATGGTTATACCAATGTACAACTAAATTTTGCAACTATTTTGCAATGTTGTTAGCACTTTTGCAATTTTGCTTGGCAACTTTGATAATTTTGCATTTTTGACCACCTAGACACCTAAAACCCTACTTAATGATTTAAACCATATCTAAATCCCTCTAAGGACTTAAAAACACCCTATTACTCATTAAAATAACTCATTTTTAAAAATGTGACCATTTGGTTCAATGTGGCATCCTAGTTTAGTAATGATACCAAGGATCCACTTGACCTCACAATTGGTCCTAATATATAAACCACATTAATTTGACTAACCTATGGACCTATCCAACTACCTTGACCTATCAAATTGCCTTGGTGCCCTGCACCATACTCCTCAGACCAACAAAACTCAAGTTTGTTGAGTTGGCAAATCTTCCACTTTAAGGCCCATCTTGATCAGATCGGTTTCAGTTAACCAAGTTGCATCCTCCATAGGCTTATTCTTCCACTTGACAAGGTACTTGTAATATGTCTTCCTCTTGGTCTCTTTTATCACTTTGGTGTCTAAGAGGCATTCAACCTCTTGTGGTGGTTACTTGGGTAGTTCTGCAGGTACCTCCACTCCATCTATTTGACATGTATCACAATCAATAGTTCCCTTATAGGGATACAAATCACAAACATTAAAAATGTTAGATAAACCAATTTCAGTAGGGAGTTCAAGTTCATATGCATTTGTGCCATATTTTTGGAAAATTTTGAAGCGTCCCATCTTCCTCATCATGAGTTTGGTGTATTTTCCCTTGGTACAATCTAAAATTACTTCTTTGTACTTTTCTAGTAGCTACCTTACTTCCTTGGGTCCCACAATCCTTTCATTGGATCTACCTTCCTTTCCTTGTTCTCCAAGTTTTGGCTTTACTACTATGGCAAAGCAAGGGGTGTTTTTCACCTTGAGGGCCTTCAAAAACTCCTTCTCTCCAACCATCATCACACTAGATGCATGTTGGATCTCCTTCTTATCTTTTGGTAGTGGTCTCATGGTGTATTCCTTCCCATTTTTGGAGATGATGTAAAAATTGCTTCTTCCATCATGCTTAGAATTGACATCAAATTGCCAGGGCCTACCTAACAATAGGTGACAAGCATCCATTTCTGCAACATCACAAATAATCTTGTCTTTGTACTCCCCTATTTGAAATTGAACATGAACTTGTTCATTTACTATGACCTGTTGCTCCTTATTTAGCCATGAAACCATATAATGGTTAGGATGAGGCAACTTCTTCAATTGAAGCTTCTCTACCATTTCTACTGAGGCTATATTATTAGTTGAATGGGAATTTACAATAACTTTGCAGACCTTACCTCTTACCTTGCAGAGAGTTCTAAATAATGTCTTTCTTTGGGGAGTTTCCTACTCTGTGACAGTCTTCAGTAGGGTTCTATTGAACATTAGAGACTCACCTCTCTCTGGATCAACATTTCCTCTTGCCAATTCCTCCTCTTGAGCCAAATGGACTCTCCTATTCCTTTCTTGCCTGCTGCTAACCATTTTCTTAGTAAGTTCTTGTATGTAACAAGTGCAATATGTAGAGGTAGAGTTATGGAAGGTCAACTAAGTATTTGTTTCTTTTCATCTTTTATATTTCTTTATCTCTTTATCTATCTATCTCTCTATCTATACCTCTTTCTATCTATCTCGCTTTAGTATTCATTTCTATATGTTTCTTCCTCTTACTACTCCATCTATAGGTTGCAAACAAATCATCCTTCTTTCACCAACAAGTCATTCCATTCAAGAAAGACCATGTCTGATGATATCAATGCACAAAAAAATAGGGAGACAATTGCTAGATTGTGGTCTAACTTTAAAAAAAAAGGTGATGGAAAATGTTATTGTCCTTGCAAAATTTGTAAGGGCTTAAAGACTCAAAGATATCTAATCAAAACAATTGAGGAACATTGTAGGGAACATGGTCACATTGAAGGGGGAAACTAATATCATCCATTGGTATGTATTTTAATAATTTATAAAATACATAAGACATGATTTGATGATGACATCATGGTCATGGTTAATATAAGGTCATCATTTTCATATAGGTCAACGTCCTTGAGTTTCATGTTATGGACCATGACAATTCGGAGAATGTGGATTTCCAAATGAGGGAACATGGAGGTGTGAATATTAAAGTAGAAGGTAATGATACCATGGAAGAAGACCACGATGATGAAGATCATGATGATTAAGATAATGATGATGATGTTGATGTAGAGCTTGATGTACCTATACTTGAGAAGGCACATGAGCCCCTATATGAAGGCTCTGAAACAAATCTGCTTGCCATTGTATTGTTATCAGTGAACTTGAAGGTTATGAATGGTTTATCCAACGTAGCAATGACATGTATGTTAAGGTATGTCATCTTCTTTCATTATTTTACTTGTAGTTCCCTTACAATTAATAGTGGGTTCATGTAGCAATTAATATTCTTTAAATTAACAAATTATATTTTTGGTCATAAGTTGATAGGTGAGTGTTTGTTACCAGCATCAAACATTCTACCTCGCTTGTATTGAGAATTATCTACCATCATGAAAGATATTGGAATTGAGTATCAAACAATACATGCATGTCCGAATGATCCTATTATATATCATAAACAACATGAATTTGCAACACAATGCCCTATTTGTCATATTAGTAGATATCAATCTGATCGATTAACAAAAAGGTGCCTCACAAGGTTCTTCGACGTATTCCCATTATTCCACATCTGCAACAATTATTTAGGTGCAATAGCTTGGCAAAATTTATGGATTACCATGCATGCAATAGAAGTCAAGATGACATTATGTGAATGCCTACAAATGGTTTGACATTTAAGGAAAGTGAAGAAAAATGGCCACACTTTAAAGAAGAACCTTGTAATCTCAAGCTTTCATTGGCAGCAAACAATGTCAATCCTTTTGGAGAGATGAGATCTACTTACTTAGTGTGGCCTATTTTTGTTATCAACAATAACATACCTCCTTGGTTGTCCATAAAGAGAGAGCACATAATGTTGACACTGATTATTCCAGGTATTTTTTAATTTAATGGTTATCTAAATTAATTTATTATTACTAATCCATCAAAATGGTCATAATAATTATGCAATGTTTTTGTTCATTCAACTAGGTAAGTACCAAGTTAAAGATATCAATGTATATATTGAACCCCTTATTGAGGAGTTGATGGTGTTATGGAATGGGGTTACTATGTATGACATCTCTAGACTAATAGGACAAAGACAATTTCAATTTCATGCAATGCTTGTATGGACAATACATGATGCCCCTAGGCTAACACATTTATGTGGTATGTTCTCTTCTTAACACCTCTTTTTTGATATGTTATAGTGACAACACAAAGTTAACACATTTAATCAAATTATACACAATCTTGTAGGTCTTCAAAAAAAGGAAAAATTTGCATGTCCGATCTGTGGTCCAAAGACAAAATCTCATCATTCAAAAAGTTTAAGAAAGCAAGTGTTCGATGTGAATAGACACTTTCTCCACAGAAATCATAAGTACTAAATTATCAAAAAATATCTCTTGAATGGGAAAGAAGAGACTACGTCAAAGCTACAGAGAATGACACCTCGCCTATAGAAGTTGGCATCCAATCAAATAAATCATCGAGGTAATGTCATTCCATCTAATAGTTTTTGTTTCAAATTTATATTTTGATATTGTGTTTTGTTTAATGATGATGTAATTGAGGCTTGTGAAGGTCATCAAGGCATCAATGACCAACTTCCAAAATGACTAAAAATTTATCCTATGCAATTAACTAGGTTGTTTTACTATGAGCAACTCTCAATTGTGCATTTGTTTGATCCTATGCATATTGGGAAGAATTTAATAGAGACATTATGCAAAATCTTGGATGGAAGGTGTGACAATGACCAAATTGTCAAAATTTGTAGTGATATTGAAGAATCCAACCATGCAATCAAAAATGGCATTTGATCAAATAGTAATGGAGACTAGATTGATACAAGGGCCCTTAGTTGGTTATTTTCAGAGCAGTAGAGCAATGCTATAAAAGAAGTCATAAAAAAATTTTGATTTCCAACAAGATTTGCTGCGAACATAAACAATCTCATATCAAAGAAAAGTAAATTTGGGCCAGGGTTGAAAATATGTGATTGGCATACATTTTTTAAGGTAATTCATGGTTTTTGTATTCACTATATATTTGTATATTGCATGTATTTTTAATTTCATTCTTTTATAAAATATTGACAAGATCATTTTACAAGTATTGTAGTACGTTCTACCTTTATCTCTCCCACACCACTTTGCTAACAATGTCAAATAGGTTATATATGATTTTGGAAAATACATAAGGTGGTTGTCATCTAAAGAAATCAATAAAGAAGATATAAAAGATTGGAAGAGAAAAATTCCTTTTCTTATGTGTGAAGTGCAAAAGTGTCTACCTCCAAATTTTTTCGATGCACAAGAACACTACCTCATACATCAAGTTGAGGAGATTGAATTGTGTAGACCAACAACAACTAGGTCAATGCGGATGGTTGAGAGGCACTTGAAATTTTTGAAAGGCTTGATTTGATAGAAAGCGCATCCTTAGGGTTCTATGGTGGAGGGATATACGGTATACCAGACCATGGTGTACATTAGTGAATATCTTCCTAAGTTTGCAGCAAAGATTCATGTAAATCATATTTGGGATCCCAACTCAATTAAAAAATTTGAAGGGGAGTACTTGATGGTCAAATGTAGATCAAGGAAACTGAGAGGTAGATCTAAGATATTATTGTAGTTAATTAATTCCTATAAATCTTCAATATAAGTTATTTACAATTGGTGTATTTTTTTTTATACAGGTGGTTGAGAGTGGGCTGCAATACATTTGTATATTGTGAACAATCTTGATTGGATTATGGTGTAGATTGAATGATGTGGAAAAAATGGTTGCTCATTAACATGGGAAGGTGTTGCTTCATTGGTTATAGAAGCTCATCGTAATGGAGATTCCAATTTTACGCCGATGGTAGTTGATCTAGTAAAGGGTTTAAGAGGTGGAAAGGTACATACAAATTTATTAATGATTATAACTCGACGTATGTTTCATATCAACTCACAATGAAAATAATTTACACACACTTCAAAAATTTTAGGTCAAGCACCACAAAGCTATGTACTATCATAGCCACAAATTTTGCATAAAAAAGTTGGATGACACAAAGAAAACTTGTGATTCTTGGATAACTGCAGTTTTCAAGGTCACCAGTATATCATCTAGAAATGACATACATCCTCAACAATCTCAAAATAAATACTATGGAATCTTGGATGATATAATTGAGTGCAACTTTAACTCCTTCAAAGTAGTTCTATTTTTCATCAAATGGTATAGGTTACAACTAAATCAAAATGATCTAGATAGAATGGTTATTCGACATGATAATGGATTTATAATGATTAATACAAGGTTGTTTGAACCAGTTGGAGATGAGCTCTATGTTCTTCCAAGACAATGTGAGCAAGTGTTTTAATCAAAGGTTCCACATAAATAGGGTTAGTCATTTGTTGTTAGACATGATCCAAGAGGAAGGTTGATAAAGTATAATGTTATGGAAGAAGAAAATATTGAAGATGATGAAGAAGCAGATCATGAAGATCAAGATGATGGTGATGATGTTGATGGTGATGCTGATGCTGATGATGGTGATGGTGATGATGGCAATGATGATGGTGATGATGGAGATGATAATGGCGATGATGATGGTGATGATGGCAATGATGATGGTGATGATGATAATCAATGACATAATTGAAATGATCAATGAAATGATTGACATGATTTATTTCTTTCAATTGTAATGATTTCATATTTATTGTGTTCAATTCTAATGATTACAACATATGTTATTTATAATTATCATGAATGTTTATATTGTGTCTGATTATCACCCTTTTTCAGGCAATTGACTATAGACATTGTCACCCCTTCTGTTGATGATCTTGCATTCCATATATAAGGTAAATTTGTTCATGTTTATGATGTCGCATATTGTTCATGTTGTATTCTAAGCTATTTGTAGCATACGTGTATTATGTAATTTTTAGCTAACTTAAGGTAAATGATTAACATATGCAGGAAATTTGACCCCTTTGGCGTGGATCGTGCATAGTGACATGGATCAACAGGTATAAGTCAATAAATAGACATAATTTTATTATATTCTTCTTGTTTATCATTGAGCACATATGTTAAATAGATATATTATATAATCATATAATGTATATATAGACAAAGAACGACCGTATACAAATATAATTGTATAATCACTTTCAACTTACTGCATTTTATATCTCTCATGTATAGACAAAGAAGAACTACACATATGAGTCACGACTTGATTATTCTATATATATTATTTAAATATTATCAAACTTTCATTTGATGGATTTCAAGACCCTCTTGCAAATAGGTACTTGTTAGATCTATCTACATCAAATGAGGGAAATGAGGAAATGGTAGATGAAAGTTCTACATGTTGTATGGCTAAAATAGGGAGATCAACTAGAGGTCAGAAGATTAGAAAAAAAAATTGATGAATGAATGCAATTTTTCCTTGCTAATGGGGGGTCATGTTCTTATGATGATGAGACCAAAGGCATCATCAAGGTGCTTTTTTAGTACACACACATTGACAAAGAATGGGTACCCAATGAGCTACCTCCAATTAACACCAATTTTTGTGTTAATGAGAGGATATATCGCATTGCTCCATCCTCGTTACATGGTTTGGGCCTATTTTCCATGGATGGAATAAAGGTATGTTACAATAAAGTTTTTGACTTGTTCAAGTATGTCATTCCATGTTACAATTACAATGATTGGATGCAGATTGTTCGATATAAAAAAAGTATGTGTAGGTATGCACTATCAGCTAATTATATACAATGGAAAGAAAATGATCAAAATAAAAGATTTTCTATGTACATTGATGGGAGACCAAAAGCAATAGGCAATATTTTAAGTTTTATAAATAGTATGCGACCTTCCTCAACTAGTAACCAACCCAATTGCATATTTGAGGCGTGTGAGGGGAATGAAATTTTTGTTTGTGCAATAAAATCAATAAGTGCAGGGGAAGAACTGCTAATAGATTTCCATTTAAATCACATAAATACAAACAAAGTTACTATCATGAGGGTTGTAAGTACTAAATACCATTTTATTAATAAATTTTTTTGGTTGTCTATTGCTTTTAGTTAGCTGAAGTTTTTATGTTTAATCTTTGTGACAGGACAATATGGATCTCACACATGATAGAGGCCACGAGGATGCTACTCCCACCCATTCTTCAACAAGGGTAAACCTTATTGAAATTGTGAAAATTGGATAGTTGAAAAATTTTATATTATTAAGTTATTTTATTTACAGTTTTTGAGTTTTTATGATAGTTTTACTTATATTCCTCTCACAATTTGATGTTCAGGATAGGGAAAAAGCACCTGCCATAAGTAAAGAGCCAATAGCTACCCCTTCTAATGATGATATTACAGTAACACCTAATGTAACAATTATGTTGAAGAAATATTTTTTTTTAAAAAAAAATTAAAAATAATGAGAATATGAAGAAGAGGCTATATGATTTGAGAGCACAAGCTTGTCGTTATAAAGTAAGTAGTAATGAATCTTTACTTATAAGAAAAGTTCAATAAAGATTTATATTTTATAATATTTTATGTTGTGAAGTAAAATATGTAATATGTGTTTTTGTTATAGGATTTTTTGGCAACTGATCCAGAACCTGGTCAAGGACAATGCAGTGGGGTCGGTACTAGCAGAGCTCCGACTGCCACTGGTAAAATAATCTTTTAGTTGATAAGTTACAAGGAATTTTTTTATTTTGAACATTCAAAAACTTCTTAAGTTAACTCTTACTTTTATTATTTTAGAATGTCTTTTCTAACAATGTATTGTTTAGTTCATCAGGTGCAGGAGACTCCTAGGAGGTTGGCGGACATCCATACGAGATTGCCGACTGCAATGTTAGCAACAAGGGGACGTCCAGCTGATAAATCCTTATTTTTCTATATTTGATTTTATATTAATTATGATTTGATAATTTGTACTTTAATCTTGCGTGCATCACATAATGGATTATATTTTTTGTGGTAAGAGATGCACTGTCTACTATGCCAAATACAGATCATAGTGCATGTATTGGTGATAATTCACCATTATTTCCTAGAGCTACACGTGTTTCTAGCATGGGAGCTATGCAGACATCATTGTTGATTGATAATGATGAATCGATGCCTGTAAAATGTCCTAACATTCTAGGTACTTTAAATAATTATTTTTTATATTGTACTATGCATTTACCTATTCATAAGAAGCTTTGGATTGATTATCCCATGACATTGTTTGCAAGAAACAATACATTTTATAAGAAGCTTTATGACCTCACATTGCAAATATTCGGGCCCACTATATGTACAAGGTGGAACATCATAAGTGAACTAATTTTATCCCACTATTTTTTTTTTTAATATCATTAATTAGTGCAACATTTTTCCTTTCATTCGGGTCTTTTCTTTTACTAGCTATATCTAACAATTTTGTGTTTTTTCTTAAAAGGTGGAACTTGCAAGAAAAATAATTAAAAGATCAGCTCATCAAAGATTTAGAGCATGAGTTTGGTATTAATATTTTTGATGAGAAGAAAATTTAGAAAGAGCTTGCAAACATCTTAAGATTGTGAGGGACACATATAGAAAGAGTGTAATCCTGAACTCGAAGTACAACCATCCTCCCTTTATTGCAGTGAGAGAATGGAATGAGTTCATTTTGGATGCAAAGGAGAAAGGGGACTCTCAAAGAGGAATTACACTAGCAAATGTGAGAAGGTATGCAATAGTATTAACTACTACTACATTAATGTAATAATGAACTAATTAGTACTAATCTTTATATCTATATCATCTAACATATTACAAACTTTTCATAAGTTGTAGGACACATCAAAGGAAACAAAGGCTAGGCTAGAAAAGGTTGGGTAGCACAAACTTGGCTCTGGGGGATATTCTAAAATCAAAGCATGAGTTCTAACTAGTAGTAAATGAATTTCAAAGAAAAATTATTTATAAAATGCAAATAATTTTATTAATTAATAAAAAAATGTAGGGCTTTGATTTTAATCTAGAGGCCATGGAAGAACACAAAATAATTGCCTTCAAGAAAGGCTATGCAGTCATGGTTGAACGCCTATGAAAAGCTTCCATTGGCCCAACTGAACATTCTCCTACATCATGTGCACATGTAAATATTCCAAAAAAATATTATAAATTGAATACTTGAGCAACAATCTATTTGATAATAATGTTCATGACATTACAATGCAGCCTGTTAATCGTGACATAGAAGATACACTGCATCATGGAGCCCCTAATGTGCATCGTACTATCCATGGAGGTGCTCATTTTCTATTTAAAACTAATTATGTAATTATTAATACAATTTAACATCTTTAATTGAACTTGGTGTAACTTTTTTGTGTATGTTTTAGAGGATATAGAATCATGTCATGTTGAACAAGTGTCAGAGGATGTTCAGACTGATCAACAGGTAGATCATGTCGCACATTCAGGTAAAGAAAATCTATGTTTTGTTCTTTTAAATTAATTTTTTGATTTATAGTTCTTTTACTTAAATAAAAACCCATAATTCACTAATATAAAATGGTGTGAGTTTAGCTCATGAAGTACTTGTTATTGCAGGGGACCCCCTTTTGGTGCAATGGCCTCCTGTTCCTCAATAGACGAGGAGGATACATGCATTGCAATTAGAACTAGTAGAGGAGGGGGATGACGAGGGCATTGATATTGCTTTTAGAAATTTCATGAAAAAAAAGAGAGCAAGAAACCCAAAAATAAATGATTGTTGTGTGTTAATGAATGTTATGTGTTAATGAATTATTCATGAATGTTGCATGTTAATGAATTTTGTGTTAATGAATTATTCATGAATGTTGTGTGTAAATGAATTTTATGTGTTAATTAATGTTATCATGTGATTATAATGATTGAATGTTATATTTCAAAAATGGATGAATGAATGAATGTTACTAAATGTTAATGGGGAATTTAGAGTGATGTTAGGGTGGGGGGGAGGGGGGGAGGGACCAAATGAGCTTCCACCTTCATGTGGTTGGCCTTGTTTAGTAGAAAATATTAAACTATTCTTGAAACCAAGTGAAGCTCAAACTTTAAAGATAAGCTTATAGTTAATAGTGACAACCAATTAGCAAGTCCAAATGAAGGTCTTCATTACAGATACCTTTTTAGTTTTTAACGCACAATGTCATGTTTTAATATTGTGTAGTTTTTTTCTTAAGTCAAAGAATTCCTTTACTATAAGAACATAATTTATGACTATTTTAGTAACTATTCTAACATTTTTTTATGAAAAATCCTAGTTTGGCAAAGGTGGTGATAAGTGGTGTTGTCTATTCCTTTGGAGATTGGATTGCAAAGGTCTATATCCCAAATCATTTGCATGTGGTAGAAATGCATACTTACAACCATTTCATTCTACATTTAAAAATATTGATTACACTTTAGACACAAAATAATGCTCATGTTGTTCACTTGATAGTGCTATGAAGGCAAACCAAATTTTGAAATTAAATGGACCTGGATGTTCAGATCTGGTCTCCTTGGATTTAGTCTTCACGATTCTTTGTCTCATTATTACTATCATCCTGGTGAGGTAACACCTTTTCCTTCTTTATTAGTCTCTTACAGTTCATACTTGTTTAATTTGAATAATTTTTGAGTTCCTTGCAAAAAGGGTATGACAAACAAATATGGTTATACAGGCTCTATTTCCTTTACTCAATTGATGTTATGATTTATCATTTGACATTTTATTATTTTGATGTTGAACTTGAAGCATATGATGATACGATGGTACGATCATGATGCCATGATTACAAGTTTATGGTGTTTTTGTTGTTTATATCATATTATGTGACATTCTAATTTGGATTCATGCTTATAGCCTATATCCATTCATAATGTTTCTCTAAATCATCCCTTTGTTGTTGCATCTTTGCTATCAATTTGTCTGCCATCTTCTATTGAGTGTATGGAGATAAGTAAAATCAAGATTCATGAACTTCTAGAGCTTACTTTCTCCATGTGGGCCTTGTGTGAGTAGACATGCAAAATTTGAAGAAGGATTTAGATGAGCTATACTCTAAACCAATGCCAATCTAAAGTAAATATTTGGCTATGATATCGTGACAACCAAAACTCCTTAGTGCAGGAGCACCCACTCCACCATCATGTAATAAAGGAGTTCACTAAGGTCATTAGGACCTCTAACCATGTTTAGGAACATTATTTTTGTCTTTGGATCATGTTGTAAGACCATAGTTCCAGGATTGGCAATTTATAAGCCCCTAGCTAGCTATTGGTCATAAATGATCCCATATCTTAGGAATAGGTATCAGCATGGTTATTTTTCATGTTTTTCATGGTTAGATCCATTATGGATCACAAAATAAATTCTTGGACCAAGTTTGGTCACTAGGGGCATTATAATGCACAAAAATGCAAAGTTGGTCAAAAAGTTGCTTGACAACTTTTGAGCAACTTTTTAAAAAGTTGTTAAACATTCAATCTCTTCCTCAAATGGCTAGTTAGTTCAAACCAACCTTTTAACCCTATTAGATAATTATTGATAAAAATGTCCAATCTATTTTCCAAATACTCAATGATAATTGGATCTTTATACTTGTAGACTCGCCTTTTCTGCCTACAACTTGTTAATCTACTGGTGGATGTTCCACATGATTTCAGCAGAGGCATAGATTGGATCTCTATGCCTTGCATTCACTTCATAGGCCATGTTGTTCACTGCATCTCTCTCATCTCCATTGGAATTCCTTCTAGCATTTTTATCATATTACTTGCTGAAAATACTTCGTGAGCCTCTATATACCCAGCCTCTTCACTTTTGTATGGAACAAAGAAAATGTAGTGTTCTTTGTTAATATAGGCTCTGAATTTGTAGTGATTTTATTTATCTCAATTAATTTTATCTTATGAAAAAGTTCTTATCTTTTTCTTTATATTTATAGTGGAGGTTTGGTCAGGCCACTGATATATTCCGGTCCTTGTATGTAGACAAAAATAGACATGGGGAGGCAATTGAATCAGTCTTTGTTATCCATATGTATGGCATTGTTTTTCTTTAGATCTCTCTCATTTTCCAAAGACTCTTTTGATTTCCTATATGCTATATAATCTACTTCTACAAATCATTAATTTTACAATCTTATTTTAGAAG